>CABFOV010000067.1:63151-88211 GCA_902141375.1 Timema poppense
ATTATTATTATTATTATTAGCACCGCGTCTTACTACCCGTTCGGGTTATACGCACTTACGCTAATGTGTAATGGTAGGGTGATTGTGAGATGAAATGAAGGACCTACAGTTTAACGTGGAATCCAAACCACGGTGGAGGCATGGCATTCCCCACATTCACAACATTAAATACAAAATAAACATAAAATTAAATACCATTGAATGGGATTTTTAAAAAAGGCACAAATTATGTCCCCATCTGAGCTCCAACAAAAGCCTCGTGAGTTGTAAATACGTCTAACTCTAAAATAATTATATGCCTCGACTAAGTAATAAGACAGATTTTTAAAGTCAAATGTGGACATATTTTAATCAAATATTTCGACAAACTAAAGACTTCAGAATAAAACCAGGCATGTTTCAATTAATATATAATACAAATTGAAAGAAGAGAAAGAAAAACTGTACTCTTGGTATTGTTATGTCAGTCATTCAAGTAAACAGAGAGTTTATTTCTTTTTTGCATTTTTTGTCTGACAAGAAAGAACGCTTTTCGTTTAGGCGAAATGGCAAGAAAGAGGAGGTCGCATTAGCATTGTGATGCGTGTGACCCCCTTTCTGGGATGAGGAAGCTTTTCTTCCATGGGTATCAATTCCTAGAAAGCTGCTCCAAGGCGCAAAGGGCTCGCACAAAGCCCGTCTCAGCCCCTTGCCGCGCTTTATCCGTCCCAACAAAGCTCTTCCCTGGCATGAGTCAAGCAGACAGGCATACTGAAGCAGCCCTTGTCAATAGAGTTTTACTTCAGAGTAGCAAGCGTTTGACTTTCACACACGCTCACACGGTCGACCTACAGTAGAATCTTGGTAGAATGGTGATTTTAGAACATATACAAAAATAAAAGTGTCTGCCTTCAATTGTGAAGAAATTGTAACTATAGGTACAGTGTTTAGCTGTTAATGGCATTTGTGAGAACGCATGAAGCGCCAATGTGGTATAATTTTAAAGCTTCAAAGTGTTCAAATATTGTTGTAACGATGTTCAGCCAAGATATCAGCGATATATATATTTGCTAACAGAAGGGATTTTCCCCTAACTTCCTTTAACCCTTCTTTCAAAATTTCATACTGAACTTTCTTCGACAAAACTATCGATATTTCCTTATTTATTAATAATATTATTAATTTTTCATTTGAGTCATCAAAATCTAAACCATAAATATATTTGGAAATTATTTACATTGCGTTAAAACGATCATTTCATTTTTTTTTTCTTCAAGACCAATTACATCGTAGTATATTAATTATATTTCACCGTTCTACTGTAAGTGGTCCTGTATTCTACTTTGCAATTAAAGCGATATATTATAGTAAAAGTACTCACAAGGGTTGACATGGCACATTGGCACATGCCCCCGAAAGCCGACAGTGATTGGCCCACACAATTCCTGCGCTTGCCACCGATCTAACTGACACAAAATAGACTGCTAGACTCTTATGGGAAAAATAAATCTGTTGAGACAATTTCATTCATGACTCAAAATCTTCCATAGTGTTGTGGTTTTGGATGTAACACACAGCAAAAGAGGGGTTCAAGATCCCATATAAAACCTTCTGAACCAAAAAATGGTTAAAAAAAGTTTGGTTTAATCGAATATTAAGATTGAACTCATCATCATTAGGTCATTAATCTTGCAATTTGTTTTCTGCAACTCTCTACTATTGCCTATCCAGGGAAAAATTTTTACATCTGTGTATCTTATTCTACCTACATCTTTCACTCTCTGATTCATGCGTTCCTGTCTGGTCTCCATCTTGAATTTTTCCCTTCTACATTCATAATTATCTTTGTCAAATTATCATGGCTCAAAATATGGCCTAGAACTTTAACCATTATTTTTTGTGTACCTTTCCAAAGTTTCTTTTCATAATTTGCTTTTATTAGCACTTCTGTATTTGATACTATCTTCACTTATGATATCTTCAACATTACTCTGTAACACCACATTTCCAATGCTTCTAATCTTTTCCTATTGGTTGCGCCAATGGCCCATGTTTCATATCTGTAAAACGCAGCCCTCCGTTGATTGAAGTGGTAGTCGGGGGGTGGGGGTGGAATCTCGTAGCTTTTTCATTTAAGTTATAATTAATTTAGTTTTGTGTTTATTTTAGGCCGTGCTTAGTGTTTATTTTTATTTTTTGTCATGATAAGACATAAATAAATCGGTATTAGATTTAAATAGCTTGTCCCAAATTATCTAACGTAAAAAAAAATACGTGCTATAAAATAAATACTTACAATATTTAAAATGATTGCTCTTACAATGATAAAGGCTTGTTCCTTTTTTTTAGTATTGCGTTTTATTATTCATTTGGAGTATACGCCTATGTTCCAATTATTATAATCTGGTAGCGATTAGGAAGGTTGAATTTATAGGAAGTCAATTTAGGAAAAAACACCTGACTGGGATCAAACCCCGATCTCCCCGTCATCGCCAGTCTAGTCTATTTCGAAAGTGACGCCTTAGACCATGAGGTAAACGAAGTGGTTCTATGTTCAATTTACTTGTAGACTTAAATAAAATTATTCGATATCACATCAAACAGTTTAAAAATACAACATTTTTACATGTCACTGGTCCCAAAAATGTATTTATGTTGTTTTTTTGTTGTTTTTTTTGTAAAGATTGTACTTCCTGCTTTATTACTGATCTCATTACTAAATGTGACAGTCTTCTTTTCTGTAAGGTTTTTTGGGGGGGGTTCAACACCCCCCTCCTCTCTCCGAAATCTTATAGACAAAATATATATATTACTTTATTTATAGTTCAAACACTATAAAAATTAGGGTACAAATACAAATTATGGGGTTTTGTTATCATAAAAAGAACTATAGAGAGAACTTCTAGAGGTGTTTAATATCTATAATTTTTCCTTGCCTTCAGCAATTAGTTTATGTTATCATAAAAATCACTTCAGAGAGCACTTCTAGAGGTGTTTAATTTCTACAATTTTTCCTTGCTTGAGAGCTTCTAAAACTGTTTACAAATTAAATTTTTTTCTAGCTTCTGGCAATTAGGGAATGGGCCCACGACCCCCCCCCCCCCCCCCACACCCCACCGATATTATTGGCTGGCTACGGCCTTGATCACGACAGTTTATTTAAGGGGTTTCGTAAAGACTATACATATTATATTATGGTACGGGCATGGATAGAATCGGTCAAAAGTGAGTGATTTGTCTTATGAATATATAAAAGTAAATTAATATATTTTAGAACTGTCGAATAATTATAATTATTCCACCACTATTATATGGGTGGCTTTTATTCTGGTCAAAAATGATTGCTATATTGATGCACGGGGGGAAATAATTATTTAATAATAATAGTTATCAATCCTACAACTATCAGAAGTCATTGACTAACGAAAGTTTGATATTAAGATAGCATTGATTAAATTTTACTGTTTATAATTATGTTTATGTCTATACACTAGAAAACTATGTTTGTTAAGTAAAGAACAGAAATACATCAGTAAGAAATTATGATTTTTATAGATTATGTTAAGAGCATCCAAACCATTTTTATAGGTGTAATAAAAGTCTTTAAATTAAATGTGTTTAATTTACACAGTACGTCCTCTTAGACAAGCTTTATAAATGCCCGCACCACTCTCTTAAAATAAAATACAGTCTTATTTCAACCAAGTCTCAAATTCAAATGTAAATTAAGCAAGACTACACCCAAATTCAATTCAATTAAGAGTTAGAAGTTTTAGGTATTAAGTACTTCTACACACTGAATTTAATATTCTAGTCACTTCATAATTCATACAAAATTGTAGAGCTGTTACCCCTATTCATATACCAATGCCTCACTTTTCAAGGCTTACTATGAAAATTTTCTTCTCCCTCCTTTCCTTCCTACTTTCTGCATAAACGAATTACGTCTGAAATATAATCTCTCTCGTTCTTACACCTCTCTATAGAACGAAAACGTAGCCATGTTTTGAAGTGAATGGCAACTCTTGCGAATATCGCCCTAGCCAAGCTCTTTAGATCTTTAGTTATATACTTCTCAAGAGTAGCTGCCCGCGACCACACCCCACCGATATTATTGGCTGGCTACGGCCTTGATCACGACAGTTTATTTAAGGGGTTTCGTAAAGACTATACATATTATATTATGGTACGGGCATGGATAGAATCGGTCAAAAGTGAGTGATTTGTCTTATGAATATATAAAAGTAAATTAATATATTTTAGAACTGTCGAATAATTATAATTATTCCACCACTATTATATGGGTGGCTTTTATTCTGGTCAAAAATGATTGCTATATTGATGCACGGGGGGAAATAATTATTTAATAATAATAGTTATCAATCCTACAACTATCAGAAGTCATTGACTAACGAAAGTTTGATATTAAGATAGCATTGATTAAATTTTACTGTTTATAATTATGTTTATGTCTATACACTAGAAAACTATGTTTGTTAAGTAAAGAACAGAAATACATCAGTAAGAAATTATGATTTTTATAGATTATGTTAAGAGCATCCAAACCATTTTTATAGGTGTAATAAAAGTCTTTAAATTAAATGTGTTTAATTTACACAGTACGTCCTCTTAGACAAGCTTTATAAATGCCCGCACCACTCTCTTAAAATAAAATACAGTCTTATTTCAACCAAGTCTCAAATTCAAATGTAAATTAAGCAAGACTACACCCAAATTCAATTCAATTAAGAGTTAGAAGTTTTAGGTATTAAGTACTTCTACACACTGAATTTAATATTCTAGTCACTTCATAATTCATACAAAATTGTAGAGCTGTTACCCCTATTCATATACCAATGCCTCACTTTTCAAGGCTTACTATGAAAATTTTCTTCTCCCTCCTTTCCTTCCTACTTTCTGCATAAACGAATTACGTCTGAAATATAATCTCTCTCGTTCTTACACCTCTCTATAGAACGAAAACGTAGCCATGTTTTGAAGTGAATGGCAACTCTTGCGAATATCGCCCTAGCCAAGCTCTTTAGATCTTTAGTTATATACTTCTCAAGAGTAGCTGCCCGCGCTTTAGTCTGAAAGTTTTATGTCCTCTCAGTAGTAAATCTACTTCGTCCCCATCTTCCCCCTTCCTACATCCGCCACCCCCATCACCCTCTACGCAAGCAAACGCCATTCATCTTCATATCTAGATCCTAGCTTGCATGGCCAATAAAATAAAGACCTCATCCAATCTAGAGAAAACAAGCCCTCTATATAACGTACCTGTATATAAATAGCCAAGTGACGCAGCCTTATTACTAAATGTTTTACTTAAAGTCAACGTAAACGACCTTTTATTTACAACAAAATTGGCTATTCTTACGGGAGCGGTACAAAAATTAATGTAAATTATTTAAGAAAAAGTTAAACAATACGTTTTCATAAAGGAGTGTTATACTTAGCAGACATTAAATACATTCAAATATGATTCAGTGGCCGCTTGGTCTAAGGATTCACTATCGCAATAAGCTAGAGTGTAATTGACAGCAATATAGGGGTTCGAATACCGGTCGAGTGTACAGAGGGTGTTTTAACCAAAATGTATGTCCACTCTCCCTTCACACGAATGCGAGTACATTTAATCTAAATCCAACCTTCTTCAAAATTAGTTCACTAACGTAATTTGCACGGATTCGTATGACATGAATAGGTAGTAGAACCTGATGCTTGGAAAAAAAATGAAAATTAATTTTCTACAAGGATTTGTTTTATTCATTAAGGGACTTCATATGTAGAAATTAAAAATAAATATGTAAAACAATGTTTTTTCTAATTATTTTTATGTCTAACACTAAAGTTAATAACATATTTATCTAACGAATATGTATTGGAGGGGTAATTTAGAAAAACTACGGTAAATATAACATAATATGAAAGCTCACCCCCAGTGTACACAAAACCGCATCACCGATGACCAAGTGCAATGATTGTTTGTAACGTTTTAGATAATGAATACTGATATTTTTGTTTTAATTGGCTACTGGTTGGTTATTCTTACTTAAAATTTGGAGTGGATATAAAAGATTTCCACTCTCATAGATATTATCAAAGAATGATTTTCAAAAAATGGAGTTGATGACTTTTAAAAGCACTAAAGTTCTATTTTTATATTAGATTTCATGGTAAAGTTAAATGTTAAAGTTAAATGTTTTGTTTATTTTAAATTATTAGATTTTCAATAATAGATTTCCAATTAGAAAATATATTAGTGCACTAATTTTTCAAAATCTGGAAATATTTAAAAAAGTATTATAGCTATTTGGTTATTATTGGTTATTTCGGGGGTGTTTGACATGATAATTAGCTCTGTGTACTTGGTTTTGGGTTAAAGTTCGAGAAAGGGTTATTTACTGAGGAATGGTTTTGGACAATTTGAGCTATTTTTAAAATGGCTATAACAATTTTGCTTAAAATGTGTATCTGGTGAGTGTGTAAAAGGGGCATGAGGAATAAAGCTGTATACTTGTTTTGGAGGGACAATTTGGTTATGGGAAGTTTACTCATGGATTTTTTTTTAAATTTTAATACTAAAAATAATGGCCTTAGTAATTTGGTTCAAAATTGGTATCAGAAGACTATTTTACATGTCAATAATAAAAAGTCCTTACCTATATAAAACCAAATTAATTTAAGTGTAGTTTAATCACAACAAATTAAGTAAAATTCGAATATTTTCGATATTTACCTTTAAGATAAAATTTAAAATGTGAATATGTGAATTGTTTTTCATGATAAATAAAAACGCGTTTTAATTTTACAAATGACAAATAAATTTAGAGTAGTTTACAAATAATTTATTTTTGAAAATTTGAATTTTGTTAAATATATTTGAAAAGTTGAATATAAAGCTTATATATAAAGAGTGATCATTGTGTTTAAGAAGAATGTATGTTGATTTTGTATGAGAAAACTTATTTAAGATTTATTAACTAAAAAAGATATTTTTTGAAATTTTCTTCAAACTATGATACACAATATAAGAAAGTTTGCGTGATTGTATCGTACCATTTATTTTAGATATTGAAGAAAAACTTTTTTTGAATATGTGGGCTTTACAATAATATACAAAATGAAAAAACGCTGATAAAACCTTACATAATTACTATGTAGCTTTCATTTTGTGATAAACATATTGATTTATCCTGTATTAAAACTATAATATAAGCTCTCACATTTTATAAATATGTATAAAGTAATATTAGCTCGACTTTTTAAAATGGAGGAAGAATTAAACACATTTTATCAGGTGCACAAAACTCTACAATCTCCGGACTACTGGGTATTTGTATGTCAAAAACAACCTCACTGGGCTTACCTAGTTGTCATAACAACCTGACATAATATGACTTAGACTGGTAGTTGGACAACAAAAATATTTGGGGGAGGGGGGGACATAAATTACACACAAAAAAACTTCAACATTAATATGGTTAATAAATGAGGATGGACATGATATTTTTTTAAATTAATATTTTATATGATCTGTGGGATCATTCATGTAATTTTAGGTTATACATCATCACCTGCCTGTGGAACCCCGATAATTACAGTTCTAAATTAACATAAATATACTTGAAATGTAAATTATAAATATATATAAAATTTTAAATCAAAGATTAACGTTCACTTATAATGTTAAGAAATACTTTTTAAAAACCTATTAAATCCAAATAGAGAAAATATTTATTTATTCCAAGTAAGGCAAACTTTATAATGCACCTAATTATTGAAATTAGTTTTTTATATATATACATATATAAATACTTGATAAATTAAGAATAAATTAATAAGAGTCTTAAAATGGCTGAAATCATGACAATGAAAGTTGACAAAAGTGAATTAGTTAAAAATATTAACTTGTTAATATCATTACCTTGAAACTTAGCTCTGATGCTGGTAGTTCAGATTTCTTAGAATATTTTAGAGTGAAATATGTTCTTGGATGACTTGAAATGGGGAGGGATTCATCTCTGATAAAAAATAAAATCATCTAAACCATTGAGTTGGTTTTCTGGTGAAAAAAAATCTTGTGGAAAATTATTGAAAAATAAAAATCTTCATAATATAGTTAATATTTAAGAACTTTCCTTACAAACCATTCCCAGTTAAATTTGGGATCCAGAGCTCACTGTTTACACATTAACTTCCAACTTAAATGTAATTTTGATAATATTTACTTTTGTGGTAAAATTCACAGCTGTAGATTAATGACATCTTTAAAACGACGCTAGGACAAAGAAAAAATCTTTCAAAAATCAAATTGGGCTAGCTCACTTTCACTGGGAACAATTCAAAAACTTCCCATACTGAGGTTGAAGAGGTGATCTCTTACACAACTTCAAAAAATGTCAATTCAAACTAATTAAATTATAATGGAGATTTAATAAATATTAATGTAAAAGCAAAAATAGTCTGAACGTGCAATACAATCTATGTAAGAAAGTGACTTTTCTTTTAAATTGAAAAGTCACAAAATTCGAAGTTTGTGGCGTTTAAATGTCACCAAGATTCTCTCTCTCTTGTTTGGTATATAATTATCTTCTCTCTCACATGATAATTATCCTGATCCCTGCTAAGGGAACCAACTTGAACACAACAAAGACAATGGCCTCCATACGTGAAACACTGTTTGTTAATATTGTCCATCTAGATGAAAATGTAAAGGAATAAGCCCACACTGCCAAGTGTCCAATATTTATTTATATATTTCCACTTACTCTTAGATTCGTAAAACGTTCAGATGGTATATTTTATTTTATAAAATAAACGTTATAGTAATTCAGTATTCCTGGCTAACTTTCTTGTATGTTAATAATATTTACGGTGACCTGGTGGTCTAGGGGTAAGGTATCAGACTTCTGTTCTGGCAGCCGGGGTTCAATCCTCGGTCGCGGCAAAGATTTATCCGATTACCAAACCCTTCCTTCACCTCTGACAAGACATCTTGTGAAATTCCACGTTAAACTGTGGGTCCTCCATTTCATCTCACAATCACCCTACCATTACACATTAGCGTAAGTGCGTATAGCCCGAATTGGTAGTAAGACGCGGTTCTAATAATAATAATAATAATAATACTTACATTTAAAAATACTAGAAATATATTAAACAACCAGGGCTAAGGTCTGTTATATCAAAATTATAACTCAACATTGAATTTCAAACTAAAACTGTAAAATTAGGTACAGTGCAAACAAAATTACCATTTTTAATTGATATATCGAGGAGTGAGAACTGAATAGCAACACAATACACCTAACGACTCGACCAAAACTCATTATATAAATATTTGAAGCGAAAAACAACCACCGACATAACATACCTCTCTCCCTTTATAGAGTTGAAACAAACCTATATAAACATTTTTTATTTGACTTGAATTTTTTAGAATTAACAACAGAATGAATAAAGAATTTTACCGTAAGAGAGAACTACATATGTTTGTCTATATGGTCGTTGGGGATTTTACATATCTTGTATTGCTAGATACAAGTCTAACCATTGTTTCAGATCAAATATTCTAGACAATAGACTTCCACGTGTAAATCAGTCGAGTTCTGATCGAGGGAACAATTAATTTAGTTCTAATTTTTCATTCTTTTACCAATGCGGCTTCACACCAGTGACATAGTGTTACGTTTATTTCTTATTGGTACACAATTAAGGTGAGAGTGTGGGGAACGCGCTTAAAGTGCACTGTTTTTGCAATTTTGATATCAATTTTTTTGTCAAAATAAATAAAATATTGATTTAATAAAAAAAAATTAATTTAATTTTCTTCATATGGTGATATCAGTTGGTGAATACCTGCTAAGGGTCTCCTGGAATTTGATGAAAATATTTTCTATTAATTTTAAAAAGTTTCTCATCTAATGCCGCTATGCTCATGACAGATATTCAAAAACTGTTGATATCACCATGTGAAGAAAATTAAATCATATGTTTTTACTGAAGAAATATTTGATTTATTTTGTACGAACAATTTTTTGCCATAAAAACTGCAAACACACCGACTTGACTCGCCTTAAAACCTCCAACCTATATCTGCTAAGTAGACCTGATTCTACAACAGTTAATATTTGACGTGGATTTGTAGACACACGCACTAAACGTAGGGCTAGTCTAGTCTAATTTGTTGGTGACGGGAAAATCGAAGTTCAAACTCATGTTGCTTTACTAAGAGCTTTTCCTACTCGAAGTTTTCGAGTACATTTCCTATAAATTATTTACTACGCATCCCTACTCCGTCAGTCTAGTTAAATAATGATAGCCTGGCCGGTTAGTAAGAAACAGTGCAAAATAAAGTTAGTGTTTAACGCAATTTACAATCATTATTAAAATATATATTTGTTTGGTTTCTAAACTGTGTGTTAAGCTAGTTTATCTATAATAATAAATAATACTTGGATATATAATTGATAGATTTAATAGATATATATTATCAAAATAAGGAATTAATAGCTTTAAATAACACTTGATAAATTAGAGAATGCCACAGTAAATAACATGATATAATTGCAATAAATACAGTACAAACGTGACTGATATAAAATTATGTGTTTAGCTAACGGCCATAGTATCTTCAAAATAGAGTTAACAGAAATATAAATTTAATAAATAATGAATATTTATACATACAAATATACCTAGATATATATACAGTAAAATGACATAAAAAAACCCATCTAAAATGGATAAAGAAACATGTGAAAACTAAAAATTGTGATTACAAATGCATAAGTGAGATACTTGAAATTATTATAGCTAGAGAAAATTAAAATATAATTTGATAGGCTCATGTAGCGAACTAAATGAACCAATAAAATGTGTTAAATTATCAATTAAATGTAATACATTTTAGAAAACTGATGGAAAATTCAAGTATATGACAAGAGAATATATTAAATAGGAGAATGTTATAGAAAACCTTGAAAGTAAAATAAGTAACTTACATTTTGTTTAACCCAGCAGTGTTTATAGCCTAAAATAATTCCTACATTCCACACAATTTCGTCCACAACAGCATTCTAATAGTTACTTACCATTTTTTAAGTCATTTGACCATTTTATGTAAAAACGACCACAGCAAATTGTTATAATCACAGCTATTTTTTGGCACTGTGTGATTATCATATAGATCTCATTGACGTGATTTAAATAATCTGGATTGTTATACGTTGGGACAACCATAATAAGCCATCGTAAATTCAGAAACAGTTTCTTGATATCTTAATATAAGAGTGACGTTATACAAACAACTAAAACTGCTCTAAGTTGATAAAAATATGATATGTACATCAAAGTGTCGTTTAGGAACAAATAAATACTACACAAACATATTTTGCAAAACGTATTGAAACCCATCCGAGTTGTCTGTATCTAATTAGTTTTATGGTATAAGTAGTAGAAAGATTAAATGTAGAATGTGGAGGGGATGCATCAGTGTTAGCGGAAAGAAGATACAGAAACCATTTTGGGGAGAAAAAAAAACACCCATTACATATTGTTGGATTTCAAAATTAAACTTCCCTGTCATCGACGAACCATACAAAACGAATTTTAAAGTTTAATTCGCGTTTCAACCCCTGCAGGTAGAACATTAAGTTTCTCATTGATTCCATAACTAACACATATCTTATATTATAATAAATATAATTGTAGTTTTCAAAATAAACAAAATCAACAAGACTGATTAGTAAAATTATATTTTTCTTGCTTTCTTGTTCGTCAGAGTAAGTTTTACTTGACTTAAGAAAACATTTATTTAGTCTTATTTTCGCATTCCTAGTGTGAGTCTCAACACTTCACACGGTTTGGTTATCAAAGGTTAAGCTGTTAGGCTTATACGATTTCCGGTTCTTATATATAATATAATGTTCTTCTTGGAAGAATACCAATAAAGCTCTACAGCCCCTTGGATAAAATGAAACAAGGCCATGAGGTGAGAAAAATAAACTTCAGCTACATTGCAGCTGAATCCAGAAGTGATGTATTTTTTTTTTTCTTCTCTTTTTCCCATGCTTCTTAAAATATCTCTCGTTGTAAATCGAACTTCTCTTTTTGTCCGTACAGAAGTGAGATTGAGACCACGGTTTGGAGGTCCGTAGGGAGGAGGGATAAAGGGGACTAGGAGAGTGTCAGAGTGAGGGGTGCATGATTTATTTCAGTGGAGTTGAAAAACAAAAGAAGAAAGCATGACCTATGGAAAAACTTAAGAAAATACATATTTTAGAAATTTGCTTGGGCTTACACAACTTCAAATACAATATTGTAGACTATACGTGTTTTCTTGTTAGGTTTGTTTTCTTCTTTTGCTGATATAGGCCTAAATAATATATATATATATATATATAATGGGTAGTGTGCGATATCTGGATAAGTTCAAGATTAACCGGGAGATGTCAGCATTATACCAAGTGCAATGGATAAAGTCAGAAATAAAAAGTAATTTATCTAATTTACGGCCTTATCCGGATAATCTCGACATTAGCCTTAAAAACTTGGAGAACATTGAATAATATTTTTAAAACTAAGCAAGTTTCAATACAGACTATATTTTGGAATGCTATTTCAATCTGGCACCTGAAATTGGATCGTGGCAATGAACTAACATTCAAAATGCCCGATTTTTATGCTCTATTTCCCACTCACCCAACCCAACCTAACCTAACCTAACCTAACCCATCCTAGCTTAGTCTAACCTAACTAACCTAGCCTCAAACCTAAATTTGACTGCTAGATAGTGTCAGGATTATCCGGATTAACTTCAAAATATAATATTCAAACACATCTAATTCAACATTATCCGGGTAATTTGGATAATGTCGACTTTATTCAATTTCAGACTCCCGTAGCATATATAATGTTTTAGATTAATAAGTCTAACACAAATTTTGATTAATGGCTTCATTTTAAGGGATAGATACGAAGAGAATGGTTTAGAAGAAGTGCACCATCATTAGTGTGAAGAAAGGACGAGGAGGCCACAGCAATCAAACACATATGCAAGGTCAACGCTCAGTGAGTTAACCTGAGAAAAGAGCATATAATATTATCGTTAATGATAATCCATTCTATTGCGAGACTGACACCTTAGACCATGGATGTCAAGTTTGTGGCCCGAACCATTACTATGTGGGTCTACTTTTTTTTTAAATGTTCATATTAGCTGCAAAATTTCTAGGAATAAATTAAGGGTTATTTCTATAGTTTAATAGTTTTCTTTTTTTTTTGTAATAGAAGGGTACTAAGTCAAGGCTATTTTTTACTTAAAATATAAAAAATATTGCATTCTCTTAGTACGGCCTCCTCAGTGTTTCAAATGTTCACTGTGGCCCTTAAGGGCAATCGTACGCTATGTACATTTTTAATTGTACAAACGATTTCCAAATGAGTACATATGATAAAAAAAATGGCCTCCTCCAAGAACTCTTTTTCCCTCTAAAACAACTAAATATATCTGCATAGGGTACACATTTTTCATTCGAGTTGGAGTCTTCTTACAGTTAAGATCTATGTTGCTCCTCACTACAAAAAGAGCAGTATGTTAAGAAATATATACTTGAGCCACTTTTATACAAGTTGATCTTAAAAACGTCGTTTGTATTTTCATGTACAGGCTAACAAGGTTTCCAAGTCAAAGTTTCAATATTACAGGCCATTCGCGAAACTTGTGAGATTATTTAACCTGAAACTATAAACATAAACTGATTGGGAGGAGTTTTGTTTGCTAATTATTTTGAAAGCTATTAACAGATATATTCTTTATTCCATCGACCAAATGGATTCATAAATTAAAATATAGTAAGTTTATTTCTTAAGTCAATATATTATGGGTTTGACTGTGTAACGGGTAAATATTTCAATACGATCGCCTGAATATTTTTTATACCATTAAATATCTAATATTACACATAAAATTACATTTTTAAATAGTAGTTTGCTATTTATTTAAATGCGTTTTAAATTTATTTCTAATTTAAGGTGGGATAAGCAAGTATATAAATAAATAAAAAACTACTACTTAAAAATGTAATTTGTAACAGTAAATATGCAATAGTCTAAAAGGTATTCAGGCAAACGTATTAAAATATATAAAATATAAAACATCGAACACAGCCAAAATATTTTTTTAAATGTCATATTCAATGGTTTTAAACAGCTTTTAAAAGAAAACAAATACAAAACATAGAAAAAATATCCTTTTTTAAAAAATAAAACAATTGTAACTAGTCATGTTGAGAAAAAAAAAAATTATATTTCTCTAAAAGGTGTCAATGCATAATTCTCCTAAATGAAGTGCACGATAAATACCACTTATAAAAAACTATAGAATAAGTTAATGAGAACAATTATATATTTTCCTGTGATCCACATCTTACGACTCGTTCCACATTTTCCTAGTATATGAATGAGAAATGGATGAGGAAGGTAAAGTTTTAGCGGAAAAGTTCACGTATTTGAAAGGAGGGGAAATGATAAATAATTTATGGAAAAAAACACCTTATTATATCCTCCAAAATTAGAGAATCAACCTTCACATCAGATGCAAACTACACCAAACCAGAATGACGTCAAATTCCACGTAATTAGTAGTGCAGTAACAGTAGTGTTATTAATCTCTTTAATACTCTGTCAAATTCAATATTTTAGATAAATAAACACTTATTTGTTTTCAACTTAGGGATTATTAAAGGTGAATCCAAACATTACCGGTTAGAAAGCTATATGATAGGATGTATATTCACATTAGTTTGAAGAGAATATGAAAAAAACCCTAGGAAAATAGCATGTGGTAAACAACATTCAATGTTTATGATCTGGACCGGGTACGGTCGAACTGGTCCGATGGTCCAGACATTCCAAAAGGAGTTTTCGAGCCCATACCGAACGATCTTTTATAACTGGTTCGATACGTTGCTTAATTTCTACATATACTTATGGTTCTTAACCAACATAACTTAACCTAACCTTTCATGTGTTAATGAATTTCGTTCTTATTTAATTTTGTAATCTACTGTGTGAAGATCTCCTCCTTGATCTGTGAAGGAAATCTACCATTGCTATCAAAATAATTATCTCCGTGGAGAAACTCGACATCCCCAGGCCAAACACAGCTTCAGGCGTGCTCGCGAGGAATGGTAATGAAAGGGAAAAGAAAACACCTACTATATGCCAGAAGTGTGTGCAGAGCATTCGTATATGAATTATTACTCGAAATTTTCCTCAGTGACGATGGGGTCAAAGCTACAAAGTTTCTAATAACTACAGTATGTTGCTATTAAGAAGAATGAAGATTTGTGCAGTGCTTCTCTATGAAGCCATTCTAAAATGGTCAAAAAACCACCTTTTCAGTGCAGTTTCTATCCAAATAACCATCGGACCAGTTCGAGAGTGACCCTTGAAATCCCTCGCACTGGCCATCGAACCAGTTCGACAACACCCATCTGGACGCGAAAACAAATTTCCAGTCAAGTGCAAAGGATTATATATATATATATATATATTTATATATATATATATATATTGGCCTTGTGTCATATGATTCCAACATTATTTATATATTTACATTATATTCCTGATGTTTACTTATTACCGACCATTTTAGATTAAGAACAAGTAAACTTTTAACTTTAAACCAGAATATGATATCTAGACGGAGTATTCCTCACTAAAAGCATAAAGAATAGCTTTGGCTATTTGATTCTTAAGCCACACATTTACATAGATATATGTTTCTAATCATCTGTTCAATGATGATTTAACGTTTAATTTAACTAAATTCATAATAATACATAGCATCGATTCAACAAACTATGTATAACAAAATATACTAGTATCTAAGCGTAATAACTACACCAAATAAAACTATTGAAAACTCGGGGTGAATTAAACGTCAGTAGAAGAAAACATATGATATCGATAGAAACACCATACATCTTTCTTCCACAAACAAACTTTTTATAAAGTTTTATTCTTTCCGCCACCAGTTCAGCTTGGTGGTGGACGTTCAACGTAGTACCTCAGTGTTTTTATATTACTTTTTTTGTTGTGGTTTTAGGTGTTGAAGAGAGGTAACGCTTCAAAACATGTTGACTGTGGAACTAGAAATTACTGTTCATGCAGTCACAGACACATGCTACAATGTCAGCTCTGGAAACAAAGGAGAAACACATTTAGCTTGAGCGACATTAAAAAAACAATCTTTTATTTACTGTGATACGGTACGCATACAAGGCTAGTGGGTAAGGTAGAAATAATTAATAATTTCAGCTCGTTTAAGCGCATGAATACACCTGTATTTTCCACACCGTTTAGAAAATATTGCAAGATATTGAATATACTTTAAATGTTGCTGGGTTAATAATTTTTTATAAACCTATAATGCATAATTAATTTGTTAATAAGTCACAACATGACCAGTGATTAATAACTTAAACTAAATAATTTAATAAAATAAATAAGACAAAGGGGAATTTTATGAAAATGCCTAGGGATATAAATAGGAATTACAATTATTTTATTAAAAAATAACCAAAACGCATCCAATATAGGATAAAATATTAGCCTCTTATATAAAAGACAAGAACTAGGCTAGTTCTTTAGGTAAACTTGAAGTTGTAAATCCGCACCTTATATACAAAACTGTATAACATATTTTGTAATCTCATGAGCAGCAGTGGAATGGTTGATTTGCCTAATAATCGGCACCACTGTAGTATGTAGCATTAATAATTAACATTTAATATAGCTAGCTATTTGCTGCTCTTAAATTTTAAATTTTATTTAAATATGTGTGATCAATAAGTAATTATATAGATAGCTTAATTAATGATTTTAATAATATATATTTCCATAGTTTGAACTTTAAAAACATTACATGTATTTTATAATAACTTCACACACATATTATGTTTAAATATAAATTATCAACTACTTTCGTACACTTAAAACAACCAATATTTACTCAACATTTATAAAACAAAATGACTTGAATGCCAATTTGATTCGAAAACAATTTTTGAGCCATCTTAAGGCGGCTACCCCGATCGGCAAGAAAGTATAAATCTTTATCAGGTCACACAGAATAAAGTACAATGATCTGCTTTGTTTTCAGGGACTACTTCCTTATTTTATCTGAGATTATACTACCCTTAACACTTATCCTACAACCACCCACTTCGTTGGTCACAATGTCTAAGGCACCACTCTTGCTAAAGATTAGACTGCCGATGACGGGGAGATGGTGTTTATATCCCGGCCAAGTGTGCTTAGGGTGTTTTCCCTAAATGTTTGATCGCTCTCTCTCCACGCAAATGCGGTTACACTCTCTATAAATTTGACCTTCCTCATCCCTAACAAATTATAATAATTAGTATATAAGCGTGTAACCAAAATGGGTAGTAAAGTGTAGTGCTAAACAAATTTAAAAAAGAGGGGAAAGAAAAGCACAAAACTTTTTAACTCAAGGTAAAGATAAAAGTAAAGCTCGCTGCTAGTTCTCAAATGAATTGAAATTATCTGTTTTGATTCTGTAAAACAATTACTGTATTTTTTAGAGGAAAGCTAAATATAGAGCCCTTTATCATCAAGCTTAGTCTTATAGCCCTGCAAATATGCTTAAAAAATAGTTTAAAATGAGCTAATATCACGTATTCACAGTTTTTTCCTACTAATAAAATTCCAAATACATCGTCGTTAAAGAAAAAGAGTCCTGTTGGAAACTTTAGACTTTATTTTGGCTTTAGCCATATTTTGAAATATCGCATTGTATAATTAAATATTGAGTTAGAGCTGAACGTTAGCGCAGTAATTTATCACTTACCAAGGCGGCCCCATTTATATAAATTATTAATAAATTATGTAACAAATTATTTGTATGGCATATAATATATAAGAAAAATTGAACGACTAATCTTCAAAAGAAAACCTTTATATATAACTATTCACTATAATTTTCATTTCACAATAAGAGAACAAACAAATAAAGATTTGTAATTAATGTGATTGTAGTTTGGAGTTACTAGAAGATGGTAGGGTTATGAAAGAGGGGTGTGTGCAAGGGGATGAGGGTGCCCCCTCCCCGAAGAGAACTGAGTCCTCTGAGAATGCCTTAATGATCTTGTTCTCCCCCTCAAATGAAGTGTAAGCGTGAAAGGACCACTGCTATTACTCCCCCACTTTAAGTTTTCAAACTCGTCCTAACTTACCCCACAAGAATGCTTCCTACTTCAATTACTTGCGGGTTTCGATGGTTGATTAAACTCTTACGTTTGATAAACACATGTAAATAACAAAGGGTTTTGTATTTTCTTGGTGAGAAAAAAAATAGTTTAATAAACACATATATGATATTTATTTTACTAATCGGTAAATTAGATCAATGATTACATTCGAACCAGAAAACTTTTAAAGTGCGGTTTTATAAATTAATCATTTGAAAACGGTGAGATTTGGATCAGTTTGAGAATTTTTCAATACAAAATATTTTCATTTGAATTTTGATTCATATATATTTTTTTATATATATAATCACCTTGTCAGACGCGTGTTACTTTCGCTGTAGAATATACTACCGATGACAGGGCGATCTAGGTTCGAATCTCGGCCAGTGTACTGAGTTTTTTCTAAGTGGTTTTCCACTCTCCCTCCATGCAGCAAATTTGGGTACACTTTATTTACAAATATAACCTCCATAATTCCTAAAACCATTAGTGGAGTTAGTACACAGGCGTATAACCCGAACGGGTAGAAGACGCGATGTTTTATATATATATAAATATATGGTAAAACTTTTTTACTGGTCTCAATTCCACTTTTCTCTAATGAGAACCCCCAAAAACTACGCTACGATAGTAGGTTTAGTTCGAGCTATAATACCTATAAAAGTTAAGATTACATTCGTATGATGAGACGGTCACCTATAAGATGGTTACATCTTACTTATGTACTACCAACAGCATTCTGTACTTAATAGGGACAGTGTTTTTAAAAGTTAATATATTTTTTAGGTAATGTGAAGATACATTTTTATATATTTGTAAATTAAGCGTTTAATAAATTAATGAATTTAAATATATTCATAGTGACTTTAGAAAATTAAATAAAAACAATGTAAGTACCTGCGTAGATTTTCAACCCAAAGATGACACTTGAGGTGAAAGTAAAAAACCAAATTATATTTTATGACGTACAGAATGTACATAACTATACGATTATTTCTAATCTGAATAAAGAATAAAAAAATCTTTTTCATAAATAGCTCTGATCAAGCATCTAACTCCCCGAACATTTTTATAAATTTATATTTTTAAATCCCAAAATGCACTGTCATTATGCCTAATAGAAAAAATAGGTTAGGGATGAAAATAGCACACAAAAATACAACTGACGGAACTACTACCAAGCACACACATACCCAAAATGAGCTTCGTGATAAAAACGGAAGTGAATATTTGTGACGGAAGTGGACGTAAAAGCAAGCAGCATGCAGCAGTAACAATCAACAGGGAGGTTGTTTTTTTTCTGCTGCGGTGGACTCGAAAACACACTCTTCCTCTATGAAATGTTGATGAAGCTACGAGTGCTGGTTTACTTTCAGTTCGTCTACTATTTTATTGTACTCCCTAGTCTCTTTCCGCTTTGAAAACGCAGGGGATTAGAGGTGAAAGCATTGCCAGCTAATGTATGTATTACAAGGGAAAGTAACGTGTCTTCCGGTTGTTAGGGAAAGCTTGTCCAATTTCATAATATCTTAGCTCTTGTGATACTTGTATGGTAGGGACATACTTTTGTATCGCCTCTTTTTAATTTAAATACTCCTCTCCTTAGCGACAGGATCATTAAAAATAAACCACACCGTTACTAGGGGAAAAATCTACACCACACACCATTAACTCTTAAAGACATAACTAAAAATACGACACCTTTCTAATTCTTTTAAATTATGCTACTTTATAAAATAAATGGTACGACATAGTTGTGAACACTTTCTCAAACAGCCTCTCTTAGTGTGACACAAATTATTCAAAATGGGTTTTCAATAAGCCGCCCCCTAAAAATATAAATTGTTATTCATAGTGTACAACCAGCTTCAAATGTCAATTTTCTAAACCAAATGTTAGAGCCATTTTCTATCTAGTACAAATTTCCAAAAATATGTTTTCAGTAAATAACACTTGGATTATTTTTTATTTTAAGGAAAACCATTAGTAACTTGTTTATCGTGTAAAACTCATATATTTAGGTATTTAACGAGCACTTTCTTAACCGACTGATTAAATCAGCACACAAGAATTTCTATGAGCGAAAGCGAAAGGGCCTACTAATTTTGCAGGGAAAGGTATTTTCACATATTTTCCAGGGTTATTTTACTTGCCACAGTCGACATGGGACCGACAGTCTTACTTTCATTCCGAAGGAAGTTGTGCTACCTATTTTAATCGTTCAAGAAAAATCAATCAACCTTGGCTGGGTTCAAACCCACAAACACTGGATCCTGAGGCAAGCACTTTACCCTAAGACGTCAAGCTCAACTACTAATAACTAAATATAGAGATAGAATTAAAATCACGATTCTCCTTTATCTTAATGTGTGTCCATACACCATCCAAATATTATGTTTGAAACAAATACATCAACTGAATCCTCAGGTACATATAGACACAAAGACAGAACTGTAAAATTCACTTTTTGAGTAATGGGATACATAAAACGTCAAAATCCATAATAATTTCGAGGTTAACATTTTTAACAATTTCATTATCATATTTGTAATGATGATATGATGATTATTGATGTTTGCTCAGAGCTCTACGTCTGCTAAGGGCGGCCCTGTTCACAACTTTTATAGAGTTCTACTAATTTACGGAAATTAGATATAAATTATAAAATATGTAGAAACATTTCTTTTATTAATTTTATATGGAGTGAGTAGTAATTCGTGTATACGGACAGTACCATATGATTAGGTGAGTAAATATTAGTCGAAAACACTATTGTGGCAAATCCGTTCTTCCTATACCTTATGAGAAAAACTACATTACAGTTAGAGGAGTGATGTAAATGAGATTTCATAGTAAACAATGGTTATACTTGGACATAAATGCGACGTCAGTATTATGTAAGTAGCAATGAACTACACACACGTAGAGTACTGGGATATGGTAATATTTATGGGAGCATCTGACAGTCGAGTCAGACCTGCGAGGTGGCCATGCACTGATCGCTTCCCCGGTAAACGTTACTGTTTCGGGCCGGCATTGTTGGGGATGTGATTGTGGGCCCCCATTTTCTACCAGATCGTTTGTATTCTCCCTGATACCATCTGTTTCTTGACATGGTTCTACCCGGGCTGCTTGTGTGACACAGAATATGGTATCAGTGTAGTGGCACCTCTGAGGCACAAGCGGGGGCGACTACTAAAGTCCAACCAAACCAGTGGATAGGGCATGGCGTGCCGGTGGAATGGTCATTAAGGCCACCGGACTTTCAACCCCTAGATTTTTTTCTTGTAGGGTCACCTCAATAAACTGGTGTCGCCACCTAAGGACCCACAGCAGTCACCCGAGGATATTGTTGCACGAATCCATACGGCTATGTATACAGTTGACGTCAATCTGCTTCACCGCATTCACACCGAAACAAACACCGCGCCGTTTCGAGAAGTGCATATTCAGGAGGGGATCAACCTTCGACCCTCTACTGTGAATAACATATACTTTTGATATATTTTTCAGGCACAGCGTTGACACATCACCCTTTTCTAAATTTAATGTCATTTTTCTCAAAAAATATGGGAAGAATGGATTTCCTTTACAAAGGTTGTTTTCTACTAATCTTTACTAATCTATTCATAGGGGGGGTGGGGGGAGTACTGTCCATATCGACGAATTATTACATGTATAAGTTGAACAGTTTCGTTAATATATATTTTATGGTTTTTAATATATAGAAATAATTATTCCAAACACTTCTTATTGATACATTTTCATTATTTTATTTCGATTTAATAACTATTTCAAAAGAATATTTAAATTGGCTCAATGGTGGTATTACATTCTTTTCTAAGGTCTCTGTAACAAGTAATATTCTAGAATAAAAACTATCTGTCAGGTTTGTGAATACACTCTTAAGCCAAGAGTATAACAAAAATAAAGCTTTGACTTTGTATACGCCTGAAAACTGAATTACTAATCATCTAATCATCTACAAATATTTATAAATGCGTTTCCCATATTTTTGCTAGCGTTACAATAATATATTGATAGGAGAATGGTAACATTGGTATGGGTATAAATTTATGATACGTGATAGTTATAAGTTGCACGTTTTGGGATGAATTGTTGTTAATTAAGTAAATATTAGTCAAATAAAATGATATTGTTTATTTGGACAAAATACATTATATAATAAGACGAAATAATTGTATAATACATGGATATTAATCCTTGTATATGTGTTTACAATTTTAATAAAAACTGTCAAAGATATTTCAAGAAATTGTTTTTAAATCCTTCAGTAAAATCCCTTTAGTGTTTGTATTTAAGTATTCTAAGTACTGTAAGAATGTCTGGAATAAACATAACTACCTTTGTCAAAAATATTTGAATAGTAAAATATACACATGTATGATGAAATGTAAATATTTATGCGGAACAAATATTAAAATATAATATGATGCAAATATTTATTTATAAGACATAATATACATATATATGATAACATATACGTTTGTCATAAGCCAATAGAATTATTTTCTGATAAAATCCACTAAATTTGTTCGTAACCTAGGAGTATTCAGGCAAATATACAAACAAAGCTGGACAGAAATAAATAATTGCAAGAAACTACTTTTTCTAATTCAGGTGCCATTAAGTTATCTTTCTACGCTAAAATATCAAACGTAGAACGTTATCTATAATATGAATGTATTGTCATATGATAAAGAAGGAAAGTAAACATTGTGAAGAGTCGAATGTTTTATGAAATGGTTTTTGGGTGCAATGTAAATGCAAACCTTACGTATATAGACAAATATTCACAGATGGAGTTTGTTCAAGAGTAATTGACATATATGTCGATAGCGCATATATTATTTATTCTATTATTTACCCAAAACTTTGTATCATTCAATATTAAAACGATCAGTAGGCCTATATGTTACTGTCTAGTCTAGCTCTTTGGATCCTACACTATCTCATTTAAGGTAGAGATGTAGGGAACGCGAGGAAAGGCCAGTGTGGTTGCAGTTTTTTCAAAGCAAAACTTTTTTGGCAAAAATAAATAAAATATTGCTTCGGTAAATACAAATAAATTATTTTTTTTCACATGGTGTTGTCAACAGTGGTTGAATATCTGTCAGGATCATAGTGGAATCAAATGACAAACTTTTTATATGAAGATAAAATGTTGTCATTAAATTCTAGGACACCATTGACAGATGTTCAATAAATTATGTTGAGGTCACCATGTGAATAAAATTAAACTCTATGCTTGTAATGAAACAATATTCGATTTATTTTGACCAACAATGGTTTTTGTATATAAACTGCAAAAACTCTTACCTTTTCTCGCGTCCCCTACACTCCCACATTAAATTAGGATAGTTTCACTAATGGCATATAAGTCAAGCAGATCACGTGGATCAGAGTCGATCCCCTGCTTTCCAAGTCAGAATTAGGAGTGGAAAACACCTGCAACGGTGGGTACGTGGGCTAAGGGATCTGATCTGGTATGCCAGTGTCGGTAGTGTCAAAGTTTGAATTTCGTTAAGTTGTCTTGAAGGGTTTTTTCTTAACGATTTTACACTCTTTCTACACGAAAATACATGCACATTTTCTCTAAAGCTCACCTTGATAATCCTTATACCATTAGTGTAACGATAGCCCGGATGGGTAGTAAGACGTGGAGCACCCAAACACACTCACAAAATAAGTGCAGAACATTACAAACATTCACTTAGGGTTTGGTAATATTCAAGAAAATATGCTGATGCAAATAATTTCGGTTGTATTTTAGTTCATTTCTCGTATGTGGACTAAGCTAGTCGTCGCCGGAGCCCTCGTTAAACATTTAAATGCCGCCTCTGTTTGCCCTCCTACCGTGGTACGACCAGTCACCATTTAGAGATGATTGCCAAAGGCAACAAGAGGGGGTGAAAAATATGGATGGGCGTGTTATTTATCGCAAACATATGCTAGGGTGCCACGCATATACATGCCATTCTGAAATTGACGGAAACTATTGGGAAGAAGGGGGAAGCAATGAATCATCAAAAATAATGAGTATTATCGGTTTTAAACCTTACCCACATCGTGCATATTATAATCATGTTTGACATATTCTATGCATATTTATATTAGTTTAAAGAGAGTTTTGCTTGATTTTGTTAAATTTGTCTTTTAAATCAATCCTAAGAAAATTATATAGTTATCAATATCCCCTTCATGTGTGAGTAGACAGAGTTTTAGTATTGTGATATTTACATTTTCGTGACACGCAAATACTAACTGTTTACAGATATATATTTTCTACTTTTCACTACCATTATTGTTTCCAGCCTATGGTCTGAGTCAGTTTTTCATTCAAGTAGTATATTTTCCACTAACGGCTGGCTAGCTCTGTCATAGCTTCATATGGCATATATTTTCTACTACTTAGATATTTAAATATAATACGTTGCAATGTATTTGGTTTGTGTTTATTGCCTTCAACACCATTATACATACATACAATGTATATATGAAATATTATTTAGAACAGGCAATTGTTTACATTTTGGCTTAGTAAAAGATCAAACGGATTAACTATCTAACATTTTATGTATAATTTACGCCTTGGGATTTTAAGGGCTGCCTGATTACAGAAACAAATATATTACTTTCTCCATCCTACCCCTATACCCCTACGGAACTTACTACAAGGTGCAATGCAACCTTTAGTGAAGTCAAAACATTATGTATATTTATATTCAACTCTAATATATATATATATATATATATATATATATATATATATATATATA
>CABFOV010000067.1:88383-103039 GCA_902141375.1 Timema poppense
TGTGTTGGTAGATTCGCCGGCTTCTCATGCTCCATTCGCCGGTCTTGGTTTACCGCGAGTCGTCCAGCCTAGCAGGTTTCTAGAGACAGCATATTCAAACGGTTAGTACGTGGATATAATATATTTTACATTGGTTTGATACGAGTTGTGAAAGATATTGTCCAGCATGGTTATATTATTTCTTCTTAGCCTACATGAACTACAACAGCGAACAATACTATTGTAGGGATCCTAAGATTAATTGATTTTATTGGGGCGGGTAGTAAGAATTGAAGTGTCACATCCATTAATGTTCGTAGTGGGCGTGGTCCCATTGTAACATTACACATCATAATGTTACATTGGCCTAGCACTTCTATGGTTTTACATGACAGCTAGCAGAAGCTAGTAGATGGTATCAGTAATGTCAACATTGTCTAAAAGTAACTTTTGTCAACATATTTAGAAATCATTATTATGTACTAATTACAACTATTATTATCACTAAAAATATTATCAATCAATTTTAACAATATTTTCCCAAAGATTACAGTATATTTTTATTTCCATAATCAAATTTAAGGAAATAAAGTCGAGTAAATTCATTCTAGTTTTAAGTTAAATAGAGCGTGAAATTCTACATCTAATGGTATTATATTAAGCTATTAATATTTTTATAACTGCCATCGCATATCTGTAACATAATTAAATGTTTTGAGGCAATAAAAAGGAAAAAACATACAACATTTTTGTGAAATAATATAAAGTTTAAATTTTGTAAACACGAGTATTAATACAATTCGCCGCCTAACCGGCAACAGGGTCCTCTTTTGTCTACGTCATCAACCGGCAGCGTAGCTTCTATCCAGTGGCCATATTTGTTTTCAACATACAAGGTCACTTTTAACTTCCTATATCTTTTAATAATTAATTATAATTAAAGAGCAAAAGAAAACTATAATACTAAGCAACCAACAAAACGGTTATTCTTATAACCAAAATCTATCAATTTTAAATATACAATATAGCAGTGAGTTATCTTATAAAATACAGTTAATAAAACCACGTACGTGAGTCAATAAGTTAAAAAACAAAATATTTTATAGTTGAGTACTATTGATTTGTATTTAGGCGTGTCTATGCCACCGTTAATAATTTTATTACAAATTTGAATAATACAGTGTCTTTTTGAATATTAATTCGGCTACTTAGTAATCTATATGTTCTTTTATGAATATTATTTTGGTGTGTGAGCGTGTTATCCTTGAAAAATAAACTGTTTTCTAGTGATCTTTGAATAATTATGTATCTAATATAACTTTAAAGCGTGTGATAAAAAAATAACGAGTGTTTCTCAGTGATCGATATAAATTATTAGGAAATTTAAGTGTATCAAGACTTTTAAATAAATCTTTAAGCCCCAAGATTGTGTTGTGTTGCCCTCTAGGCTAAACCTCGAGTTTTAGGATGTTTATAGTATTTCAAAAAAATCTGTGAAGTGTAATAAAAAATACTTGCGAGCCTTTCTACAATGTTAATTAAATAAATACTAGGCTAAGACTTCAAGTTATAAGTTATTGTGATTTTTTAGAGTTTGTTGTAACTGTTTAAGAGTAGTGACTAATCCCACACAGCAACGTTGGTAAGTTTGTTTGTTTATTGTATTTTACAAATTCATTAATATAACGGTAATTCAAGATTCTCGTAAAACATAAATCTCAAGTTTTCTTCATGGTTCTTTAATTTCATTTTACGCTGTCCATGATTATAGTAATTTTATACCAAAACATATCGGACAAATATAAATCAGCATCATTCTAATGGCTGATTATCCCAAGGAGTAATGGGATTGAGCCAAGATAAGGCTTAGATTGTATACATAACTTTAAAATAAAATTATTATAGTCTTAATAAACGTTGTAACAAGAACATTTTCATTACTTTATTAAACCTCATTGGGAGATGCTAACCCACTAGTTCAATTTTGTTACCTAATTTACAACACTGTTGATCCTTAAACTATGTTTTTGTCCTTAATTTGATGTATTCAAGTTTTGTAAATAAATTTTAATGTGTATTTTAGACTTGTCGTCAACCCATGTTTTAATTCAGTTGATGTTATATCACTTTATTGGAAATATTGATATATGAAATTTTTAACTAATTAAAAGCAAAATAAAATCAATCTTTCTAATATTAAAAGTCACTTAAATCATATATCAATTTTAAAACTATCCAATTCATTCAATTAAAAATCTATATATTTTATTATAGCTATTCCTTAGTTTTCTGTCTAAGTTTTAACTTTATTACCATTCCTTACTTTGAACTACTTTAGAATGTTTTCTATTATGTTGTATTATTATTATTATGATTATTATTATCACAGCGTCTTACTACCAGTTCGGGTTATACGCACTTACGCTAATGTGTAATGGTAGGGTGATTTGAGATGAAATGGAGGACCTACAGCTTAACATGGGATCCGAACCATGGTGGAGGCCTGTCATTCCCCACATTCACAAGATGTGATTAATACACGTCTTTTCAGAAGTGAATAAAGGGTTTGGCAATCAGATAAATCTGTGCCAGGACCAAGGAATGAACCCCGGACCCCCAGCACAGAAGTCTGACACCTTACTCCTAGTCCGCCAGCTCACCAATATGTTGTAATACTGTTAAAAAGGTTTATGAATGGGTTTTTTCTATGTGTAGTAATATATATTTAGATTTTTCACATTTATAATGTCGTTAATAATAGTGATAGTTATAGGTTGCACGTTTTGGGATGAATTGTTGTTAATTAAGTAAATATTAGTCAAATAAAATGATATTGTTTATTTGGACTAATATTAACAAAAAAATAGGAAAAAGAAATATCAAAAATTATTTATTTATTACAATAAAAACTAATATGGGATTAAATGTTAAATTTAAAATATATATATATATATATTCTTGAAAAAATTAATAACTAAAACTAGGCCATCAACATATCAAGGTCACCAACATATAGAAAATAAATAAAACAGTCATATAGGTTTCTTGTATAGACCAAAAATTTAACTGTCAGAAGTGACAGCTGCTAAACACATGTTTTTACAGATCATATGGTTCAGCGTAGGGAAACATAATTGGGTCTAGTTACTTTTCAGAGCTGTCAGTCAGCACCAAAGAATCCATGGGGGAACTGTAGATATATTTATTTTAATTTTCTACACATAGCAATTTCAACCATTTTTGAATAATAGCATGGGGTTTCTGAAATCTGAAGATAGCTTTTTATCTTCATTATAAAGTTCGTAGTCGAGACGCCATATTTTACATAACAATATTCAAAAACTGTTCGTATTATTATGTGTAAAAAATTGATATAAGAAAGTATGCTTGAGAAATATTTGATTTATTTCGGTCAAAATATATGTTTGCTTTAAAAACTGCAGCTCCAGTTCGTTTCCACCATCACCACTCTTAAATAATAATTATAAAATAGTGGAGCTAAACTAATAGTTTTAATAAAATATTAAAATTAAGTCTCACTACTTTCAAATTCTCTTGGCTGCTAAAAACTTTCCTCCCACTTTCTTCCGAAAGTCCGGAGCAATGACACATCTCTCGAACGTGGCCCTTAGTTTGAATGCTCTTTATCGACCTTAGGGCCACGATTGCGGAACCCTCTGGAGGGTAGTATCCTTGGGACCGACAAATCACCCCTTATCGTCCCAAATAAAGTGTCAGAACCTCTTTGCCCCCAATCTCCACATATATCCTCGCTACCTACCCCCCCCNTCTCCTAGCCATAGAGTAGATTTCCCTTCCTTCCGAAGTCGTGTACAGGAATGGAACTGCAGTTGCCGAGGGTTATTGTAAAGCCCCGTTGCAGCAGTTTCAAACAAGACTGGAATGGCGTGTATTTAACATAATTTTATCTTTTAAAGTTTATAAAGCCTTAGAATAAAAATGGAAATACAATATCTGATTTATTTTTGTGTTTCTGGAATGAAATCTGAAAATTAAATTTAAAAGTAAGTTTTGTTTTTGTGTTGCGATTTAGTCAGATATATACATATAAGTATACAAATCAATATTTATATACATGTATATATATATATATAATCATTTGAATAATTATATATATAATAATTTTAATAATTGACGTACATTATTTTTAGCTAGTTTGAATATTAAATAAATATAGGCTTAATAATAACAATATCAATATTCAAGTATGATAATTATATATATATTAAAGTAATATTTTACTTAATTATATAAAAGTAATATATTAAAATATTATATATATATAATTCATAAATATATATACATACCTATATATTAATTTTATATACATGAATATTATGTAAATAAGTATTAATTATAATATTATTTACATAATATTCATATATATGAAATTTAGATATAGGTGTGTATGTATAAATAATATACACAAACATTTAAAATATATATTATACTTGAATATTGATATTATTTAATATATATTTATTTAATATTCAAAATAACTAAAAAATATGTACTGTACGTCGAGTAATAAAATATTAATTATACTCTATTGATGGACATTTAGTAAAATCAAGCGCGGCTTATTTTTAGTGTAGTTGCATTTATTATAAGTTAAAGTCAAATATTTTTACCAAATAGAATTTGTAGTTTATAATGCATTTTATTTTTAATTTAGTTTGAATCTGCACCAATTTTTACTCGATCTAAGGTGTCAGTCTCGTAATAAATTAGATCCCCAATAACAGGGAGGTTGAGGCTCGAATCTCATCTAGGTTTACACGTTTTATATGTCACTGTGGTTCACCCATATCCTTCCACGCGATTGCCGAAACCTTTCCTCATAATACTACATTATTTATTCCTAGCCTTTCTAGTAAGCCGATAATAATCATGGTGACAAAAACCGTAGTACAAATTATCCTAAGAATTACTGGTACTGAATAAAAAATTACAGTTATACTGTATTACAATTTATTGTAAACTTATAAACTATAGATCATATAAATAGTGATAGATTTAAGGTTATAACGATATAACTTGTTAACATACTAAATAAGTATGTAGATCTTGAATAATTAACATAAACAATACTTGTTTTAAAATAACGCAAAATTAAAATAAAATGTGGTGCAATTTAATCTCGACCAGATATATTTCCAAAATGGATTTGACGTATCCAGCATATTTGTCAAAATATAAAAACTTCTCAATGAATTTAGAAAATTGGATAAATTTATAAATTAAGAACAATAATCAAGATCCAACTATTCTTTGATTGACTTTTATAGAATAACCTTCAGTTTAATATTAGTGAATTTAATCTACCCAGTTTTTAAATGACTTATTCTAGTTGATGAACACATCAGAATTTAAATTAGAATATACATATGTATTGCATGAACGAGTGTCTTGTTCCAAAAAAAGAACTCAGAGCAATGCATGTATCCCGCTATCTCGTACATCCTGTAGCTTACCACGCGTGAGTCCCTAACATTCCCTTTGCACGCAAAGGAAGGGGAATTTCTTCTCTGAAAAGGTAATGACACGTGGCGTGGTATGAATATGTTAGTTGTTCTATCACGCAAGAGTGGGGCGGTAGGGGAGGGTGGGGGAGTACTTATATATTAAAAGTATGGAAAAAGATACTAGGCAACTCACACAGTTTAATGCAAAAGAACCATATTCTGAAAATTGAAAAATGACACCTGGACACGGGACACGTGTGTAGCCGATGATTTGCGCACGTCCATCATAGACTCTGCCTTAAAATATTGAGTGAAAAATGACCCTGGGAACGGGATGATTCCTCGATAGTTGAGTGGTAAGAGCATTGGCGTAGTAAGCCAAAGGTCCCGGGTTCGATTCCCGTGTCCAGGTGTCATTTTTCAATTCTCAGAATATGATATCTAGATGGAGTAATCTTCACTAAAAAACACAAATAATAGCTGTTGCTATTTGATTCAAAAGAGCAAGTTAACGTTTCTATTTTTAACTAATGTTCTTCGTTTTAACATTGCGTCTAGCTCCCATTTGGGTAGTTTATGTATTAATCATGCTAATATGTTAGGGATGAGTAGGGTTTAATTTAGAGTACGTGTGTCCGCATTCGCATGGATAGATAGGATGGAACCATTTAAGAAAAAATTACCCTAAGTACGCCCGACCAGGAACGAACCACAATCTCCCCGTTATTAGAAATATATATTTTAGTGTGAGAGTAGCTCCTTAAACCACGTGGCCCTCGAAGCGGTTGTTAAGTTTATTCTTTGGTCCAAAGTGTTAGGACGTAGAAGTGAGGTGTGGATTTAAGTCACAGATAATTATATTATTATATTTAAAATAAAATCACAAAACTGTGTGTGTAAGGAATATGGCATCAAGCTCGTCTTCTCAGGATTTCCGGTGTCTAAAAGTTCGGGGTTAAAATCCTTTTTGAGTGTAAAAGGGTTTTAATTATTAAATGGTTTGCTATTCTCTATCTACCCGCCAATTAGATACATCTAATCCAAAATCTACTTGACTGATCCTTACATCATTAGTATAAATATTCAAAAAGACCCGAATAGTAGTAAGACGTGGTGGATGATAGGTAAATGGTAAGACTTAATTGTATAAAATAGTAGGTATATATTATAGTTTGGATCATAGTTTTAAAAAAAACTTTAAGTAAACTACCCTTAAATAATATTTTATAAAAATACAATATTGTTTGTTTATCATAAGAAATACTTCAGAAATAATTTTTAAACAATATTATTTAAGAAAGTTTTTAAAAGTTAAAAATGTTCAAAATTCAGTTATCAGTGAAACACTCAGATTATTTATATTAGTATTTATACAGATATGTTATTGTTTATAATATAAAACAAAATTAAATTAATTAAATTAATTAAATAACAAAAAAAATTGAAAAAATATTTTAGAATATTTCAACAGTAAACTACCTGTAGATTATATTATTATAGTAAAATTAATACAAGTTTAAATTTATCATGTAAAAACTTTCCATAAACAAAATTTTAACAAAATTGTACGAGTAATTTTTTAAATTTCATTATAATTCCCCTGTCAAAAATTTCCAAGATCACAATTTTCTCTATATGTGCAAAGTAAATAACATAAACATATGCATTTGATCAACTCCCTTTTAATTATTTTAAACCTTTCCCCATTAGTTAAGTGCAATATCCGGCCAAAGTTATAATAGATCGTTTAGTTTGTCGGTAGATAATGACAGTGTTGTGTTATAATTTGTAGTAAAGTAACTTATGAATCTATTGATGAATAATTTAAACATTTAACTCGTTCTAATTTTAGCGGAAAGTCTGATTTCATTTTGAGAGCCAAATAGTCCCCGTGACTAGACGGTTAGGATATCCCTGCCATGACGTAGCCGTGGCTATAATCCCTGGCTCTAGTAAGATCAATACCGCATTAATTAACATGTACTTAATATATATATCCACAGCACTCTGTACTTAGCGCGACGGTAGACCAACATATTGTATACCGGGTTGGACCTCATGTAAATTACAGAGTCGTCCGGAGAATCGGTTACAATACCTCTGGGAAATGTGGAGGCATATACATCATACCTGGACTCGTAATGGAGATTATGGGTATTCAACCCTGAGACTAGTCGATGCGTCCAATTAGTATTGTCCATAGACACCTTTTTGTACTCGCCCATTCTGTCTCTTTGAAAATATGTAGTTATTTTTCTCTTTCTGAACCGCAGCTTATCCATTCTGGCTATCCGTGTTTAATCACACTAAAGGGGTAAAGACGAGGAAGATACGGTTACGGTTTAGAGGAGATCCACCCAAAATTGTGCGGTTGAAGAGAGGGAAACAATTTAGGAAATAATAAACTTCAGTACAATCGTCCGAGATTCGAAAACCAGCCTTCCCGTCACTGTCAAGCTACACTAGATGAACTTGGGGTGGTATGGCAGGTATTTCAAACTGAGGGGTGTATTTTTGCAGTTTTATAGCAAAAAAAAAAATTGGCAAAATAAAGCAGTTCTTGAATATCTGTCAAGGGTGTCCCAAAATTTAATGGAAACTTCTTTTTCTTCATCAAATACTAAAATGCTCATGAGTCATGACAAAATTCAAGAATTGTTGAGGCTCCTATGTAAATACAAACTAAACTCTATGTTTCTACTGGAGAGATATTTGATTTATTTTGCCGATGAAATGTTTGCTAATAAAACTGCAGAAACACTTAACTTTTCTCAAGTCTATTTTTATTCCGCCTTGACAGTTAGACCACGTGTCCACTGATACGGTTCCTATAATTATTCCCTGATTTTGGTTGGGAAAACAGAAGAGAAAATTCAAGCATATTTATTTGCGGACAACAATGATAACATTTCACTTTATTATTTGTATCATTTTATAGATGTTGATAATATATATCAAAAGTGAATGCTACAGTTCTCACGATTTAGTGTATGAATATATTAAAATTGTTTTAACAACTTTAGTAACCAACTTCTACTGTTATTCCTACCAAAGTCATACTCTAGGTTGAATTTTCTATTTCACTGCCGGTATTCTCTTTACGCCTGTAATATTTTCTTAGCACCGTATCTTACCAACCATACAGGCTTTACATTTATGTATTAACTACGCTAATGATGCTAGGGATGAGGAAGGCTATATTTAGAGGAGGCGTACCCACATTAGCGTGAAGTTATAGTGGAAAACTATTCAACCGAGGTTCGAATCTCAATCTTCCCGTAATCGGCAGTATAGGCTACAGAAAGAGTAGCGCTTTAAGCCATGCGTTCACCGAAGCGAGGGTTTAAAACTTTGTATGCAATTTCTGACAGTAATATTTAGATATATATCACTGTAAAGTCTATCTCTCTCTAATAAGACTATATAAATGTATATATTAGAGAGATAAAGTAAGAGAAACTATACATTTCACTGTAAAGGCAATATTAAAATACCATTTTATGAATTTATAACATTGCTGTGATACCCAAAAGTATATAACTTATATTAATAACTGTGCGAAACTCGGATAACTATGAAATCAATGCTAAATAAGTATCGATAGAATGTATTATATTATATTGATAGTGATACCATCGAGTTTTTCTTATAATTGATGTGGTTTAAAGACGCATTAAAGTGATCTTCTTAGAATACAAGTTATACAGCTATTTAAATATTGATTAATATTCTTTGTAATGAACTCTTCTAAACTCAACCTCTAAAAGCTTCTTTGAAAAAACTACTTAGTAAATAGCCCTTTGTAAATTAATAACGTTTTTGAGTGAGTATTTGTCTGAAGAGGGATTAAAACGCTCATTACTGACCTGACTCGCTTAGTGTAGTGTATGTTGACCTGACCTTAATGTTATAAGTTGTCTGTTCACCTGATTAGTTGCTGAACGATCTAGTTGAGTAGCTTAGCGAGGTAAATGTTTGTTGAGCTGATCAGTTTAGGTGAGTGGGAACTGAGGTATGTAGTATAGTGATTAGCTTAGTGAATTAGTGGTGTGGATGTTGATCTGAGTAGCTTAGAGAATTTATTGAGATCCATAACATTTTAGTAGATGATTACATAGGTATTTATTTGAAGTTGTATTCGTGCATTTAATAGTAATAGAAGCGTAGGCATATTTAAAATAATTAGAATGTAGACATTTTACCGATTTTTCTTATAAATCTTACCTTTATCGATGGCAACTTCGCTTGTAACTTAGTGAGTTTCCGATCGATCACTTCTGTTCCAAATATTTCCTCACCCCTAAAGACCCCACCGGGATTTGAAAAAAGTTTCTAGTTTTAAAATGTTAGTTACAGTGTGTATTAGTAAGCATGTGGATATTTTTTAAATATTTAGATCACTTAATTTAAATATAGTTTAAATAATACATTGAACTGTGACGATTTATTGATATTATAACTAAGATAATTTGAAACAAAAATAATCAACATTTGTATTTATTTGGAAAGAAATATTATATATTTTTAACAGTGAAAGTCTAAGTCAATATTGTTATTAGTTTAGAAATAATAATAATAGTAATAATAATAATGATTAAATTATGGATGTATTCACTAAAAACATTGAAATAAAATATAATTTTACTAGAGGTGGAACACAATAAATGATCAAATATTGTATATTCTTAAGTTTCTACAATAATGAAAAAAATATCGAAAATTGAATAAATAAAATAAATCACATAAATATGTAAGTAGTTTATCAATCAATCCCTCATTTATTGGTTAAATTATTTACTTTTGATTCATTTCCACTAGCGATATATATATATATATATATATATCACAATATCTAGACTTTTTAAAAAACACACATTAAAATAAAATTATATGTTTTTTATCTTCCAAATAGATTTTGTAATATTCTCAATAGTTTTATTTTAAAGTGAATCAAAACTCCATTACAATATATTTACTTTCATCATAGTTTTACAATATTAAAATATCGTAAAATTGAGAATAAAATATATCTGGTATTTGTTCAACAGAGGTTTGTTGGATGCCTGCTGTCACTAACATATTCCTCTACAAAAATAAAATTAATACTGCTTCGTGGTATACAGGCTTGCAAAATTCTTATCGAAAGCTTTTTGATAGTAAATATGATGTATATTGGAAATAATGTTTAAACAACTAAATGTAGTTTTAAATAACCTTATGTTAATAATGAAAACAACATAATTTTAATTTGAAATGTAATTGATTTACAAGTTTGATATATGTGATTAAATGTTCAGAAAAAATAGATACAATGAAATGTGTTTGTAAACTTGTGAGGAAAAAATTCTTTGTCAAGTTTTTTACTTCATCATGATTTATATAAATTGGTTAAACTTTATTTAATTTGCTGCTAGAATTATTTGGGGATAGGGGATGTAGAGATGGATAGTTCTAGAGTTAAATTCCTTTCCCTAAATAAATGGTTTAAAATATGTAAAATCACGCGGCGTAATTTCATCGGAAATCTTGGATTCTTGTCCTGACCAGCTCAATTTACGCCTTAATCGCTATTGGTGCGCATGTGTTACCTTTTCGTGGGTGCTATATTATATTTCCATTTATTCGGACCAGGTAGCTACGAATACTACCTACGTTTTATAATGAGGATGGAAAATGAATATTAATATTAAACGAATAATATATTTATTAATTGAGATAAGTAATTTAGATAAATATATACTACTGCCCTTACATAATATATGCTACAACCGGATTAGTGCGCCATTCACACCAATGAACATCGAAAGCGCACAAAGGGAACATTTCATATCATGAGCGGATAAAGATGTGAATCAAAAGCGCACAGAGAAGATAAACTGTGTAACGTGACAATATGATCCAACCCTCTTAATATTTACAATAATTACAATAGAATAATAAAACTACAGGGTTGGGTTAGTTTAGGATGAAAACACGATTCAACTCAAATTGAAATAGAAATGTGTGTTTCGTGAACGAATCAACAAGCGGTGTTGTCAAATGGAGCTTAGAGATTTCAAACAATTGACCTATTTTGATGTAGGTACCTTGTGCGTTTCTGATATATTACAAAGCATGTATATACATTGGATATGTGCACTTTTAGTACATAGCCTGGTTGACCACCAAAGCTCAAATAGAGTGATAAATACACTTCGGTACTGAATTACAGAATATAAGAGTGTTCTTACAAGATTCCAAACCCGCGGGTCTTCAGGAAGACTGCACCAACAGTAAGTCAACCATGGAGGGTTTCTCTTTTCAAAGAATCATGTCAAGGGCTACACCTACACGTTAAAAAAAACTAGTGATACCCGTTGGAGGGGATGGACCTTTATTAACGGTCATTTATTCTAACTATATTTGAGTGTTTTTTTTTACGTCATGGTAATAAAAGCATAAACGGTCGAGTTAGAAGACGAGAAAATTAGGTATAAATATTTTATTTTGGGTACGAAAGCTTGGAAATGTTTCTTATAAATATATTACATTAAAACTATAATATTATAATATAATTAGTAAACCATTAATCTAAAACCAGTTCGTGATTGTTATAACATAGTTATAACGGTTAAGATAAAATTTAACTATGTAGATAAATAAAGAAAAAATAATTTTCCCCAAGATTATAAATAAATTATACATCCAAATAATAATCTTAAAATAAAATGATCACAAAATAATTATGAATACCATTTTCAAAATTGTCAATGGCCAAGCAATGCAAATATGTAATAATGGAACTCCAGTAAAAATATATTAATAATTTGTGAAAATCTTTATAAATAGTACTTTAATTGTTATACCAATACTATTTATCGCTAAATTTAAGCTAACATTTTAGGACTATCCATAATAATACTTCAAATATAGAACATCATGTCTTACTTGATTTGTAATTTCAAGGAAAATAAACTATAATTGTTTCAAATGATAAATTTGTATTTTAATTAAATGTCTAATTAACTAAATATAAAAACGTATTTCATTACTGTAGAAAGACTTAATTGTGTTAGAAACCAAAATCGATTTTAATTTTAACAGAAACATAACTAACACAATTTTAGTTTTTTTTGTAATATTGTAAAGTGATGGAATTATTAGATTTTCTCTCTACAATTATTAGTTTTAACTTGTATTGGATAATTTAGTGCTCATTATCAGGACACTTACTTTAATGCAGTTGATAATCTCTGTGAAAGAGTGTGCATCAAAGTTCATAGTCAAATGAGTGACCCTTATCAAATACTCGGTGATTCCCTTCTTTCCATTATACGAAAACATAAAAAAAATATAGAACAACTTGTATTCAACCAATAAAAGAGGCCCAGTACCTTTAAATTTTACATGCTTTTGCCAGCAATTAATTAAATCGTGGTTTCCCTGTTTAATACATATAAGTTAGAGAGTTAAAAGATTTAAAATTAGTTTCAAATTATCAATAATCTTTCTTGCCTGATGAGGAAAGTTACTCCATAGCAAACAAAGTGTTACTTATGAATTATTCATTTGACTTTTATTACCTTATATTTTACACTACATCTAGGCTACGATAGAATCAAAGGGGCCGAACGGTGTCCACAAAGGTCTTGCAAGCTGAACGAAAAGCAAGGAATAATTAATCGGATTAAACCAAGATCAGTAGGGCTTTGTCCTGGTCAAAGCTTTCACTGACCTCTCGTCTAACTTTCAAATTCATAGTTTTGAAACTGTGTCGTGAAGTGCTGAATGAAAGAATATTCTCCTTGTATCAACGAGAGTTTAATTAGTTGAGAAAAATGCTGTTGATATCATATTTAGATAATGTATGTGTTTTTAATTTGTAGGTACTAAGTTAGTAGAGATGGGATGTTTACAAAATTTCGCCGATTCAGGTGTTGGATTTAATATTTGGGTTCTCGGTTCAAAAATCCACTTTATCATATAAATTAATCTAGTTATATTTAATCTCCATTACTATGTGTGAATGTGACAACATTAATCCTGACACACTACTCAGGGTGCCATGCAATAGCAAGTATGAGTGTCATTTGAATGTTTGTGGAGTCAAAATACTCATCCTTGTCTTTATATACTACCTTTCAGGGCGGGTATAGGCCTATAACTATTTTTAACATTATGTTTGTTTTATTTACAAACTATTTGTACTCTCTTCACTAACAAATTTTTGTTATAAAACTAATCTCAATTGAAACATTCAAATTTTAATAAAAACATTAAGGTGTTTATTGAATTTCTACTAATGACTAACCCGCCTCGGTGGCGTAGTTAGCTAACGCGCTAATTTCGTGTTAAGCAAGACTGCCGAGGACGGGGAGATTGAGGTTCGAATCTCTTTCGGGTGAACTGGGGGTAGTTTTTCCTAAATGGTATTCCACTTTCCCTCCATGCAAATTCGGGTACACTTCCTCTAAATTAAAACTTCCCGATTCCTAACCTATTAGTGTAATTAATACTTAAGCGTTCAACCCGAACGAGAAGAAAGACGCGGTACTAAATGAAAAAATTTTAGTAAATAAATGAAAACAAATATATTTATGAGAATGTTTTATTTATTAATATTATTCGACGTTCCCAATCTGCTTATTTTAACTCAAAATTGTGAAAACAAAAAATATACAAATAGTCCAGTACCTAGCATACACACACAAAAAAAGTTCAAAGCAATTCAACTTGGGGAACACCTGATAAATTGAATCCCTACAAAGGACGTTAAAATTAAGATAATAGAAAGTTTTTATATTAAATGCAGAATAGCTTCTTCTTAAGTTAACAACTCTAAAGTTGGTTTGGTGTCATTTATATCCATCCGGAGCTGGGAATGAACTCCAGTCTTGTTAGTGCTGCCTGCACATCTGGCAGAAATTCAATGCACAAGGAGAGCTCAGAAAGGGGGGCGGTTCCCCGTTGCCTTTCAAACGGAATTTATAATAGTGAGCTCGAAAGGGCCTGCCAATTTTTCCGTGAAATGTATTTTCACATACCTTCCTGGCTTCCATTATATGGTACAATCGATATGGGGCCGATGGCTTTACTTCCCCTTCAAAGGAAGTTGGGGTGAGGATTTGTATCACTCAATAAATACCCGTCGACTACGGTTGGGTTTGAACCCACGATCATCGGGTTCTGAGATGGGTACTCTACCCCAAGAC
>CABFOV010000067.1:103224-122849 GCA_902141375.1 Timema poppense
GATCAAGATACAGTATATTTATATATATTTTTTTTAAATCGAGGAAAAATAATAAATTAATACGGTTGTCAAAAATGTGGCTCTGTTAAGAGAGCAATCATTATCCCTGACCGTAATTTAGGAAGCCGTGTTTAAAATGTTTGAAATAAGACATTCTCCTACTATTTCAAGGACGGTAAGTTGCATTTACATGTATCTCCTTTGATATATTCACCTCGCCTATAAAGTATAAGTCCCTGATAAGCAGTACTAATACTAGACACACGTATATAGATAGACACACCATGTGAATTAAAAAGAAATTGAAATAAGCAATAATTTGAATGTAATTATATTTTGTATTATTCAATAGGTTATAAGTATAATACATATTTTGAACACATTCTCAAAAAATGTACGGATATATTCAAACAATTTAGCCTGCCTTCTAATTTTGATTTAAAAATACTGATTTATCTGTTTCGAATTTAAAAAAAATCTTTTATCTGTGTAATGATGGTATTGTGTAATATTATCAAATCCGTTATTTAAAAAAATTAAGTTATAATAATATAAATAGGGACCTTAGCTGAATTTGAAGAGGTACCTAAATACAATCCCTTTAATTGAATCAACCGGCCACGTGGTTTAGTGGTCAGTGCAGAGTCTACGCGCCTGGGGCAACGGTATATTAGTAGGGGAGACCGGGGCATGTTGCAACAATTCTCACTTTTTATTTTATATTTTATCTTTCAATAATACTTTTTATTTTTTATATGTGTAAAATATTGCATTTTAAGATTATTTGCAAAGTGTCTGTTTGATTATATGTTTTTAATTTATCTTAGTAAAATTATTTCGGATGAAAGATTGCATATGCCGCTAGCTCCCCCTTTAAAGAGACATATTGCAACACAAGTAGGGGTATGTTGCAACAATTGTTTTAAATAATTAATTTCTTCATATTTATCAGATACACAGTTGATGCATTTGATTTTTTTTTTTAACTTAGCCAATATAATAATATTTTGTACACCCTGCAGTGCACCTTCGCTTCAAGTTCCTCTTAAAGACCAAACTGTATGTTTTGCCATTATCTGTTGAGCCATCTTAAATGCTATGTTCCTCCTCAACGGTTTTATTTTATTTTTAAGAAGATACTTTTAATTCTTCATACGAGGCTTGATCTGGTGTGATTAAGATATTTAAAAATTAAAATTTCTGGACTAATTTTTAATTACAACGCTTATTAATGCAATTTTAAGCTGTTGTCTACGTAAGGCACCAGAAGAGAGTGAAGAAACATTATTATAGATTACAAATTCATTGTTGCTTTAAATAGTTATTTATACTTGGCTCCATTTTTAGTACTCATATGTGCTAGAAATTAGACATTTATAATTCCATATATATCTCAGTAGGTTGCTAATATTAATATTTATTATGTTTAAGACAATATAATAAATAATGTTTAGCTATTCTCACTTCTACAGGATAAGTTTCAACACTCATTGCAACTAGCTCTAGAACAGTTTAATACCACCTAAATTATAAAATGGTTTCATTATTTATTTTGCACAGATAAACTTCAGTGTAAAACAAACGCCAAAAGAATGTGTTCTCAAATGATAATGGTCTCAAATATATATATAAACTATTGTCGACTATTGTCGTGAGTAATCTATCGTAGTGGTACGCTCTATTTAACAATTTTCTTTTAGAAAACTGCTTTATTGCAAAATACACCCGTTGCAACCAACCCCAGTCTTTTCTACTGGCTAATCTCTTCGCAAACTAGGTTAGGATTGATTTAGGACAGACACGCATGTGTGTGTGGGTGTGTGTGTGTGTATTAGTTCCTTTGGATCGTATTATTACATGTTATTAATATTCCTATAGCTTGTTTGAAATGTATATTATTACTATGTCGGGTTTTTTTTACTAAACATTAAGAATTTCACTCAGTGTATGTCAAAAAGCACATGTTTCAAAACTATAACTATACTATCAACTTGATAATGGTTTGAATTTATAAACTACACTAACCAGACCACCCCCAAGTTTAAGTGGGAAATGTGTTAAATAACAAGACACTGGTTTGAATCCAAATGATGCTGAAGAAGATATTATCTATTAATCTTTGTATATGAGTTTGTTCTGCTATCGATTAGATAACACACGGGAACTAGGGATTGATGTGGTGTTTAAGGTTTACTCTCAAAGTTAAGTTAGTTTGTAGATTTATGCTAATACAAGCGAATTTAAGTACAACAGTAAAGCCACTTAAAGCGTTAAAATAAATAAAAACAGAACATAAAATTTTTTTTAAATATATCCATATCAGATATAGCAGTATAGCACTAGCGTGCATTTGTTTCTTAATCTCAGGACGGAAATCAAAAATAAAACATTAGCTTGATTTATAAATCACGTAAAAAATGATAATGTAACTAAACACTTTCGTGCTATAAAAACACACACCCTAATGGTTAGACGGATAGTAAAATAAAAAAAGGAGTTATTTTCTACTTTCCTATCTTACAAAATATAAAGAGTTATTTTCGTTCCCGCTATTAGCTTGTGTTCTCTCACGTCATAAGTCTCATGCGATAAACGTTATGTTTTAACGTAGAGAACGCGTGAGATAGCAGCCGTGTATTGTTAGAACACATATCAAACCGAGCATATGTAACACACTACGTCACACACAGTACAATGTCGCACTACCATACATTTTATTTCGAGCAATGAAACACATTTTTAAAAAAAATGTGTAAAAGTGCCACGAACACTCACGAGCTAACATCATATACAGTGGCAGAGTAAAAATAAGGTTTTGCTTTTGTTAATGGGAGTAATTTTAAGGGGTTTTTTTACTTGGGAATTTTTATAGAACCAAAATATAGAGTATAATATAATAATGTAATTTGCAATTGGTTGCCAAGACAAGCTCGGCGTTACATTTATCGTCTTATATTCGTTAATTTCCGTAGATAAGGGGCACATCGTATTGAGGGGTTGATGGTAAGGGGAGGGGGTGGATTGGGCACCTTTTTATGTGAGAGATTTGTAGATTGGGCATCGTTGATTTAACTAGAAGTAATTGTAAACAGGGGAATTGGGTACTATCGACTCAAATATAAGTAACTTAAACAAGTGTATTTGGTACCATCGATTAAACTATAGTTAATTAAAACAGGCGTATTGAATACTATTAACTTAACTATAAGGCATTGTAAACAGATGTAACCCAATTATGTTTTGATAATAATTTATTTAGCGCCAAACTGTAGGTGGTGTACAAAACGTAAAAATATCTCATCATTAACAGAATGCCCATAAAAATCATCAATATGTATCTTGAACAAACATATGAGATATTAGGGGAAATATATAATGTGATTAATTATCTTCTTGGTATAAGCTGGAAAACGGAAACCCATAGTTCCATTGTTTTAATACATGGAAGGTATTAAAACAATTGAATAAGTTAAAAAATAATAAAAATCCGGATCCGTTAGGTTCAGTCCCGTTTTTTATACTAGAGAATGCAAAGTTTCAACTTTCTAGGTCATCTAGGAGTCTCAGGAGTGTGTGTAAAAACATAAACATCAGGAAATTATATATAAATAATATATTTAACATACAACATATCATAACGTAATATAGTGTTTTTTAAGTACCCCACTCCAGTATGTACTCGTTTAGGGACCTAATTCCGAGTTGCTTGTTAATATACAAACATGGTATCGTACAGATGAAGTTTTTTTTTAGTGACTAATTTAATTTCCAAAAATTCATCGCAGACTCTGACTTAAAACATGAATGAAGAATGAACCTAGGAATTGGACTTCAAGTGTTATTTTTAAATTTAAAGAATAAATCTAATAGTGTTAAGATAAACTTAATAACATTGATAGTTTTAAAACTATAATGATATTTTTCTGTATATAAAGTTTTATGATTAGGTTAATAAACATAAATTTTCTGAAAGTCGTCAGGTGTACTGAGGTTGTTTTACAAAATGGTTTTACATTCTTCCATCACGCAAATGTGGGTACACTTCCTATAAATATAGCCTTCATAATCTCTAAAACCATTAGCGTGATTAGTAAATAAGTGTACAACACAATCGGGAAGTAGGACGCAGTGCTAAAAAAAATATAGTGTCAATTTTGACAAGTGTGACACTTAAGAAAACTTTGAAGAATATAAAAATAAAAGTTCCCTCTAATTAGAAAAAATATATTTTTAGTATCGTGTGTTAGTAACCATTCGCGTTACACTATTTGTATAAGCTAATGGGTTAGAGATAAGTAGGGTTGAATTTAGAGGAAGTGTACCAACATTTAAGTAAATAAAGAATGGGAAACCATTTAGGGAAAACCACCATCAGTAGACCCAGCCGGGATTCAAAACACGATATTTTTATCATCAGCAGTCTAATCTATTGCAAGAATAAAGCCTTTTTCCATGCGTTCACTGAAGTGGGTCTCACCGTTTATAAATTGAACGTAAAATAGCTGACATATTTGTTTTACTCGAGCTAGACACTCTTAAGTATTTTCGTGTGCGTATGTGAGTAGTCAAGTAGGAAACAAGAATCTTGAGTGAGGATTACGTGGCGTCTCCTCGACCAATCGTGACTAGGAGGAAGGAAGGGTGGTCCTTCATCAGCCGGTTAACCAGGACAGAGCTGTTTAGTGGCCCTCACCCGGGTGTAAGTACTAGAGTTTAGAGCATGTAGCTCTGACCGCCAAAGCTAAGGCCTCCTTTACTGCCTCAATCGACGGACAGTCATTGCTACCAATAATTCACTACAACGGTGATTTTCTCTTTGAACTTTATAGGACCCTATATAAATGAAGGTTTATGGAGTTTAATTATATACCAGAGACTTAACAAAGTTGAAAGGAAGATTGTTTATCAATTTAATAGGCTTAAAATTTGCTTTTAGAGCATGGCTTTGATCAAAATATATAATTTGAATTAAAACCCAAGAACATTATAGATTTTTTTTAGTGTATACGTTTTAACACAAGTCTTTTAATATCCTAGCATGAGAACTATGGGTAGGTAGGTTATATAAGAACAAGTGCACCCATATTAGGGTTATAAAGAGAGGGACACCACTAATATAATTCTCATGCAAAAATCCTTCCCCACGGCACCCATCCGAAGTTCGAACCTCAGTCAGTTTCACGTAGAATGGTTTATAGGCGAAGGGTAGATTGGGGTTAAATTCTTGATCAGGTTTTCCAAAAGTGTTTTTTCCTAAACAGTCACCTCAAAAATGATTATACATTTTATTTTATATCTTCCTCCCTTACCTGCACATACCAGTCTTGTGCTATTAATGGAAATATGCGAATGGTTCTATATGGTTACATATACAACTATTAACCTTGGGAAACACGTTTAAATAAACATCCACAAACACAAAGACATGTAAAATGAAAGTCATAGATTAACAAATAAAGCACAATAGTATGTATGATCCGGGGCATAGGAGTAAATAGGATATTATTAAGAGCAGCCGGTAGCTTGAAACAAGTTTAGTAACCCTGTTCTGTGTTTTTTTAACAATCCAATAGAAGGTAGTGGAATTGAGATGATTTGGAATAATTTTACTATAAGAAATAATATTAAGCTATTATTTTTTACGGGAAAACCTTTCCTAGATAAATAGTTTTACTTTTTTGTTTTGAACAATTTATAAACTCGTGCTTCGATTTGATGTTTGGATGTAGTTTAAACGTGTTGTTAGATTACACGGCTGAACAAATATTATACAATTAAGTTTTTTATAATGATATTCAAGTAAAAGATCCGAAACCAGAATATTTGGCTTAGCACACTATTTTCCGACTTAGAAAGCCAAGTTTTTGTAAAATTAAAATTAAATATTTTTTTCCAGGTAACCATTGTCCTATAAATTACTAATCTAAATTCATGATATAAGGATTTTTAATTTCAAGGACATTTTAAATTATTCGCTTGAAACGAGGATAAGACGAAACAATTAAAGCAGTTTGTATAAAATAATCACTAGGTAGTGCAATCAGCTGAGAAGAAAATTTGCAGTAGGTAGTTTTTAACCAAACCTACTAATATATTTATTTATATTATTACCATGGTTTTTATTGTAGTTTATATTGTAGGGGGTGACCTGGCGGTCTAGAGGTAAGGTGTCAGACTTCTATGCTGGCGGCCGGGGTTCAATCCTCTGTCCCGGCAAAGATTTATCTAATTACCAAACCCTTCCTTCACCTCTGACAAGACATCTTGTGAATGTGAGGAATGCCAGGCCATGAGGAATGCCAGGCCTCCACCGTGGTTCGGATTCCACGTTAAACTGTAGGTCCTTCATTTCATCTCACAATCACCCTACCCGGTCACATTAGCGTAAGTGCGTATAACCCGAACGGGTAGTAAGACGCGGTGCTAATAATAATAATATTATATTGTAGGAATTGTAATGCGAGCGGGATTATTAAGACCTGAAACAAATATTACAGTGAATTTCGAATGAATCCATCCTTGAATGTATTCGCGCCACGTAAGTGATGACTTTTGTCCCAACCAAGTATCGAATCAGAGTCTCTAGGAGGTGATTTGGAAAGTTCTTGAAGCGAATGACACCTGGTTATTTCCAGAAAACTGTCAAGAATTGCCATAAACTTGTATACCCTTAAATCTCCATAGAAAATAAGAATATAAATCATATGCATTTCTCAAACAAATGCAATAAACGAGATTTTTTTTTTTTAACTAAAAGCTAAGCGAAAGAAAAATAGTTCCTCTATGATCAATGAGGAGTTTGTTCAGTTTGTAGTGCTTGATATTTGCGCACGTGTTCTATATACATATCTATAAAAAGAGAAAAGCACTAAGCTGTGCCTGTNTTTTTTTACCTAAAAGCTAAGCGAAAGAAAAATAGTTCCTCTATGATCAATGAGGAGTTTGTTCAGTTTGTAGTGCTTGATATTTGCGCACGTGTTCTATATACATATCTATAAAAAGAGAAAAGCACTAAGCTGTGCCTGTGAAGTTATCCCAAGGGACATAAAATGCTGTCATATATCTACGGATCCCGCTTCCTCCCGTGAAGTGAGCCCTAAATATACTTTTGGGACACACACACACACACAAACATACACACATTTTTGGGTGAAACGAAAAAATAAACTATTTGAATATTTTATTTATAAAAGCGCATACACAGAATATATCTTCTAATACAAGAAAAAAATATATTTTACTTATTCACGTGTTTACAAATAGTCTAGAATGAATGAATGAATGAGTGAGAAGATTCAATCGATTTGTCACATATCAGTAAACAATTCTGGAACTGTGTGCTGGGATCAAGGATGAACAGGAAATATTTCGCAGGAGTACTCTACATTATAATGTGTATACGTGTTGCTTTGGTTCCCAAAATTTCCTCTTAAAAAAGGACAAATAAGTCTATGTTATGCAAGCTTAAAGGCGTTTTAGAAAGTATATTATACGTAATTTTGCTGATTAAATAAAATTATAAACACAAAAAATCATTATTAAATATTTTTACCTGTTCATGTATGAGTAGAATTATTTATTTTCAATTTACTTTATTTATTCTAAATTATATCACATATAAACCTATACAGGGGCATTTTTCTTCGGTGACCTTTAATAAATCTTATTATCACACCTCTTGAACTAGTAGTTTTTTAAATAAGTGTTTACTCATTAATCATTATTGAAATAAAAGCTATCAAATGAGTTTTTTTTGTAAAACATATTTTTTCAATGACTACCAAAACTTGTACCCACTGTATAAAGTAAAATGACCTGGTTCATTATTAGATGAAAATAACATAATTAAAAACTAAAAACATTTACATTTATCACAAAGGGCTAGCTATGTGTTGTAGAAATATATTATTTTGTTTTAATGATAGTTTTTAAATAGTTTAATCGCAATGAATTATCTTAAAATAATTTAAAATTATATCTTCAATTAAAGGTAAGATTTGTAAAACTTCTCTTTTAAATACAAATAAAGCCTTTTTAAAGTAAATGAGCAGTTAGATAAAATACATAGAGGAGGTAAATTAAACTAAACATTTAGTTAAGTTTGTATAAATATTAAGTAACATACTGGCTAATACTGTAAAATTGGGAATCGTAACCAATCCAATTAAAAATAGATTAGAATACATCCTAATATTTTGTAGGCCCATTTGTTTATTTTTAATGATTATACCTTTTTCAACTTTATATTTAAAAGAATACCAAGTTAATGGCTATAATCCGGAAGAAACTATTAATTCAATATATTATTTTTTATTGTGTTGATTTTTGACAGAATAATGTTTATATTTAAATATATAAAATCGAAACAAAACGCGGACTGAACAAAATTAAAATAAAGATTTTTTCTTCCTAGATGAGAACTTCCTCAAATACAAACAAAAAATCGTAGTAGTGCAGAGAGAAAACACGTCCTACAGTATTGAAAATAACGTCCGACGGTAGTCTTCTCTCCCCGATTCGAGAAAATCTGATTTCCGTGACCCTTTCTCTTAGAGATGGATGAGAAGAGACACGGGTATGATGGTAGGGGCGGGGTTGAAAGAGAAATGGATGAAATAAGGGGCGAAAGGGGGATGAGGGGTCATGTCACATCAGCGGTGACCACTAGGTTCAAGCTTTGGAGGATACAGACTGGAGGGGGAGTGGAAATATAGGCCTACATGAGGCAAACCTCGAACAAGGTATTATGGTTCGTTTATCATTTTAGCACAGAAATTAAATTCCAATTCTCATTTTCTGGCAGGTAGAAAAGTTAATAGATCTACTTTTATGTATTCATACTTCAAGTCATTTGATCTGCAGCTTTCACTTCCTATATATATTATCAATACCTATAAAATAACACTAATCATAAATAGAGTAACATGTTATCAATTTTGGTCGCAAGGAAAAAAATATTCTTTCCTAAAATATTTTTTTTTCTATCAGAATCCTAGTTATTTATTGCACAGAATCTTACTACCCGTCCGGGTTGCATGCATTTTAATAATTCTAGTTGGGTAAAAATGAGGTATGCATAGTTTAGATGAAATGTGTATGAATTTCCGTAAAGAGAGGGAAGATAACAACTCAGGTAAAAATAACTCTTTGGTAAACCCGGTCAGGACTGGAACCCAAACATTAATCTCACCCTTTCAAGTAATCTAGATATATTTCTTATTAGCTTTCGTGCCAAATAATACGAGTGACAATCTTAGTATGTGGCCGCTATTTATCCTGAATCAAATTTCTATGCCATATAACCAGTATTCTCCCAGACAGATCTCACAAAGGACAGACAAGCTTGTATCCTCCCAGATCCCATAGAGGAGAGGCCATCTTATCTCCATCCTGTATCCTCCCAGGTTTCACAAAGGAGAGGTCATCTTATATCCAGCCTGTATCCTCCAAGACCCCACAGAGGAGAGGCTGTCTTATCTCCAGCCTGTATCCTCCAAGACCCCGCAGAGGAGAGGCTGTCTTATCTCCAGCCTGTATCCTCCAAGATCCCACAAAGGAGAGGCTGTCTTATCTCCATCATGTATCCTCCCAGATCCCACAAAGGAGAGGCTGTCACAGCCTGTATCCTCCCAGATCCCACAAAGGAGAGGCTGTCTTATCTCCATCATGTATCCTCCAAGATCCCACAAAGGAGAGGTTGTCTTATCTCCATCATGTATCCTCCCAGATCCCACAAAGGAGAGGCTGTCTTATCTCCATCATGTATCCTACAAGATCCCACAAAGGAGAGGCCGTCTTATCTCCAGCCTGTGTCCTCCAAGATTCCGCAGAGGAGAGGCTGTCTTATCTCCCTCCTGTATCCCCCAAGATCCCGCAAAGGAGAGACCGTCTTATCTCCAGCCTGTATCCTACAAGATCCCACAAAGGAGAGGCCGTCTTATCTCCAGCCTGTGTCCTCCAAGATTCCGCAGAGGAGAGACTGTCTTATCTCCATGCTGTATCCTCCAAGATCCCGACTCTGTCGGTCCAACCGCGCGACAGGGTTGAAGAGAGAGTGGTTGACAGAGTTTTTAGCCGCACTCAGTTGGCGCCACCTTGTGTTCGCCACAGCCCCAGTCCCCCAACAGAGAGGTGTAATATCATTGCGGCCCAGTGCCAAATGTGGGCAGCGAGGTATGTTTTTATTTTAGATTTGCTACGAAATAAGAATTTGCGTGAACTATGGATAGACTCAAATGTACGTGTCCTTACAAACATAATTTACACATAACCTTGCTCACATTTTTGAATTATTTCTGAAAAATAAAAATTTGTAATAATACTTATAGAATCACCAAATATACCGACTTAAAAAAATTGGTAATACATAGAAAATACGTAAATTAAAGAAGAATTGAATCGTCTGGTTTTTTTTTTCTTTAACTAGCATCCTATAAAATGTGGTAAGCGTAAACGGTTAAATTTCCCATAAGGTTTGAATTTTTCACATTAGCCCTTAAATTGTAATATAAAATATAAATAGTAGCTAAATACCAAATAGTGATTTATTAGTGTTTTCTATAACGTGACTACACTTTAAACCAAATATTTTCTGTTTGTATGTAGAGCATGGTTTTTATGTTTAATGGGGAATCTCAGTCCTCCACCATGGTTCGGATTCCACGTTAAACTGTAGGTCCTCCATTTCATCTCACAATCACCCTACCATTACACATTAGCGTAAGTGCGCATAACCCGAACGGGTAGTAAGACGCGGTGCTAATAATAATAATAATAATAATAATAATAATAATAATAATAATAGATTTGAAATATAACATTGTTTTAAATTATTTTTTTAGATCTTAATTTTAGAGTGTTTTAGAATTCTTTAATTTATAATATCTATCATGATAGTGTATTGTAGGATTTTAAAATTTGAAAGATACATCCTTAATCTAAGGGTAATCATTGATAGGCGAATAGTACAAGATTTTGAGCCGCAGCCACGACGGTCAGCACGCGAACCAAACGTCAAGCTCATTTCGTTTATTTTTCTATCGATTGAGAGTTTGGGGTTTGAGTTCTGCCCGGGTGCTCCGAGGGTGTATTTTATTGATTGTTTTCCACTTTCCCTAGGTGGACATACTTCTTATAAATTTTACCTTCCTCACCCCTTTCACATTAGTGTGATAAATGTGTGTTCATATATTCTGAACGGGTGTAAAAAAATCGTTGCATTTACTTTAATTTAAGTCTATTTAAGTAACAAAACCCCTTGCTATAATCAAAACCTTACTTTAGTAGTTAAAGGTTACCACAGAGTCTTAATCTGATCATATTTTTAAAACATTCTGGTTGAAACAAAATAAAATAAACGATATTGAAGAAAAATGAATCTAAAGTATAATGTTCGTTCATTTATTTCAAAATAAGTTTAGAACCACGTATTACTACCCGTTCACCTTATAAGCCTATGTACTTATGACCTTAATGTGTTAAAGATGAAGAATGGGAAAATCACATAATTAAAACAACTTTAAGTATAAGAGTACTCAGCTGAGAGATATTCTATTATCTATCGAGATAAAATTGTGGTTCTTCAGCTTAATTATTTGCAACATATCTCTGGAGTATTTTGCTTACATTGTTAATTTTCATAGCTACCAAGAATAAAGGTTATTTAAAATTACATTAGTAGCTCTCTCCCTCAAGTAACCGAGTTTTAAAATGTTCTCTATATATTTATGAGACAAATTAAAAACGTATTTATGCCTTGTCTTTCGTAAAATGTGTGTATTCATGTATTCAATTACAAACCTTGAACGCTAAGCTATAAACTACATAAAAAATAAATACAATGTTTAAGTTACATATAACACAGTTTTAACTAAAAAAACTGGCTATAATAAAAACACTTCAACAATAGTAAGGGGGACTAGAACGTTTGGTACTCACTTCGCTGGCCGAATAGTTTTAAGGCGCTACTCTCACAATAAGCTAGACTGCTAAAGACTGGGATATCGGGTGCACTGAGGGTGGTTTTCCTAAATGGTTTTACACTCTCCTACCAGGAAAATACGGGTTCACTTCCTCTGATTTGCCACTCTCCCTCCTCGCAAATGCGGGTACACTTGATTTAAAACTAAACATTCATATCCCTTTACATATTAGTGTAATTAGCGTATAGCCCGAATGGATAGTAAGAAACGCTGCTAAAAAAACGTTCGGCAATGACTTATTATATTCGGTCACCGCATATGACATCGTTTATGTTTCCACCATTGTTTTTTCACATACTATATTTATATGGGCCATATGACCTTCCTCAATACCTTCCTCAATCTATTCTCTTAAATTAGTTGGGTTTTATTTATTTGAGAACTATTATTAGCATTTTAACATAAAAACAAAGTAAACATAGAATAATTTTAATTATTTTGCAGAGTATTTCCATTTAAGGTTGTTACATTTAACAAACGCACGGGTATGGCAAATATACTCGACACCTTTACTGATGAAATGTAGGCCACAACAGAGCTGTTTCAACATGATGGCAAAACCACATCAACAGTTGGTACTAATTAGCACCAAGTCAGACAAATAAAAACAAACCACTAATAGTGTTATTCTGAAACACAATTTCCTGGAATACGCGCGATACTGTATGGCTAGGAGGAGACCACGTAAAATGATTGAAATCATCATCAATTTCATATACAAAGTATAGTAAATTATTTTTAATATGAAAATTAGCGGTTCAATAATATATTATAAAATAATTGCTTGAATGTGAGAGGGAAGGATTTTTTTAAAGGGTGAGTTTATTTTTATAATAATCGTGAAAGGAAACATTTTGTCTGGTTCTATAGATAATTAAAATAGTTAATAAGTGCCTACTAGTGAAATTTTTATAATTATATTAAATTAGATATGTTATTTATCTTTTTCCTTCAACGCTTACATAGCTCCTTTTTAATATTACAGGTGTAAGGGCTTATATATATTATAAAGTAACTATAAATATTTGTACAATAGTTATTGCTGTAAGAATAAATTCAATTTTATTAATATAATTGTTGTTACACACAAGTAAACATAAAAACCCTTTGTCAGCCCAGATTGTGTAAGATGATGAAGTGTGATATTATAAGGGTGGTATTGTATTTTCAAGAAATACTAAAGAAAATTTAAATAATGATTTAAAAAAAAAAGTAAACATCTTCAATCAAAACCAAATATCTCATCACTCTAGGGATAAAGTCCAGAATTCTTTACTGGTCTCAGATTCTAATAAATCTTTGTTTTTTTACAAGAACTGATGTGTTTGTGAACAAATACGTTAGTCTCGTCTTATTCGGTTTTATGGCGGGGAAGCGGTTGAGGTCATGTAGACTTAGGAATGTTTAAATGTTTTCCCCCTCTCCTAGTAAATGCAGGTATAATTCCTCTAATTTTTACCTTGCTCATCCTAATACCATTATTATAAGAACGTAGATATTCCGAACGGAAAATAAGACGTGGTGCACAAAACCAATTATTGAAAATTCTAATGATATGTTCTTCCAATTTTAAAAATAAAACCTAAGCTAATTGAATTAAATTTTACGTTTTAAGTTTATTTGTATGCTCAAAATTTGGATGTTAAGCAAACTAAAGTTGGAAAAATTATTTTTACATATTCATAAAGCTCTATGAAAATATTAAAATAAAATAATATGTTAAAGAAGAAGAAAAAAAGAGGTTAGTTATTTTCTTAAAAAATAATCATGCGAAGGTGTCCAAAATAATAAGTTTTTTTATTGGAAATTTGATTTCTAGAACAAAATTAATTTTAAGGAGTCGATCCTCTATAAATTATTTTGTTTTTTATTCAGTGAATAACTCCGTATTTATCTAAAGGGGGGGCCATATTTGCTAAATTTATAGAAACAAAGAAAACCTAATGGAAATTTTATTTACTATTGGTATTTTACTAAACTTATGAAATGATTGTTGTGAATAATAGTAATAATAATAATAATAATAATAATAATAAATACAATAGGATGTACCCTAATATATAAATAGTCACTAATTTATGGTGCTATGATTGGTTTTGATGCTACGTTGAGTTAGTAATATTATTTTTATAAATATAAGAGACTAGTTTTTATTTTATAAATACAACATGTCCAAATTATATGTTTCATAATATTAATATAATTTTTAGCTTCAAGCTGTTTCAGAGCATTTTAAATTTAAAGAAAACCTTTTTACCCTATTTTAATTAAATATTAGAATAATTCAAACTGAGAATTATCAGCCATTTTAAATTAATAAAATAGTATATTACTAACCGTATTGATGATTTTAACGACTAAATAAAGACCCACCTAGTATGGTTTGCTGGTGACTGGATTCAAATACTGGCCGGGTGTAAGAGAAGGTTTTTTTCCCCTAAATGGTTTCTACCATCAACCCACGCAAAGGCTGGAACATTTCTTCTATGCTCTTTTTTACTGCTCATTACCCCATTAACGTAGTTTAAATATGTATAGCCAGACATCTTAGTAAAATAAGGCATAGTGATTTTTTTCTAACAAAAACGTGAGAGAACTAATATAAGGAATTTAATTGTTATTCTATATTTTTTATTAAAATGTTTTACTTAATAAATTCAAGAATAACTATCTATAGTAAAATCCTAATCTATTAATACTAAATGTTAATATAATATTCTACAATATGTATCATTCTACGAAATTACAACGAAATTTCACCAAAAATTATTCTTAATCATTTTAAAATATAAATTTCCTATGTTTCTAATTAAATTATGCTATTATTTTTATTAGGAAAACTAATACCTAGTCACATAGTGGGCCTATAATATAAGAATGTACGATATTTTAGATATGCTTACATTTACAAGTGTTTTTGTGCAAATCTTTTTAACATAGTTTATAAAATTCAACTTTGTAAAATATAATGTATTTTATATATAATGTATATAGGTTATGCCTCTGTAAAAGTTATAAAGTAAGTTTTTAAAGAGTATAGAAGTGAGTGACAGATTAGGGAAGAAACATATCAAAGAGGTAGCAGCGATATGAAGTGTGATGGAATGAAAAGACAGGTAGGAGGAAGACGAGAGAGACTTGAAATTCGCAGTAAGAAACTTTTTTTTTTTAAAAAAAAGGTAGGTAAAGGGAGGAGGGAGAATAGAACATTGAAGCGAAATGTCGCTCTTTTAACCACTTCCCTCTCTTTTTAATAACTTCCCTAGTAAAAAGAACTTCAAAACTGCTTTTTTTTTACAACTAAGAAACGTCCTTTCTTCTTGTCACGAAGAAATTAAATCAACTGCGAGATATTTCCAATATTAGCATAAACTCTTCCTCTCTCTTAGAAGTTGAAAATTATTGTTCCCTTCATTCCACTCCAAACATTCCTCCCAATTTCCCTTACCCTATAAAATAGCAATTTTTTTCATTTATACATTTTATTTGTCGCTTTTACACACTCTCTCTAATTCACTTTATGCTACGTTATTCCACATGTTTTACAGAACTTGTTTCATACGAGTTCAGACTTAAATTCCCTCTTAACACGATTTCACTAAATTCTCTTCTCATTAATATGTTTTAAATTATGGATTTAACTGATGTAATATATTAACACTCACATCGGTGGGCACGTATACTGGATGTCAGACCCATTTAGGCTGTTAGCTGGTGACGGATATTTCTACACTAGAAAACCATTTAATAAAATAATCTCACATGAGAGTTAAGGTACATTTATTCTAAATTCTATCTTCCTCATGCATATCCAGTTAACGTTACTAAACTCAATTCCTCCCGCGTCATTTGCGAATCGAGTGTAAAAATTATATTTGATTTAAAATTATAAGTATCTAAACAATAATACTATGATGGAGTAATATTTTCTTTTATATACGATTCGACGGCCGTATTGTTTAAGCCGTCATTCTCGCCATAGGTTAGACTGCCAATGACAGGGAGATTGGATTTCGGATCCAAGTCAGGTGTTTTCCAAAATGGTTTTCCACTCTCCCTCCACGCAAATGTGGGTAAATTTACTTTAAATTTAACCTTCACCATACCTAGCTTCTTTAGAGTAGGCCTAATTAGTACAAACGCGTATAGCCTGAACAAGACGCAATGCTTATGTATATGTGTATAGTATATATATACACTAGGTTATGATTTTCCCGGGCTAAACTGCTAAATTTTAGCATGTGGCAGTGGATCAACAAAATAACTCAAAATATATTTCGGAGACCTGCCCGTTTTAGCTTCCTTTTCGCGCAAGCAGCAAACAACTAAATGAAAACACGTTATTCTGCATTGGTCTTCGGTAATGGATTAATATTAATTATCGTAGAAGATGTATCGGTCGTGCTGGACCTGTAGCTTCGCCTCTCCATTCCCCTGATTTAACGAAGCCATTAGCTTTTTTTTTAAATGGAGAGCTCTCAAACAAAAAGTGTATGAAGAGCCTGTTAATGTCTTTCCATCATTACGTCAAAGGATAACGCAACAACAGTCGCACAATGTCGGTCAGCCACTCGTCCTGTCATTGATAGGAGGTGCAATGTTTGTATCCAGGCTGGAGACCGACCATTTTAACAAAATATATAAATAAAATATTTTGTTTTTTACATACTTTTTTTTTGCACAAAAAGAAAGCGTAAACTACCAAATCTCCTAAATACATTTCGAGTTAGTTTTTTTATTTCCTACCACTTCAACAAGTTTAGCCGTTTGACCCGGAAACACCCTGTATATATAGAATTATTAGAAACATTATTTTATTTGAAGATGTGAGAAATGTTTAAAATATACTATTCACTTGTTATGAACGAAATTAACCTGGCAGGCCTAAATGGAAATTACACGACTTTAACACAATATACCGTAGTTCTTTACGAACTGGTTTAATTGAGATTATTTTCAGTGAATAATAATTCTAGAAAAATAATTTTATAACCTGTATAAAGCATTTATTTCTACCCAAAATATGTTATGACTCGAAAGTAGCTACAATTGACAATCCTAATATCGTTTACAGCTTTTTTCTCAATTTTTTTTTAGGTATTATTCGTATATAAATATATAATTTACGTTGTTGTAATAGGGATAAGAAATGTAAGATTTAGAGGAAACGTACATGCATTTGTGTGGTGAGAGAGAGAGAGAGAGAGGTATATAAAAAAAGAAAGTTTAAAGTGTACTTTAAAGCTTACAAATTAAAATTTGAGTTTAAGTCATTAAGATTATCTGGAACATAAAATTTGTTCTCCATTGTATCATGTGAAATAAAACTTGGTTACTATTTACATGAATTGAAATTGGTAATATTGAGATAGTATTAGTTTGAATCATATAGTATATATTTATAACGCTATTATATTAATTAGTAACACGCTATCAATATGTATATACTACCCGCCCCGGTGCCATAGCTGGTTAACGCGCTAGATTAATTCGTGATGAGCTAGACTGCCGAGGACAGGGAGATCGAGGTTCGAATCTCACTCACGTGAACTTGGGACGGCTTTTCCTAAACGGTTTTCCACTCTCCCTCCACGTAAATGCGGGTTCACTTTCTCTATATTCAACCTTCCCAAGTCCTAACCAATTAGGTTATTAGTACTTAAGCGTACAGCCCGAACGGGTAGTAAGACGTGGTGCTGAGTATTATTATTATTATTATTATTATTTATGTGTTTTTGCATTTTTCTTAAAATTCACCCTAATTCACTTTTAACTCTTGCCTTTTAAATAATACAAACATTTTTGGGATGAACATAGATTGATAACATTTTAGTGTAATTTTCTATGTATTTATAAAGATCTATCAAAATTGATGGCTGCAGATCACACTACCCGACTTCTGAATACGTGAAAGTAGATCTATAAATTTGTCAAGTTATCAGATAAGGCCCTTTCTATGAAAATTGAACTGTAGCGTAAGACATTGACAGGCCAACCAGGAAATAATAAGTCAAGTGTTTTTATAAAGTTTCAACACTCCTTTCTTTTTTTAACTTGCGAAGGATGAAATTTCTAGTAAATTAGATGGGATTTATAAATGTATCCAAAGAGATCGCGGGAAACCTAAATGAAACTATCAATTGCTATCACACACCCGACTCTCCCTCCTTCTCCCCCCAGAACCCCCGTGAGTGGACACACGTGCGTAGATCAACCGCCACGTGAGGTAGTGGTAATGATGGGTGGGCTAAGTGGCCAGAGAGGTGCAACCCATCAATCAAACATGAAACCGGTAGAGTATATACCTGCCTGTCCCGTCCAGCTGACCCAAGCAGGGCCCTTCGAGTATTAATTAGTTCGTTACAGGTCTCCGACATGTTACTCGGCAGGATCGCTGGTGCTAATTACACCATCAGAACAACCGGGGACAACTGCGGTCCAGGTTCGATCATGGGGCGGAATTAAATATTCTGGCAGTGGTCATTACTATGTTACTTTCCTAGGTCCACCTTGGTATTGAACCAGGTTACTCATATAAGAGTTACCGGCCTCATTACTCTGTTACTTTCCTAGGTCCACCTTGGTATTGAACCAAGGTTACTCATATAGGAGTTACTGGCCTCATTACTCTGTTACTTTCCCAGGTCCACCTTGGTATTGAACCAGGTTACTCATATAGGAGTTACCGGCCTCCTTATCACTCTGTTACTTATATAGACACTGACCAAATGTTTACGTGCCTGGACAGCGCGCAGCTATTTCTAACTAAACCAAATTATTTTAATCACTTTCTTACTAACGTATTATTTTTTTTGTTTCAAAGTATAATAACGACCGCGTCCAAGAAAAAATTGTTCGACAAAAATTCCGTTCAATGTGAATTTTAAAAGAATTTTCACCTGATACAAACTTAAAATCTTCAAATAATCTCTTCACACACTGAAATACTACTTTCTTAAAATTAAAAACGCTATTTCTCTTGTTAATCAATTTATTAACTGACCTTTCCTGTTACGTAGTGGCAAGCCAGTCAAAGTAGGGCTACCCCTAATAAATATATTGTAGTCTTTATTCAGCGAGCCATAGTAAAAGAATAATAATAGTACATACCTGCACTAATGGGTATGTAGACAAAATAGTCAGTCTCATCAAGTCATATTTTGTTATGAAAGGAAAACCAGATTTCAAATCTTGGCATGTCTTTTTTTACATTTTGATTTCATTCTTCTTTCCCACCAATGCTTGTAACTTTCCTCTAAATTCTACCTTCCTCATCTTTATCACACTTGTGTAAATGCCCGGATTGCCAGGACAAGTGATTTCTTGTAAAAAAAAACTCTAAAAATTTGAAAAAAATCAATATTTTAGAATTGTTTGACTGGTTTTTCCTCTCTAGGTGTTAATTTCTATTAACTATTACATAAATATTAATTAATTGAACCATAACCTAAAAAAATATATTTATATATATATATATATATATATATATTTGCGTGAATATCAAAGTACCATAGATCGTATTGTAACAATAATTAATGAACCCTCAAATCTATATCTATTGTTATTGAAATCACACACGTATGCACACACACACACACACACACACACACACACACACACACACACACACACACACACACACAC
>CABFOV010000067.1:123267-146511 GCA_902141375.1 Timema poppense
ACACACACACACACACACACACACACACACACACACACACACACACACACACACACACACACACACACACATAGGAGAAATATGCTACAGTCGCGCTCTACACCCGTTATGTGACTAACCTCACTAATCACAATAGACCTACTCATTGTGTTCGCAGTGAATAGATTTGCAAGGAGCAAGCAAACAATCAGTGGATTAGTTCCAGTAGCGAACGGCCAATAACTCAGATCAGTCGCCCTCCGTACAATCAGATCACCTCTCAGTGCTAACTGCTCGACTGACACCGATTTCAGGAGAGCACACAGTTCATCAGCTCTCAAGTGAGCCGCTTTGTTGGCCGCATGGTCTAAGGACGTCACTATCGTTATAGACTGGCCTTCTGATGACGGGGAGAACGGGGATCGAATCCCGGTTGGGTCTTCTGAGGCTGTGTTTTCATAAATAGTTTCCCACTCTCCTTGTACGTAAATGCGGGTATACTGCCTCTAAAATACTTCCTTCCTCATCCCTACCTCATTAAAGTGATTATCATATATGCGTGTAACCTGAACAGGTAGTAAGACGCATTTATGATAAATAAAAATAAATATTTCAAACACACTTTGATAGCTGCATGGTCTGAGGCGCTACACTCGCAATAGACTAGATTGGCAAAGACGGGGAGATCAGGGCTCTATCCCAGTAGGGTGCACTGAGGATGGTTTTTCCTAAATGGTTCTCCACTCTACCTCCACTCAAATGCGGGTACATTCCATATCAATTAAACCTTCCTAATACCTAACACATTAGAGTAATCAGTACATAAGCGTATAACCCGGGCGGGAAGTAAGACGTGGTGATAAATAAAAAAAGGTCCAAGTGGTTTGATGGGATGTGGGTTAGTCCGATTCAGTCTCGCGCTTTGTTTCACTCCGGACTAGAGAGGACGGTATTCGACTCTCCAGGGGTAGGATTTTCAAAAATGAAGTTTTCCACGAGCTTTTATTAAAATAAAACATCATCCCCTTTAGTTACAAATTAGAAATATCAGTAGTTTTTAATCTAGTACAGTGACGCATTTTTTAAATATATTAACAATATACATATCCAGTTTCCATATCCGTGGCCACGCCGACTCAACGTTAATCTAGTATAAATCTGTTTTTCCGCTGACGGAGGGTTCGATCGAGGTTCAAATACCAGCCAGATGTAATGAAGATGGCCTACCACTTTCTCTATACTTAAATATTGATACACATTCTCTAAATTTTACTTATCTTAACGGTCTATTGAAATGTGGATAACCCGGGCGATTGGAACAATGCGTTGATGATTATAAATAATTAGAATATAGTTCAGATAATTGCTCAAATAAAGGCAGTTTTGTTCATGTAAGAATGATTAATTTTTACTTCAGCTACAAAGGACACATAATGGGATTTAACCTATTTTAGCAAATGCAATAAAGTTGAAAATTTATTTAAAGGGTTTTGCCCTTTTAATAGTGAATAAAATTAATGTCAGATTTAAAGAGGAACTGTGTGTGTGTGTGTGTGAATGCATATAGCATCACACTATCTTATCATATGACTTGTACACCACGATTTTTGACATTACAATATTGTTAATGTCAAATAGTAAGAGCCCAAATCTCATATACAAAAATATATTTAGTACTAAGTATTGAGGGAAGATGAGATGGTTCTCTAAATTAAAAATAATATTTCATGTTTTAAATAATAATAGTGTACTTTTATAGTTTTAATTAAAAACTAAATTAATAAATGGCATTAGCCCTAGGTAAAATCGGCGGGTGTAAATATTTTTTAAACCTGTATATTTGATCAAAACACGCGAAATGGAACCTAAAAAATAACCCACACGATAGGAAAGAGAATTTATACAATGCTTTATTCAATTTTCTCTTCCACGATTTGTGATTTCCATTCTAACCAATGAATCCTTAAACAAAACTGGAAGCTCTCATAAACGCCTTTAAAGATACAGACCATTCCACTAAACTATCATCAATGGGAATAAAGGTATTACAAATACCCGTTAAATGAGTTTCAGGCCTCAGTTCACTGCTATTAGGAATATTTATAGTTTTAATCAAATACACAAAGGGTGCTATCTTAATCATATTGTAGACAGTCTGTTAATAGCGTGCTGTGAAGTAAACTCTTTGTTTTATTCACAGAATGCTTTGAACACTGCCGCGTCTGTAATAACGGGTATTTTGTTTAGATCTCAATAAGTGTTTTAAAGCGTCTTAGTACCGTTATTGAACGCTAGTATGTTCTCTCTTAGACTATTATGAAAGGTAGGATCAGTTATATTTGCCTTTATCAACGTGGTATGATAGGGATTGCGAATTAATTTTGTTTCACTATTTATAACCAAAACATTTTTTCAACCAAATATATCAAATATCTTTCCAGTAAATGGGTTTAGTTTAATTATATACATGTTGTTACCTCAACAGTTCTTGAATATCCCTCATGGGGATATTTGATTTTTAAATTAATATAAAAAATTCCTGGTCAAATAAAGCGATACCCGTGACAAATAATCAAGAAATATTTAAAATAATATGTGTGGAAAGTTAAACCAAATGTGTCTACTCGTATTATATTTTATTAATTTGGACCATAAAATTGTTTTGCTATAGATAATAACAGTCAAACAAAAATCATAGTAACACAATAAAGAGTAAAAAAACCTTATTGGAATTGTCTTGAATAATTCGTTCACGTTAGAGTTTGTAATCGTCTAGCAATAAAGATTAATTACTGAAAAATCTAATTTCACGAAACACATTTTAATGTATGTGTGTTTGTAAAGCAAAACATATACTATGCAGTATATTAAATGTTTAAGAATACAACTATTACAACTATAATTATATAAAAACTTACATAACTCCAGCTATTTTGTTTTGTATAGTATTTCCCGTAGTCACGGCGCTGGGGTTTGCGGCGTTCAACCATAGATCAAAGAATGAATAAATACTTTGGTATATTATGCAAATGGATAATTTATACTATCCACATACTAACATTCCTCTCCATGTATTGAGTGTCTAATATTGTGCGTGCATATTATACTAAATTGGTTAATTAATGTACTTGCTTAGAACGTACACAAATATATATTTTTTAAATGTAGATATGTCAAGTAAAATGACATATACAAACCGTAATCTGCACAAAATACTAAACTGAAATAAAGGAATCCAAAGAAGAGAATTAAAACTGATATATTCTGCAATAATACTATTTGTGTTCTACTTGCATTAAGTGGATGTTCCCAGATACAAACCCCATTATTTGACAAAATATTCTGCAAGTATGGTGGAAGCGAAGGCGTGGCAGTTTTAACAGTCGTCCGAACTCTTGAACACTCAATGTTGACGAAGGACCTGACTGTCGTTTGTTCGATGCCTCGAGCTACGAGCACTGCTGCCCTAGCGGACTTCCTAAGAAACTCTTTCTCCACTCCCCCTCTCCCTTTCCTTCCTTTACCGTCATTACATGTCCATATATGGTCCTGTTTAGAGTCAGAAAAAATAGTATATAACGGGTGACCCCTAGGATCATTCGACTGTAGTTCATCATATTATATCCTCAAAAGAGGAACCACTGCTCCAGCACCTGAACAAGAAACTGGTGGTCTTAATGTTTGGGTCGTGGGTCTCACCACCTCGACGCCGAGGAAATCTCGTCTGACGTACCAAGTATTCGACAAATGTCCAAGTCCTTCAGACTTGTTGTAGTAGGCAAGGAGACTAATTGTGTTTCTGTTAGTTGAAGCAGCTATAATGTTTTCTAATTCCTTCAGACCCGTTATTTTAGTCAGAATGACTATATATGGTTGTGTGTCAATCTGACTTAATGTCTTTAGTCAGATAGTCTGACTATATATTTTTTCTATATCAATACATAGTTTAAATACAGGGGCTTTGAGCCTTATATGTAATAAGGACATTACTTTAAGGTTCGTCTTCTCAATAAGTTCATTATTCCGTTTTAAGTCCTTATGATTTCACAATATCCCATGACGCCGTGGACGTCATGTTCACTAGTCCGAACTTTTGTATGGCTATCTAACGCCTTTATTTGAGGACCTAGTCAGGTCAGTATCTCACAGCACTCTTGTTGGCACCCCTCTTTCTGTGTTACTATTTTGGGTGCGCAAAGTGTGGAACACGGCTAGTGTTGTATAGTGGCCCGCACATATAGTATTTTCTTTTGACCCTTGTTGGCACCTCATTAGTCCAAGTGTTTAAAGTTTGTGTGTACTAGATGTGATGTATACCCCAGGGAGTGGGTAATGGTATAAATGTACTATTGAGTGCTCTGGCAGTACCCACTGGGAAAGGACCGGCCATGGTAAAATTTTGTGTTGAAACTTGATTGTTAGCCAACTGCTAATGTAATTGACAGACCGTCCTCTTACCATTTATTATTTATTGTGTCTATGGGACATTTATTTCAAATCAAGCTTGGCCGACATTTAGCTTAATAACTCTAAAACTATAGGATTTGTAGTTATATTTATATTAGTTATTAATTCACCATGTTGTCTGTTTATACCCTTGTAGTGGTAGTCTGACGCTAGCCCGGCTGTTTTGGATTACAATATTTTCTATCAACTTAACTATCACTCGACTGTTCCGTGTCGTCCTGGACACGTATTATCCCGCGCTACGGGAAGTTCTTATATTTTTAGAGTTGTTAAATCCCATCATATTTGTCAGTTAAAAACTTAATGTTTCCCTTTATACTTCTAAGAGTTACATGTTTTCCTTAATCAATTTAACGGACATTTATTACAGTTTTCCTGCTATCAATTGTAACCCTATATCATCTTTTTATTTTTTTTATAATAAGTCTATTATTATCACCTATTTATTTCTCTTGTCCTTATGAAATATGGTCCGGTCTCTACCTTGTTATACATTTACTTTGTAATAGTTATCGTTACCTCCTCTATATATTAGAGTAAAGGGCAAGTGACGACACAAACTGCGCCACAATCTGCGATACAGATACCCGAAAAGTCGTGTTATTTTCATACCGCAGTACACTACCTGTTTAGTCTATCCTAATTTAACTAAACCAATAGGGGTGGAATGAAAAAGGGAAATGTTTCAAAATTTGCATGGAGAGATGGTAATAGACCATTTATAAAAACCAATATTCAATGCATTTTACAAGATTAAAACCTATGGGTATCCATCAGTGTTAAGTCATACAGGCCTGACATTTAGTTGACATGCCCACCGATACGTGGGTCAAATAGCTAGAAATGTAAATATCGTTAGATATATAAATATGGTTTTAAAGTTAAGTCTAGCTACACAAAAGCTGGAGATAGCATTTAGTCGATATGGTTTTCGTTCTTTCTCTCTCTCTCTCTCTACCCTTCTCCTTATTAGAGATCGTGAACCCGCTGGAGATATAGGGGACGTGGAAGGGGGTGCCACATAATGATGACAGGATGGTAATGAGCACCGCAGGGGCATAGCAGGACACCTCTGGTTGCCCTAATTAAAACTGTCCGCCTTCACTAACATATAAGACCCCTGGCGCACTCTTTACATTTAAACAGTGTATTTACTTATGCTATACAAGATGGCAATACGTAGACAGATGCCTCTGACAGACAATGACGTACAAGGGGTTTCTAAAGTAGAGGACTTAACCATGATGTTTAGTAGCTGTGTGAAAGGAAGCTTGCTATGAAAGAAAACGAATGAAAAATAAAAATCTAAAAAACATTTTATTTGAGTTCTGCTTATTGCTACTCGTCCGTAACATAAGCCTACTTACAATAATTAGGTAAGATGAATATGAAACAGCATAGGGGGAAATTGGAAACCATTTAGTATCAATACACCCAGTCTAGATTTGAAACCTCTTATCTCCCCGTCGCCAACAAACTATAAAATATGAAGTGAATGTCTTAACCTGTGTACCACCAATGCGGGTAAGGGCTATATTTAATTAAGTATGTATAAAATCCTGTTATGAATGTTATTTTCTAAATTTTACGAAAGGATTATTGAGGACATAATTTAACCGTGGTGTAAGGAAGGTAAGGCGCACTAGTTTCGGGGGAGTACGAGGAATCTACTTTTTTAAATTATGTTTAAAATTATAATGTGAAACCACTCCCAGTGTTTCCGGTTAGGATTAAAACCAAAAGATTTCTACCAATGTAAAGTGAGATTATTGCAGATATAACGTCAGATAATACCCGGTATTAGAATTGGGGTCGAAAATGATTCATATTAAAAGAAAACAGAACATTCAAAATCTTAAAAATAATTAAATTATGCTTAATCAAAATAGAATAAAATTTTATGTCGAATATATCAGTTCAAATGTAGTACTTTAATAAACCTATAAATATTACTAAATTCCTATAGCCTAGTTTATTTATGTTACATTGTAAAATTATGAAAATAAATAATATGTTATCATACCGGTCAAATACTTGAAACAAATATTGAAAACTTAAAAACCAATATATAGTTTCTCCTCTAGTTGTAAAAAGGATTAAAAAAACGTTTAAATAATAAAAACAGATTCGATGCAAGGGACAAGATTGTGTAACGTCACCAAGAAATACTTAACTATATGTAAAGTTAAACTCGTTCATATAATAATTTAAGTCAAAATATGGAATCTGTAGAGTGGAGATGTTCCCCTAACTCTTTCTTTTTTTTTACAACATATTAAGTGCCATTTACAATTCTTATAGAGTCGTTATTGAAAAATAACTATATATTATCCAAAATTAGCACAAGGCAAGATATAATGATGTATGCTATACATCACTAATATGATACATGTGTTTAACATTATTAAAGAATCACAGCCTTCTGCAAAATATAAGTAAATTAAAGTATTACGACATAATTGTAGGCCTAGATACTTATAATATAGTTTATGGCCAAAATATCAAAAATCAGTTGAATAAACCACCGTTTAATCAGTTTTACTCAGAAAAAAACACAATATTTTGATAATGCTATGAAAAACTCCTTAGATATAAAATTGAATAAAATTACTACATCAATATTTTTGAACAAAATCTGATATAACATTTACACTGATAACAAAGAATTTTAAGGCTCACTTTTTAGGTTTGGAAGGACCATAATATGTCAAGATTAATTATAACCTCAAGGTCAAAAATATTAGAAATACAATTATTGCTCTAAATGATAAAGCGGTTACTACAAACCACTCTTAGCAAAGTTTTTTTTAGCACCGCGCCTTACTATCTGTTCAGGTTATACGCATATGTACTAACTACGATCGTGAGCTAGGCAAGAGACAGGTTGCATTTAGAAAAGTGTACCCACATTTGCGTGGAGGGAGATCGGAAATCCATTTATTAAAAACCACCCTCAGTACACAAGATCGAGAATTGAACCTCGATTTCTCTGTCATCGGCAGTCGAGTATAACACGAGAGTAACACCTTAGACCATGCGGCCACCAAATCAGACCCCAGTGCAGTTGCTTGATAGGAATCACAAGGTTTAAATATAGAAGAGGTAAAAATAAACAGTTATATATTCTGAGTAAAAATCTGTTTCTGTTTAGTAGGAATTATAAGTTTATGAGAAAGTGTCTTACTACACTTTTTTATTCTTTTCCCTTCTTATTAAGGGTTTTTTTGGGCTAAGCCTACCCTTTTTGATTTTGATTTTAATTTTAACAATGTATTAATTTATTTTCGAATAAATTCTATTACTTCTGAAAATTCCCAATCATAGTCCTAGAACAAATTTTTCCGGTCGCCTTCCGCATAATTTTCATGGTTATAACCATTGAAAGAGCTAAAACTTCAATAAATGTGTGGGGTATTATAATTATTATTATTATACAATTATAAAGCTGACTCACTCACTGACATTAGTGTTTACCCAATTCCAGATTAACTAGAAACTTGAAATTTGCAAACCTGTAAGCCTGTAACCAACGGTAAAATTCCAAAATATATAAAAAAAAATTAACCCCCCGCCCTCCCCAAAAATCAAAATGGCGGAACAACTTTAAAGTCGGTGCGGACCTTTCTTTGGAGGTTTTTTTGTGGATAAACGGTAAAACCTATAAAAAAAACAGCTCTGGAATTGTAACGAGTTACAAGTTGACGTTATATCAAATGCGTCAACACTCACCGCCCGTGATGATCTACAACGCAAACTCCAACACCAAAGCACGAGCTCTTACCTCTGCCAATTTCTAAAGGCAAGTTCACATTTTTCCTCAAAGGGGTGGTCATAGGCCTCGGATAGAAGTGGGTCGATATCCCAAGTCGTCGAAGGGGGTGGTTCAGATCCCTACTCAGGAAGATTGAAGCCGGGGTGGCCTTGACTGACTCGTGGAAAGCAGAGTTAAACGCAACGTTCAGAAATCTAAATGCTTATCCCAGTGAGAGTCGTCATGGTGGTGGAAGATGGTAAGCGCTACATTCAAATTACGGTTAAAGCGCTCTACGAGTTTAGAGGAAGGGTTGTAAGGGCTGGTGTTCACATATTTAATGCCCCAAGAGAAGCACATGTCTCCGAACGCCTTAGATCTGAAACAGGGCCCATTGTCACTTACAATAATTCTAGGGGTTCCTAATACAGCCCAAACACGCTTAGACAAGGCATTCACCGTTGTCGATGCTTTCATGTCCCTGAGGGGGATCAAAATCACAAACTTTGAAAAAGCGTCCATGGCAACCAGTATAGAAGTGTTGCCCTGGGATGAGCGAGTAAGGGGCCCTACATTGTTAACAAAGACTTTCTCCCAGGGGCACGTAGCGATATCGGCAGAATGGAACCCGATTTTAGAGTTCTGGGAGGGTTTGGCCTTCTGACAGGGCTCGCACTTACTAACCCATTCTCTAACGTCCTTAGAACGCTTTAACCGTAATTTGAATGTAGCGCTTACCGTCTTCCACCACCATGACGACTCTCACTGAGATAAGCATTTAGATTTCTGAACGTTGCGTTCAACTCTGCTTTCCACGAGTAAGTCAAGGCCACCCCGGCTTCAATCTTCCTGAATAGGGACCTGAACCACCCCCTTCTGACGACTTGGGATATCGACCCACTTCTATCCGAGGCATATGACCGCCCCTTTGAGGAAAAATGTGAACTTGCCTTTAGAAATTTGCAGAGGTCAGAGCTCGTGCTTTGGTGTTGGAGTTTGTGTTGTAGATCATCACGGGCGGTGAGTGTTGACCCATTTGATATAACGTCAACTTGTAACTCGTTACAGAATTACATTAGTTTACATCCACTTGCAAAGAAAACCCATTGGGGGTTTGAGGGCGGAGCCCCCAACCAGCAAAGCGAGTTTTTATATAACAATGCTAATATTGTAAACGATACAAACAATGGGGTTTCTTAAGCTAGAGCATGTTAATTTCAAAAAATACATTATATTTCCCACAAAAAAAAAATTAAAATTAATTCAACAAGGTACGCACAACCTAAGGTTAACTTTTTGAAACAACTACCAATTTAGCAACCCAACTTCAAAAACAGACACAACTTAAAGGTTAGTTAGTATGTCTGTTAGTTCATCTCCGTAAAATTGAGAGTACCAATTTTTAGTTTAGTAAGATTTAGTTTGAGGAAGATATCTAAGTTAATAGCCCATTTCGGCCCATAGATAGACGTATAACAGGTATGAATATAGCCTAAATGGCCAAGTGTCGCATTTTAGTGTGATTTTCAGTTACTCAACAGTGATACAGTTTTACATTTTTTTTAAATACATATAAATTGACAGAGCTCTCTGTTGTTCTGTTCAGAGTCACAACTTGCGAATGTGAGAAGTGCCAGGCCTCCACCGTGGTTCGGATTCCACGTTAAACTGTAGGGCCTTCATTTCATCTCACAATCACCCTGCCATTACACATTACCGTAAGTGCGTATAGCCCGAACGGTAAGTAATAGTGGGATAGTAATAATAATAATAATAATAATAATATTATAATAATATTCTGTTCAGTCTAGTACGACTCCCGGTCATTTTCATCCATCCCAGCGTTGACAAATAATGATTTGAAATTTATAAAATTTTTTCAGTGATCCCAATTTTAATGTTGTCAAATGTAAAATGCAGAAAATAGCCCTTTAATGTGATTTCTGGTTCGATAAAATCCGTGTATATAATATTTAGGTTAATCCACCGTGGCTCAGTATTTAGACGTGATGCATAATTTGATGAGTAAGATTAGTTAAACGCTTGCATACAGACTAAAGCCAATTACTATATGGTCCAACCAGCTTCATTGGCTGCCTGGATAGACTAGACAGCCGTTGCCTGGGAGATCGGGGTTTTAATTACAGTCGGGTGGATTGTAGGCATTTTATTTCAAATGGTTTTTCCCTCAACCATGTCAATAACTTTTTTTTTACCTTTTTTTCTGGAAAGTGTGACTTCGAGGCAGGATTGTCTGGCTCTTTAACAGTATCATTCTTGGAAAAGTCTCAGACATATACATATTTTTTAAACAATAAGCGCCACGTGGGACAGGGTGTGAGAGACAAACATGTGTTCATTGCGGACCCCGAACCCGTGTGTCAACAGACGCGACGCTACCAGGGCGTCCACCTAGCAAATTAAGAACTACGCCCTACCAGGCAAAAGAGTACCGCCTCTTTTGAGAGGAAAATATTCTCGTGGAATTATAGTTCGGCGTATAACCCGAACGGGTATTAATACGCGGTGCTAATAATAATAATAATAATAATAATAATAATAATAATATATAATTCAATACAAATCGCGTTTCTAAACTTTAAGAACCAGCACAGGTAGTCACATGGTCTTGAGCTCAAGGTTTGTAAAATACTGGATTGATGGCGATGAAGAGGTCGGGGATTGAGTCTTGTCAGGTGAACAAGGGAGGATTTCTCACTTGAGATCCACACTCATGGTTTTTCTATTATTTTCTCTGATAAGGCAGCTCCTTATCCGCTTAAATACCATATAAATCGATAACTCTTATAAAAAGCCGTCAATAGGTGTTTTCTTGGGTGGATACCCCATCACAGTACTCGCCCAATTCATACTCATATATTCACTAATGGGGTAGGAATGAGTTAGGTAAATTTAGAGAGAATGCACCCTTGTTCATAAGAAGGGATAGTAAAAATCATTCATTAAAAAATTACCATCACTACATCTGAACTGAATAAGAACCCTGATCCACCCATCACTGGCAATCCAACCTATTGTGAGAGTCGAAAACCTAAACCATTCTCTTTTTTTAACAAAAATCTTACTACCCGTTTGGGTTGTATGCATCTTTACTATTTATGATAATATATAAGGAATGATTAATATTGAATTTAGATAAAATGTATCCACATTTATGTGGGGGTACAGTGGAAAACTATTTAGGAATAAACCTTCCCTGTACACCCGACCTAGGTTCGAACCCCGATCTCCCATGATCGTAGGTCCAATTTACTGCGAGACTGACACCTTAAACCAATATACCACCGATGCAAAATGTCCATGAGTTGAACGTATTCTCTTTATATATTCGTACATTTCGTTGTAATAAATTTTTGCTTTACAAAATATGTTAATAGCATAATGACATTGTAAACAGTTTCCAGAAAGTATTCAAATAATTTTTAATTTTGTGTGCCAACTGTTCGCACTATCTAGGATATTTCTTTGAGGCTTAGTTTTCATTACCCCCTTAAGCGTCAACTGAGTATTGATCAATGTGCTGACGTGTTTCAAACTAAAACTGAAATCCGCCAATCTATCCAGTGGAGTGGTAGTAAATTACTTGTGTCGCGGCTTGTCTGGTTATAGTTTACTTTGTGAGTATAATCTGTTGTGAAACACTTTTATTTCACTATCAAACACTGGGGATGAGATTGAGGTAGAATCATCATTATTATTAGGTCTTCTATCTTACTACAGTTCAATTCATTTTTTAGTGAGCCTAGACCGCTAATTCGCCCTTTCCTCTGCCTTCTCCGTATGACAATATAAAGTATAGCCTGGTAATTAAAAAATAGAAATTACAACTAAGGCAAAAATACAATATCGAGAATTATCTATTTAGATATGAAACCGAGTGAACTTTATAAATGAACTTAAACTTAATTCATCTTATTTAAACGTATTAACATTTTTTAAAAGAATATGTGAATATTAGCGTTTTTTGCTTTATCACATTTTAACGCCTGTACGAGCTTATTTCCACTAATGGAGTAGAAATGATAAAAGAAGAATTATTTAGAGAAAATGTGATAGTATTTTTATTTTTGTCCCCGAGTCTCACTACCAGTTTGGCTTGTACGTGTATGTATTAACTATACGACTGTGTAATTAGGGATGAGGAAGGTTGAATTTAAAGAAAATAGACACGAATTTTTGTGGAGGGAGGGTTGAAAACAATTTAACAAAATCTTCTGTCATTACACCCGATCAGTGTTATAGCCCAAACCAACCCATCATTGGTGATCCAATCTATCGCAAGTGTGACTGACACCTGAGACCATTCAAACAGCAAAGCGATTGAACCCGTATTTGAGTGTAAGAAGGGTAAAAAACAATTATTGTAGAACCATTCACAGTATACACAGCGGGGATATGAACTCAAACCTCTCCATAACCGATAAACTAGACCAGGATAGGTTGACGCCTTAAACCGCGTGCCCGCCTAGATAGGTAAATATGGATAAAAGCATATTTGATCAAAATATGTATATGTTAAGTGATTGTAGCCTTTTAGTCTGAAAATGAAAGTATTTATTTGAGATAAAACTCTGACAGATCTAGAAGAAAATAAATCTACTTATTACATTCACTCAATCAAATAACTTGATTCTTAACAGTTGTATAATTCATATCATGCTTGATGTTTTAAAAGAAAATTAATCAATAGAGAAACACATCGGTGGGAACGCAGAAAAAGCGCAAATCTAATCTATTCTGGTTTTCTGGTGACGGGAGGTTCGATGTTCAACTATTTTCCGGGTGTACTTGTGTGGATTATCCTTAATGGTTTCCATACACTTATCTACACAAACATAAACGTATTTCCTCTTAGTAATATATTCTTCAGTCCATTACTATTAACGTGATTAAATTCGGAGACGCTTGAGAAATTGATAAATCGTTCACGATGAGTTTACCAACTTTTTGACTGCTTTGAAAATAACTAAAACAATTTTAAATCATACAGTCAATCATATGATGTCATTTAAAAAAAGTCGTTGTTGACATATTTAGATCACATTCGATATTTTATTGATAAGATAAAAGCAACAAATCGTTACCACTGTAATTTAATGAATGTTAATTTTTATTCTAAAAAGACCATATTACCCGAATGTGGAATAAGCCGTGGTGCTAAATTGTTTTATCTCTAAAAGTCTTAACTTACTGTGAATATGCTGTAGCTAACCTTAAGTCTTGATCCAATGTCTTACAGGGCCACTTTCCCCGTCTTATTCTCCCGCTCTCAACCCAAAACATCTCATCTCCTTGCATCTCTCTAAAGTGCGCGTTCACCCAATATGTGTAGGGTCGTGTGGGAACCCCAAGTACGTGTCCACCCATCTAGACTGAGGATAAGGAGTCCGGAAAAGAGATTGAGGGTGTGAACTATTTTCCAATATCATTTTATGGAAAACAATCGCCGAGCTGATTTCCGAGGGTGAAAGTGAAATATCAGAATTTGTTACATGCAGACCTTCTCTACGAATACAAAGATTTTGGAACGAGAGAAAAAGAAAGGTTGTATTTGAAAAAAATATAAAAGGGATTTTGCTTTTGTTTGATTTTATTGTAAAAAAGTAATTTGGTTTTTTCATTGGATTTTTTTTTAGCAAAATTAGGAAAAAGTTTTTAATTCTACTACGTAATAAATATTAATGTGTCTGAAAAGCTAAAATTAAACACTAAAATTAAATATTAATTACCCAAGCGATTTGTTGCAAAGTTTTCTCCTTACGGGCTATTTACATCCTTGATTAATGGGGTGGAAGTGAAGGTGGAACTCAAAGGTGGTACACCGACATTTTTATGGCTGGTGGGAATTTTGTTTGTAAAACTGGACCATCTCAGTACACTATAGCATTATTAGAGCTCCAACATCATCGTTCCTGATGAGCCAGACAACACGAGACAGCCGCCTTAGTTGATAGGCCCTCTAGTTAAGTGCATACTTTTTTTGATATCCATACAACTAAAATTAGTAAAATACTGGGTGGTAAAGAAATGTTATAGTTGGAAATACTTTTAATTTTGTCCGAATGTAAACATTATTAATTTTAATCAAACCAGTAAAATTAATTATAAATAGACGGTTTTATATCCTAAACGCATTGTTTTCAGCGTGGCTACCCCTATAGTGTTAATTCGAATTCAAGTTTTATGGTTTTATTTAGTGTAAAAACGAAATAAGAGCTTCTTATTATCTCATGTTATCAAACTTTCGTAAAGAACAATTTTTAGTTGATAGCATTGCCAGGTAGCTTGTACTCATCACAATACATTAATAAGACAATAAAGTTTCCCAGACTGAGGTGAGCAGGATACGCAGCACGAATTGGAAAATCTAGAACCGTGTTCAGGATATGGGCTGACAAACCCACTGGGAAGAAACCATTGGGAAGACCTAGGAGCAGATGGGAGGATGACATTAGAATGGACCTGTGATATAATGAGGGGAAATGGATATAACTAGATTAAGATACAAAATTAGGAAAAAGTTTTTAATTCTACTACGTAATAAATATTAATGTGTCTGAAAAGCTAAAATTAAACACTAAAATTAAATATTAATTACCCAAGCGATTTGTTGCAAAGTTTTCTCCTTACGGGCTATTTACATCCTTGATTAATGGGGTGGAAGTGAAGGTGGAACTCAAAGGTGGTACACCGACATTTTTATGGCTGGTGGGAATTTTGTTTGTAAAACTGGACCATCTCAGTACACTATAGCATTATTAGAGCTCCAACATCATCGTTCCTGATGAGCCAGACAACACGAGACAGCCGCCTTAGTTGATAGGCCCTCTAGTTAAGTGCATACTTTTTTTGATATCCATACAACTAAAATTAGTAAAATACTGGGTGGTAAAGAAATGTTATAGTTGGAAATACTTTTAATTTTGTCCGAATGTAAACATTATTAATTTTAATCAAACCAGTAAAATTAATTATAAATAGACGGTTTTATATCCTAAACGCATTGTTTTCAGCGTGGCTACCCCTATAGTGTTAATTCGAATTCAAGTTTTATGGTTTTATTTAGTGTAAAAACGAAATAAGAGCTTCTTATTATCTCATGTTATCAAACTTTCGTAAAGAACAATTTTTAGTTGATAGCATTGCCAGGTAGCTTGTACTCATCACAATACATTAATAAGACAATAAAGTTTCCCAGACTGAGGTGAGCAGGATACGCAGCACGAATTGGAAAATCTAGAACCGTGTTCAGGATATGGGCTGACAAACCCACTGGGAAGAAACCATTGGGAAGACCTAGGAGCAGATGGGAGGATGACATTAGAATGGACCTGTGATATAATGAGGGGAAATGGATATAACTAGATTAAGATAGTGATAGAGTGTAATGAGGTGGACTGGATATAACTAGATCAAGATAGTGATAGTGTGTAATGAGATGGACTGGATATAACTAGAGCAAGATAGTGATAGTGTGTAATGAGGTGGACTGGATATATCTAGATCAAGATAGTGATAAGAGTGTAATGAGGTGGACTGGATATGATTAGCTCAAGATAGTGATAAGAGTGTAATGAGGTGGACTAAATATGATTAGCTCAAGATAGTGATGGAGTATAATGAGGTGGACCGGATATATCTAGAACAAGATAGTGATAGAGTATAATGAGGTGGACTGGATATATCTAGATCAAGATAGTGATAGAGTGTAATGATGTAGACTAGATATAACTATCTCAAAATAGTGAAGAGTATAATGAGGTGGACTGGATATGATTAGCTCAAGATAGCGATAGAGTATAATGAGGTGGACCGGATATATCTAGCTTTAAATAGGGCTAGGTGACGTAATTTTGTAAGTGAAGCAATGAACTTTCAAGTTCCTGGTGACATAGAATAAGTAAGCAGCTAAACTTGAATTCACTTATTCGTTAGTAGATTCTCGGCAGGACAATTAAATTATAGTAAGGCCTTCAAAGTTGACTCATGATCAAAAAATTATACTGACGAGCTCAACTCCTTCCATAATTTTCATCGTGTAGCACATTGAAGAGATGTTTTTATTTGTAAATAAAACTTGTATGAAGTTTCTTTGCTCATGTATTTGTTCATACTGCTTTTAATTTTATTTCCTTAACTTTTTTTCAAAAATATTTAAAATTTGTCTTCATCCTAGCACATTTTCTATAAATAAATTGAATAAACGGTGGTCAACAAGTTGTTTGACGCATTTTTCGTTGTAGACAGAATATATTGACAAAACATAATGTGGAATTTAATGGTGAAAAAAATTGCTATGAAAAAAAGAAAATTATAAAATATTAAAGGAGGTAAACATTTTGTAGAAAGGAGAATAGGACGGAGTTATAGGATATAATTTAATTGATGAGAAGTTTAATCACAAGATCGGGGAAATATTTAAATTTGTCAAGAGAGGGGGTATATAAATAAATATGTTTACGTATGTTTTAAACATCAAGATAAAGTTGTTTTTTGTTCTGATATGCTTTGCTCGGCTGCTTTTTTTTTAAAAAATGACATAATATTGTAATATATCTTTAACTATTTGCCCTCTTTAAAGGGAGAATTTGATCACCGTCATTAATGACATTAATTACATTAATTATATTCACAAATCCCATTTTATCATTAGTTTTGTTAGCTAGTTTTCAATATATCTTCTAAAATGTTTAAACAGCTTTAAAATAGGCCCATCACAGTAAATGTAGTGTAAAGCCTTGTGTTTATTCATTCATTAAGCATGTTTAGATACTACACTTTCTTTTTCGGTAGCCTCGGGTAATCAAATTAACATCAAAAGGTTGTTTGATGAAAGTGATCAAGTATGGAGGCTCCATTAAATATTCTAATAAGCGAGTATCGTTAGAAATTTCTAAAGGTTTTAGGAAAAGGTTTTTAACACCCCGAGTGGGAAAATATTTAGGAAAAACCACCCACACCCAACCGGGATCCAAACACGAATTCCCCATCATCGGTAGTCTAGTCTAATGCGAAAGTAGCGCTTTAGACCAAGTGGACACCTAGGCGGGTATTAGGAAAGTGTATGTATTATAATAGCTATTCAAGTGAAGAAAACAATATTTCTTTATGTGCAATTGATATTTCAGGTGTCAATAAGATTTCTGTTAGAATCTCAGTCAGGTGCATTTGGAGTGGATTCTTATTTGATTTAAGAGCGTGGACCACCCATAAATTCTTCTCGTTTATACGTGTTGACTTCCTCCGAACTACATTCACTATCTCCTTACTCTTTTTTATGGAAACATTTTTAGTAATCTTGTTAGTGAACATAATGTTTAAAAAAGTTTTTAAAGCCTCATATGGGAGGGGACTTAAGACACGGTGTAGGGGAGATTGCACGCGACTCCTAGGTTAGCTAGATACAATAACCCCTTCCCCCCCTTTTTTTTATTGAAAGCTGGGTGTTTGTACAAATTTATGTTTAGGGTGAGAGATACTGCACCTAGGCTTGGAGAACTTAGTAGATTAGGTAAAGGGCCTAATTTTCTAGCCTGGTTCTAACTATATTACTCTTTTAAGTACAAAATAAAGTGATTAAATAGTAAGAAAGGATAATAAAACTCTGTCTGCCTGAATGAGAAACTTATGATAACTATTCTGTGCAAGATTGAAAATTGGTGACCAGTTTTTCTCCTCCTGAAACTCAGCAACTATGAAACAGATTACTCATTTAAACTGCATTAATATGAAAAGATCTCAGTCTTGAAAACAAAGTTCCCAAACTATTGGGACATTTATTTACACCACGTCTTACTACACGTCCGGGTTGTACGGATATTCTCACTAATGGTATAGGAATGAGAAAGGTGGAATTTAGAGGAAATACATCTGCGTTTTTCTTTAATAAGAATTGTAAATATAATTATACTAAGTATTTTATACTATCCATCCACATTTATTTGTAAGTGCCATTACACCCAAACATCCATTCACATAAATAGACTCTCTAATATAATATATATTTATCAACACATTTTATGTCTATGGTAAATTACAACTTACCTATCCAAATTAATATGCCCTTAAATAATATAATATTGTAAGTGTTAACTAGACAAGGCCCAATCTCCCAGTCACGTACCAACTTTCTTAATTGTCCCAAGTATTAGTGTCGACCTTTTAACTCAGCCAGAAGAGAGTCTGCCTACTTAGCTCAGGTTTCCAGGTTCGATTACCGGCATGACCAAAAAAAAATATTAGGTGGCTGTATTGCTTAGATAAATCAGAACGAAAATATTTGCGGTGCTTCAGTCCAGAGACAGTAATAATAAAGCACTAACCATCAGAAGGGCTGAGTGAGAACGCTGTATTGGATGTACGAGTAAACACATCAAACCAACCTTCAGGTGACAGACTCTCAACCAATTTACAAAATTGTAGCACATATATTTATTATTAAAAGAAACTATAATACAATCGGGCTATATTCCAAGGGCTAATCCTTATTTAATAACCATATGTAGGAGAACTACTTCTCTATTCGGACAGCTTAGGATGGGCAAGCTTTAGATGTTTTTCTAAATATGAAAAAATACGAATCCGAAACGTTAGGCTCAACATTTTATTCCCAGTTGATGTCTCTAAATGGTAGGCCTAGCATTGTAAACTTAAGTTGTATCATTTTTAGTATTTTATTCTTAGCACCACGTTTTATTATCCATTCGGGTAATATGATTTTTTACTAATTTACGCTAATGACCTATGAGTGAGTGAGTTTGAATTTATATGAAGTGTGACCGCATTTATATGGAAAGAAAGTGTTAAACCATTTAGGAAAAAAATCACTCTCAGTAAATTAAACTGAAATCATAGACCCGATCTCCCCATCATCAGTAGGCCAATGTATCACGAAAGTGACACCTTAGACCATTCGGTCATTGAAACAGGTAAATTAAAAGTAAGACATGCATTGGTGGCCACGCGTACTAAACGTCAAGCTCGTCTAGTTTGATTCACTGGTAATAGGATGGTCAGGGTTTTAATCCTGGTCGGTTATACTGAGTGTGGTTCTTGCTAAATGTTTTTCCACTCGACTTTAACGCAATAGTTGTTACATTTCTTTTAAATTTTACTTACCTTATAATGACTACATTCAAGTTATTAGATAGAGGTAGCCTGAACGGATGCAAAAAACAAAGCGAGTAAAGGAAGATAAAATAGCAACAGGAAAAACGAGGCGTGTAGACCAAAGTAAAAAACATAGTCATGAATACGAGTAAAAATGAAGAAGGAAAAATACCGAATGTTAAACTGAGAGATATGTAATGAGAATGAATCCAAGTGTGAATATAACTGTCGTATCTTTCTCCGTGCACTCATTAAGGAGTCGGTAGGTTTTTAAAGTCACCTAAAAAATGCAGTAAGGAAACCGTAAATTGTCAGTTGGAGAGTGCGGGGAATGAGTGGAAAGGCAAAAAGGGGAAGCAGATAAACCTGACAGGCTTGGGTTCGTCCTTAAGGAGGGAAGGACGATGGCTCTAATACTCCCGGGAGTTAGGCTTTCTGGACACGTGGCATGTAGTCTTAGAAGGGAGTATAAAAGCGTTAAATTCAATCACGCGTGGGTTTCTACGCTTGGAAAAGACACAAAGGAAGATGCGTGTTTTTTTTTACTACATTCAACTGATTTTGAGGCGATAGGATGGGGTTTTTTTTTACCTTCAGGCTACTCATATTAGAAGCAGTTAACTGGTTTGTTTCTTTAGACATTGATCTGTGATAATCTTTCTAGACCTTACGGTGTAATATTAACGTGAATTTATTGTACTGTATTTTTCTGTATTACCGTATACTATTGTTTCGCATTGATCATATATTTTATATATTTTGTTATGTAATTTTATACTCTATCATTGTATATCTTCTGAAGATGTCATACCATAATACATCAATAAAAATGGACCTGCGTTCAATTCTAAGTAGATGCAAAAGGAATATTTTCTCCACTATTCTTGTTTCTCAGCTTCTGTCCAGACAAATTTGGGTATTTTTTTAGTTGGAATTTATTTTCCTCCAAATAAACCTTTTGGATAGAGATAAAAAAAAAATTTTAAATGTGTAGCTTGGGGGATTTAACCTTTATACGCCCCATTTTATTTTATCTCAAACTTTGTGCCCCCAAATTATTTTTCAATCATAGCACAGTTAGCAATCATTAGTGTGAGGCAGTAAATTAATACACAGCAATTATACAATAATTATAAAAGTCACATTTCCAATTTTTTGCAAACCGGCTAAAAATAGATGTAAATATTTAATAAGATGAATAAAATTGGCAATATTAACTAGTAAGAATAGAATAGTGTCATTGTTTTTGACATGTCTAGTCTGTTAGATGGCTGGACTTTTCTCATATCAAAGCTACCGGCTTCATGCATGATCGAATGTTTATAAGTACAGTGATAATTAGGGAGCGGATTCTAAGAATTTTTTTAATAGGCAGACAAATGGGCATTAAAAATATGGAACTTAGGTATCCAAATAGGTATTGAAGGAAAAAACAGTCATATAATAAGTATTGTAAAATTAATTTTATTGCAGGTGACCTGGTGGTCTAGGGGTAAGGTGTCAGACTTCTGTGCTGGCGGCCGGGGTTCAATCCTCGGTCCCGGCACAGATTTATCGGATTTCCAAACACTTCCTTCACCCCTGACAAGACGCGTATTAAACCCAACTTGTGAATGTGTGGAATGCCAGGCCTCCACCATGGTTCGGATTCCACGTTAAACTATAGGTTCTTCATTTCATCTCACAATCACCCTGCCATTTCACATTAGCGTAAGTGCTTATAACCCGAACGGGTAGTAAGACGTGGTGATAATAATAATAATTTTACTGCAAGCTATTATTTACAGCTATATGTTTAGCAATGAAATACTACTCGCTTGGATTATACGCGTATGTGCTAACTACACTAATGTGCTAGGGGTAAGGAAAGTGTAATTAACAAGAAGTGTAGCCCCATTTTTGTGGAGCTAGAGGGGAACATATTAGTTTAAATATCCTCACTACACCCAACCACGATTCGAATCCTGATCTCTTGTTATTGGCATTATAATATATGGTGAGAGCTACAGCCTAGACCATGTGGCCATTGAAGAAGCGGGCTTACAGACAATTCACGTTGCTATTAATCACGTGATGCTTTTATGGATTTTCAGTAGTCGAATTGGATTCATTGACAGATAAAATATTTTTTATAATTTGAAAAGCTTCATTCTAATTCACACGATGTAAATAAATAGCGCTAATTTCAGATTTTGAAATTTCTGAAAAAGTTAAAATTTTCTCCTGTAGTGGTATAAGTAAATCTATAGGGCAGGGAAAAGAGATAGAACAAACCCTAAATAGGCACTTTAAGGCTTTTATTCATAAAATAGGCCAAAACAAGCAGAAAGAGGCTACTACATGCAATTTAAATTAATATAACTTACTCGTAATAAATAATATAGAATTCATATATAACTCAACTGTCTTAGTCACGATTCTTTTACCTGGATTCATATGTTTCCTGTATTTAGTTTTTAATTGGGATGAGTCCTTACATATTTATTAATTATTAAATATTCGAGGATTCAAGAAAATACTGAACTAGAGATTATAAAAGATAATATATATCATTTATATTATTTTGTAATTTATATGATGGTAAAAATCTCTTCAAAATTATTAACAGGGATAAATCCTTCAAATAATTTGAAATATATAAAGGCACATTATGATCAGAGAGGTATGAATGCAACTATAAAATGTATGTCCACTCATATGACAAGAGAATAAAAATTGATTGTCTATATATTTGACAGGAAAATCAAAATTTATCTGTCCATCCAAATGGCATGAGACCAAAAACATGTCTAAACTTAACTTGTTGAGTAAAAGTTGAACTTTTTAACACTCTTCTTTTACTTAAAAAAAACAATCTAACAACTTTATAATTCGAAAAAGAATTTTATTAAATTTAAGTTTGTTGATACACCCAGCTATACTTATTCAGCCAACCTTGTGTATATATATATATATATATATATATGTGTGTGTGTGTGATGTGTGTGTGTGTATGCCTTTCTACCCTCAACAAGATTTATTAAATTCATTCAACTAAAAATATTACTTATAATTTGTTTCAGTTTGAAAATCTCATTTTACGACATGATGAATTAACCACAAGCATTTTTCCGACTCCACGCTAAAAAATATTACACAGGTTGGATAAACAACGAAACATAAGACTCTAGTAGGAACAGATTAAGATAAACTCTATCTGATAGATACTAAAGCTATATTTATAATTCATCCTAAGTCCAATCATATAATCTGCAGTTGTAACTTTTGAAATCTGCTTAGGTGGTTGAATAGTCTAAGACATCACACTATCAATAAACTGGAATGCAGATGACGGAGGGATTGGGTTTCTGGTTCCGGTTGAGTGTAATGAAATGATTTTTTTCTTAAAATGATTTTCCACTCTTCTTGATGCCAATGGAGGTAAACTTCTAATTCAAACATTCTACAGCCCTAACACAGTAGAGTAATTAGTACATTTATATGCCCAACCCAAATGGATGGCTGTCATTTTTGATAGATAATATAAATGTTATTAATGTTGACCGCAAAAAAAAAGTATTTTCTAACCTTATTTTCCTATCAATGTCTTACTATATAGTTTGTAAATGAAAGTGTTTTACAAACGCGGAGGGATTGTAGAGGATACAATAATAGAAACACGTTCCCTCTATAAATATGGCCTCTTTCATACACCATTCGACACTTGTAATTGATCTCAAATATACTATTGTAATTACCTTTCCGATAGCCAAAAGAAAATTAATAAGATAGCTTTTGGTCGGAAGATGGCATTTTCAGTCATATGTGTATAATAAGTGTATGTCTGTTTTTGTATCCTCTACAATACGTGCACGTATGTAAATCACATTAATTTACACCCTGTATATTGTGAAAGGTTATTTTCTTGCAGGTGTACA
>CABFOV010000067.1:146766-172794 GCA_902141375.1 Timema poppense
GGGGGGGGGGGGTAGGTGTTTCGAGGCTTTACACGGGAAGAAAAGGGTGTGGTCTTGTGGCCCTTGAAAGTAAATAGGTCACACGTTGAGGAGGGGATATTTGAGGATGGTCCCCATTATAATTTGGTGGTCTGAAATCTGATCCCACGCGTGTCTTCCTTTGGCATTTAAAACTCATGGGAAACCCAAACACGAATACCCTCAAGAAGGGGTAGGAAACTCTATTTCATTACTTACAGGGCTTTTTTCGTCAACAATCCTATGGTTTGAGTTTTCTTAATAGAAAAAAAAAGTGTTAAACTGTAACATAGGCTCATTTTTAGCGACCTTTTTTTTAAAAGAATATTTGCGTATCTATGAGACTAAGTTTGATTAATTAGGACTCAAGAATTATCCCTTCTCTAACAAACAATATAGTAGTTTTTTTAATATACTCGTGCGGATAGTGCCTGCCTCTGCTGATAGTGGGTGTCATGTGGTCAGCTCAACAAACCCTCCATCCGTTAGTTACGGTTTTCTAGACTGGAGCCGTTATTTTTCTACTCAAATAGCTATTCATTTGTCCTGACGTGGCTGAGCTTACTCCGTTAAAAACTCACTGCTACAATGAAAAATCTGAAAGCAATGCAGATTGAACCCGAGACCTATGAATCAACACAATTTATTGATGAATAAAAAGTGGCTTAAATAATTACAGTCTATAGCAAAATATAATAAAATACTAAATAGTCTAAATTTATATTACGAAATGCACATATAAACATTTTATTTACATTGAATCGATGGTTTATTAGAACATATCACATATATCACACATATACCAGCTTGTGCTCTAACATACAGAAAATATTGCGCGCATGCATACTAGACACTCTTCTTTGGTCGGTTTTTAACTGATCGGGGCCATCATCCTGGCACATTATATCTGTAGTAGTTTACTAAAAATAGGAACATTCCCAAAATACCACTTGTACGTGTATTCCTACAATATTTTAAATTCATTCTATCGTCTACTACAAACAAAATGGCTCTTAACAGTCCTTATGGTCATATTAATATCAAAGATTAAAAATTTATCCAGGCCCGGATTAACACTTTTGGGGGTCCTGTGCCAAGTAGAGCTCGGGTCATTTGGAAATTAGTTCCTCAATGCTTGATTATGAATCTTAAATACACATCATAAAGGATAATTTTATTTAGACACACACCCGCCCCGGTGGCGTAGTTGGCTAACGCGCTTGGCGTGTTGAAGCTCGACTGCTGAGGACAGGGAGATCGAGGTTTGAATCTCGGTCGGCTGAACTGGGAGTGGTTTTTCCTAAATGGTTTTCCACTCTCCCTCCACACGCAAATGCGCGTTCACTTACTATAATTCAACATTCCCAAGTCCTAATCCATTAGAGTAATTAGTACTTAAAGCGTATAACCCGAACGGGTGGTAAGACGCGGTGCTAAATATTATTATTATTATTTAGACACAAACCTTTTTCGCAAACGTTAAGAAATCATGGTGAGTTTTGTTATCAATATATTAATTATTAATGCTATTATTTTCCTGTCAACATTCAATGGTACCGTCTGCAGATATATAGTGGTATTTCCGGTTTGCCAAAAGCAAAGGTTGCGTTAATTTTTAAGCACGGAGTGTCGAACTTCACGTAATACCAGGCTACCAGGGTCCTTAGATTAGGAAATTTCTAGATTATTTTTGGATGAATTTTACGAAAAAACATAAAAATATTGAAATATAATATATCACAAAATAAATATGACAAGTCAAAGTGATTTATTTGCAAGGTAGGCAGGGACCCTTAACCTCGGGGGTCCTTGTGCGTTGCACCTTTGACACATGCCTTAATTCGGACCTGAATTTATTGTTGGTTGAACTTACCCAACTTTCGTAGGATGGACACCGTAATACAAATTATTATAAGCTATTCACAAATCCTTACATTTAAAAATTATATCTGGACAAGGAGATCTAGCCCGGGACCCGGGATTATTTTGAAAGCTACGAATATAGTGCTTGATGCAAAAATATGTCCTCAACCTAAATGTAATTTTGATCTTCCAAGCCTCGCTAATGATTTACAGTAATTAATTGTACAGGCATTAGTTTACTTCCTATTTATAAACTGTTGTTACAGCTTAATTAAAAATGTTTTATAAGTATTAGAGTTAACTATCACTTAAATATGCCAATATGAAATAATTATATGAATGTACCATAAATTGTGTTGAGTAATAAAGAGAGCCAAATTAAGAAAATAATATTTGCTATTGATTTAGACTTATATGAAAGGGATAAAATTGGCATATTAACAAAAATAGCATGGCTTATTTAAAAAATATAATATATTTTAGCGCACTGTATTAGTTGAAGGAAAAATTTTATACGATTATAAGTACCACATCATAAAACACACCTGTGTATAAAATTATATATATTTAAAATAAACTCCATGGCGTTAAAATCCAAGCAAACCAACCGAGTGGCTGCCACCATTAGCGATGAAAGATCTAACATTTGTGGATATAGTGTGTCATATGGTCAGCACAACTAACTTTCCGGACGTAAATCTCAGTTTCCTAGATCAGAGCAGTTACTTATTTATTTAAGTAGCTCCTCTTGACGCTGAGTTTGAACCCGTTCCACACACACTGCTTCACAGAAAAATTCTAGAAGCACGAAGGATCGAACCAGGGACCTTTGTATCTGTAGCCAGGAACTCTGAACACAAGACCAAATAAGTGGCCAAATAAATATCATGTCCTATAAAAAAAAATACATCTGTAAAAATAATGTTACAAATATAACGCTTGTAAATCGATACTAGTTTTATCTGGTTTAAAACTCAAATAATAGAATCCTCCGCTCAATAGATAGGTTCTAGTGTGTCTTAACTTAATCTAACAGGCGAGGCGTAGAAATCCCCTTAGCTAGAGATTCGTCCAATCCAATCCAATCACATTCAAAGCCGTTATGACCACTTTACAATTTCACCCCGACTTCTTTCCATTTCAACTCTTCCTTATACTTGGAGATTTTCGTTTTATAATATCACCTTCTCTTACCTTAGTCTCAATTTTCTCCTTACCCTTTCTAATATATATATAAGGGAAAAAAAAATGTATTCAAAGAGAGCTGGATATATATATCCAGCTCTTTTTGAATATATTTTTTTCCTTGTCTGGAATACATGGAAAGTTTCTTTCCTTGAAAGAATTTTATTTTTTACCCCTATTCTTATTCTCCTTTTTTTTCCAGCCACTTGCTTATTTCACTGCAAAGACAAATGATGGGCTCGAGACGGAAACGGAATGATGCCTACGGCACACCAGGAGCGAGGGAAGAATTCACCGTGACGTCAGAATAAAGAAAATACATAGATGTAAAAATATAGAAGTACACAGTGGTCCCAGATGACACAGGTTAGGCCTACCTAGTGTGCTACTTCCAAGATTACTGTGGGATGAAGAGTAATGTCTTGGACTTCACCTCCCCATAGAAAATAAAACTAATGTTCTCCGTGTCGTAAAATCTAGCTTAGATGGAAGATCTTCTAGCAACAGTGTCCCCAGTAAATATAATACAGCAACAACATTAAGCTACAAGTGAAAAAGATTGAGGGTAAAATAATAGTTTGTCTTTTGTAAAATAAATCAAAATATGCATGAAGATAAAGACTAATATCATTTGTTTATTACAATTCTACCCATTACAACAGTAGAAAATGTTTGTTAAAGTATGATGTGGGTATAAACTACGCCAACTTGTGTTTTAACTAATAATTAATATAGCTAACCTTTTGAAATAAATTGTTTTCATTTTGCTCGGCTTACAACTACAATAAATAATATAAAAAAGATGGTTACATATTTATTGGAGTTATTCACATAGAATACTGTGTTTTTTAATTTATTTTTATTTTTGATGACCCGCCTCGGTGGCGTAGTTGGCAAACGCGCTTGTCGTGTTGAGCTCGACTGCTGAAGACGGGGAGATCGAGGTTCGAATCTCGGTCGGGTGAGCTGGGGTGGTTTTTCCTAAATGGTTTTCCACTCTCACTTCACGCAAATGTGGGTTCACTTCCTCTAATTCAACCTTCCCATTTCCTAATCCATTAGAGTAATTAGTACTTAAAGCGTATAACCCGAACGGGTAGTAAGACGCGGTGTAAATATTATATTTTTGATGGATTTAAAAAACAAACAGTTTAAGATATTGTGAATTAATGATAGTGTATTTCAATAAAGTTTATCGTGCACTACTTTAACCAACTTAAAACATCATAATTAGTGGGCCTAAAGTTTAAATCGTTCTAATTTAACTTTAATCAAAATATATTTTTTGCTAAAATATGTTTAAATATGTTTTTTTAAATGAATGGTTATATAAAAAATATTATTTAGCAAATTTGAGTAATTTAGGAATATAAATATTGCTTTATACTCTTCTATAACTAATAGCTAAAAAAACCAAAATACGTTTTATGAAGAGAGAAAAACGTATTGCAACAAAAACTTCCAACTTGGGTTCAAAACACTTTTTATGAATATGTTTTGAAAATAATAGATGGTACTTGAAGACTACTACTCATCAAGACGCATGATGAATGATGATGTCCCATTCCAATTTAATTTACCACAACGAAGCTTTTAAAATATATTCAAAAGGGTGTGTGAGCTGGTGTCGATAAACTAGATAAATAAAATACCAGGGCTGCCACTACTTTATTATTACCAGATTATCTGTGTTTTCCAGGTTTTTAAGAAGAAATTTGTGTTTTACCAGGCAGCTTGAATTGAAAAAAAAAGAAGGAAGGAATAGTAAAATTTAATTTTTAATCAAATATACAAATGCGAAGTAGTGTAACTTATGTTTGAAAAAGGATGATTTAAGATTATTGGGGAAATACCTCTTCTGTAGCTTCAAAACCATTGTTTTAAGGGCAGTAACACATGTTTGGATCAGCGTGATTAATTCTTCAATTAATTTTTTCAGTCTATCCAAAGACTTAATATATTTTAAGCTTACAGCGAAATGTCCCAAATTAACAAATATTCTAGTATTTTTACTAGATTTTTCAAAACTACTTGTGTTTTCACGGTTTTTAACAGACACAAATCATTGTTTGTGTTTCCCTGGCTCTGCCGGTGTTTGACAGCATTGAATACACTAGCTTTAACTGTATATAGTCGAAATTTACAATAACAGTAATATACGCAATAAAAACACACCATTTTCTGCAAATGGCCAAAAAATATTAAAAACTGGGACTTTTTTTAATCTGGTTTTTTAAATTTCAAAGGAATTTAGAGACGTAATTTTATGATCTAGCTCAGCTATATTTTTCCACCCTTTCCGCGGCGAACGGTTATGTGAAGAAATTCAACTTGTATTATTTTAAGAACGACCAAATAACATTTATTTCAATTAGTTGAAATGATATGAATGGTATTTGTAATCTAAGATCATTCTATCTTCAAAATTAAATTAGTACGCATTCGGTATTGAATTGTCTAACGGTCGGTGGCCGCATGGTCTAAGGCGCTACTCTCGCAATAACTATGCTGCCAATGACGAGGATATCAAGGTTCGAATCTAGGTCGTGTGGACTGAGGGTGGTTTTTCCAAAATGATTTTGCTTTTTCTCTCTACGCAAATGTGGGTACAGCTCCTATAAATAGAACCTTCATAATCCCAAAAATCATTAACGTAATGAAAACAAAAGTGTATAACCCGAACGGATTGTAAGACATGACGCTACGCAATCGGTAATAGTTTCATTGTTTTATAATGTGTGACGTTAACCAAGATTATGTAGTTCTACGAGAAGGTTAACTAGTAGTAAAATATATCTTGACGAGTGAGCCAATGTTTGATGGATAAATACAACGTCACATTTAGCCAGCAGTTAAAACCTTACAGGCGGTTAATTAATTACTTAGTAATCTAATGTAACATGACATACTGAAATCGAGCCTGGATAAGCCATAAATTCATGAAACGAAAGTTAAATAAATTACAATGTATAGACGTTCTCATTCAAACAGATTGATTCTCTCATTTTGAAAATTCCTTCCGTTAAAATAACCAATTAAATATGTCGTCATATTAATATAATTCCTCTCATTAATTTTATTACTTCCTGACGGCACAGCCTTGATTTTATTACTATTGGACATTTGGAGCAACTTTAAAAAAATACAAACAAATTTTTTGCAGTCAAAATTAATAACATTTCACCATATCATTAATGTTATTTCATAGATATTATCTATCAATCAATATAGCTGAAGATTACATTACTTAACGGATGAAAACTTGAAAATAGATATAATAACTTTTTTTTAGATGTTAAATGACGTGTCATTCGTAAGAAAATTGGGGTATATTGTTAGCCATAACAGTTTTGCCTCCAATGACGATACGAGTAAGAATTTAATAAATAAAGCTGTCTATTAATGAATTCTGCGCATGTGTAATGGGTTCAAATGATGTCACAACCAAAAATACATGTAGGACGCGTCTGATCATAAAGGTCAATATTATGTCCCTTCGTGTGGATCTGAAACGTTTATTTTCACAATAAGGTGGTCTATACATTTATCATTTAAATGCTAGATTTATTTAATAAACGTAAATCTCATCATTTGGTTTGTTCACTTGATAAACAAAACTGAATTTAGTGTATTTACTTACCCCGTGGCATTAGGAACCCCAAAGTCAACGGTTTCTTCACATTGGGTTTGCCAGTCAGTACCCTAAACACGGTACTAGATCCTTCCATTGGCACTGAATGTCCTAAACACCATAATATGTGAGACTTTATTATCTTGGTAGGGTATTTTGTAGAATACAGAATGTGCAACTCATTATGTAACCTCCTCCTTTCCCCAGTATCCTCATCTCCTTTTTAGAACAGATATCTTCCTAAGAACCTTGTTTTTAAACATCCTAAATTTATTTTCGTCATGTAAGGTAACAGACCACATTTCACATCCATAGAGAACAACCGGTAAAACTATTGTCTCGTATATTCTGAGTTTTACATTCCTTGACAGCAGGCAAGATGTCAACAACTTACTGACAGAGTAATAGCCTGCATTTTCTGACAGTTATTTTCCTAATCTTATATTGTTATTGCTAGTTAAAATTGTTCCTAAATATTTAAATTAGTTAACCATGTCAAATTATAATATATTGTTCGAAGTAAGTAGATGGGAAACCTAATTATAATCAAATAAATAAATATGTTTCCGGTTTTTAAAATTGCATAGACCTACAGATTGGTGATTATATTGATTTTTTTGTTTTAAAGAATATAAAAATATATTCAAATATTTCAATGCGATAAGTATTATATTTTATTACAATTCTATAAAACCAAAATATATTCAAATTTTAATTTTACCATGATCAGTTGACGTTGGCCAAAATTATTGTGTGCACCATGTCCTACTACTAATCTTAGATAATTGCATAGTATCCCTAATAAGGTAAGGATGTTGAGGAAAGTATAATGTTTAGAAAGTGTACGTGAATTAACGTGGAGGGAGAATGTAACACCATTAAAGGAGAATCCACCCAGGATTTAAACTTAAATCTCCACGTCACTGGGAAACCAGCAAAGACAAGACTGAGAGGCCTTTGTTCGCGTGCCTGGCTGCGAATACATATTTTTTTAGTAAAGAAAATTCATAGGCTAACTTATTTATAGTACGCAATGTTCTATGAACATAACTATAACATTGTGTCACCACCAGCAGGTTGTGCTTTATTTTATGAAACACAAACTTCTATGAGGCGAAACATTTTCTTCCATTTTGAAGAAGAAAGAATTTCTATGCTCAAGGCTATCGTAAGAGAGAAAAAAAAAAGATAGAGGGCATAAACAATCCCATATAGGCGCAATATCTGGGCCATTAAAAGCTACTGTAGGGTGTTCACTTTCAAGGTAGCAATACTCTAAGTTGGGGGTGTTAATCTTGAGCATTATATCCCGGCGCTGTCTTTATCACGTGGCGGTGGAGAGGTGTTACTGCGATAAGTTCCTATTAAGGCAGTGAGCAAAAAGGGAATATGTCAACTATAAAATTAGACTAAACATTTTAAAAGCCCCTCCATTGAAGTTATAATAAACTTAATTAATATCACACATTGGCTGCAAATCAATTTAACTACGGCACTCACCATGTGGAAGGGACCACAGTTAAATTAATTAGTTTGATAAGTTTAAAAATGACTTGTGTTTTTTAAAGTGAACCCAGAACCTTTAGTTTAGCACACCAGTGTCCTACCAATGAGATATCCAGGATTAGTCCTGTGCTCAGAGTCATTATTCACTTACAGTTTAAGGCTGAGTCTGTGATGGACGTGTGAGAATCGTCAGCTACCAATGAGCGACCAATATTATCGCGAGCTATCAGACACCACAACCATCCTGATTCACAGAAACAAGTGGTATCTTATAGCTCACGATAATATTGGTCGCTCATTGGTAGCTGACGATTATCACACCTCCATCACAGACTCAGCCTTAAAATATTACTTAAGAATTACCCTGAGAACAGGACGAATCCTGGATAGCTCAGCGGTATAGCATTGGAGTTCTTAGCTAAAGGTCTTGGGTTTGATTCCCTTGTGCAGGTGTCATTATTCAACTAATTAAAATTAATGAATAATTATAGTAAAAATATATTTTTAAAAGTAAATCCGTAGTTCTTTAGAGTATATGATTCTTAGTTTAAAAAAAACTACATTATTTGCTAAATCATTAAAGGAGTTTGCATATTTATTCACACATTCGGTGATCACATGGTCCAGGTCGTTACTATTGCGAAAAACCGGATTGCCGGTAAAGGGAAAATCAGATTTATAATACCTACCAGTTTACTTAACTAAGGCGGATTTCCCCCAAACATGTTCCTGCTCTTCATCCATATGGATTCAGATACATTTATTATAAATTAAAAACAACTCAAAGTTTTCCAAGTAAAGTATAAAATTCACATAGCCCAAACGTGTAGTAAAATCGTGGTGTGCACAAGAAATGATTATATTAACAACTTTGTTACCCACACCGGTGATCACACACTATAAGTCAGGCCTGCACAACATTTACTGGAGTGAGGGCAACTTCGGCAGAATTTTGTGTGTCCGAGGGTAACATAAAATATTAAATGCTGTAACGTGAATTTTTCAAAACAAAGTTAAGTAAACCCTACCTAACTTCTACTAAACTACATAACTGTATATACATTACAGCCTGAGGAAAACATTTTATTGTAGCGAATAAAATTACACAGGTAACCGTTTAAGTGTTAATTAACTATAAAAGTGTACAAAACAACAATACAAAAATAGCAAAAAATTCAAAATTAAATTCAGTTAAAAAAAAGTCACACGATGTTTATTTTTCAGCTCTGAAAATAGTTCACTCGGAGTTCAATGCGATACTTGGCAAATCATATTTTCAGCCAGCATATTGTAGTTTGTAGTGTATTTGGTAAGAGCTACTCTAATGCAGTAATTTAAATATGTATCAGTTAATTATGACCTGTACTTTGTCTTCATTATTTTCTGGTTGAAAACCCTGATTCGTTTAAGCAGGTGGAGCCAAAACATATATTGACCTCTAATGTATGCGTTTTAAAATAGGGTAGTGTTCAGGCAGGACTGAATTCCAGAAGTTGGTATCATTCACTATAGTTTTAAATGAGACATGTCCTATCGGGCATTCAAAATGTTGCCCGCGAGCTTTGGGTTGAGCAGGTCTGCTATAAAGCAATATACTGAATTTAAGATGAGGAACTTGGCGAGTTTCGAATCTCTGTCCTCTGAAAACACTTTGATTATAACCATCTCTTTAAATTGATCCGTTAATAATGACTTTGTCAAATACAATTTTATAAATTAATATAATGTGGGTTAATGTTATGACCCTAAAACCAAGAAAATTAGAAATATTAAATTTAGTATATGCGTGGAGGAAATTTATGGTATGCAATTGGAGGTGTTTTTATTTTACGTGAAAAGATAAATTGTATAACATTATATATTGTTTAATATAGAGTAGTACTAAATTGATTACCTTATTGTTTAGATCACCAAGTGAACATATCGACATCGAATCAAACGAGAAAGTGCAGGATATATTTTCAACTTTAAATCCAAACATAAATTACAGGAGTTTATACAAAGTCAGAAGTTTTATAGTTTGATTTGTATTCACATTGTTATACCAAAATTGTTTTTTAACAAATAAAATTATACAGACTTCTGACTCAAGAGGTCAAAGTTTGATAATAATATACTGAGATGGTAGGTGTTTCTTTACTTGGTATATTTTTCAAACCTCTTTCCGGGTAAAAATTCGTTTACCTTATCCTGAAACTCATCCTCTCTATCCTGTTAAAATAAGTTAGATAATCCATGCTGTTTTATCATGTGATAATACTAAAATATCTGTAATTTGAAAAATACAAAATAAGTAAGCTAAGTGTTATCTGATCTAAAGAGTATGGATCAAAACGCTTGATAAAAAAAACAAAGATCATTTGATTATGCCTTAAAAACTTGTTTTTCAAAGAACCAAGTCTTACTACCTGTTTAGGCTGTACGAATATTTGATTATTACTCCAATTGAATGAAGATGATGAAGGAAGAATCTTAAAGATAATATACCCGTATTTGCCTGGAAGGAGAGTAGGAAAACATTTAGAGAAAATGACCCCAAGTAAACCCAACCAGGTTATAAAACCCGATCTCCATGTCATAGTATCAAATGTGTTAGTTCAATTAATTTTGTATAGTTATTTATTAAACTCGTGTAAAATAATTTTAAAATAATATATTCTTTATTTTATTTTAAATAGGTACTTATGAAAAGGGGAAAAAAGTAATTAATATATTCTAGCAAGACTGATTTCGTTACAAAGTAATATGTATTCAGGTGCACGATCCAAATTTAGAAAAATAATGTTTGTTTTCTCTGTTTGATAGGTAAGCAGAATATTTTTTAACAAGTATAAATTTGCTACTAAACTTTCTACTTTTTGTAGAAAACTTCGTTACTTTCAAAAGTTGTTCCCGTGATCTATTGATATTTTAAAGTTGAGAGGCACTTTTTTTTAAAAAGGAAAAACATTCTTCGTTCAAAAAAGAAAAATATCTGACAACTCAAATAATCCAATATTAAGACTAGAGTTTTATTTGAAAAGCCCAGGAAGACACTCAGCATGATTCAAAAATAAAATAATTTTTGAATATTTTATGTGAAAAGAGGGTTAGCAGAATCTTTTTAAATAAAACGAAAACAAAAAAAGTATTTCGAATGTTTTGTACTGGAAAAGACAGACTAGCATATGAAACTTCCTGATATAGATATATTTTTTAATATATTTCCATATAATTACTACCCGCCTCGGTGGCGTAGTTGGTTAACACGCTAGTCGTGTTCGACTGCTGAGGATGGGGAGATCGAGGTTCGAATCTCGGTCAGGTGAATTGGGGGGGGGGGATTCCTAAATGGGTTTCCATTCTCCCTCCACGCAAATGCGGGTTCACTTCCTCTAATTCAACATAACCAATTTCTAATCCATTATCTTAATTAGTAATTAAAGCGTATAACCCGAAAGGGTAGTAAGACGTGGTGCTAAATAATAATAAATAAACATAAGAATTATTAATAAGTTACTGAACGAAGTACAAATCATGAGCCAAAATGCTTAACTATGGTAAAATATTATGTGTCCTGCTTCTGCTTTAAAATATCCCAGATTTAGCCTTGATCAGCCACATCGGTAGGAACATAAATTAAAATATCACAATCATTTCGCCTTGTTCGCCGGTAAAGATAAAGTTTAAGTTAAAATCCCAGGATGGGTTTACTCTGGTATTTTTTTCTCGATGGTTTCACAAATTCCTCAACGCCAATTCAGGTACATATTTCGCTAATTCTTCTCTTCTAATCCCTACTCCATTAGTGTAAATATATGTATAGATCATCATACAGGTAGTAAACGCGAAGAATGTAAATAAAAAATAACAGGACATAGTACATATCATCCAAATAAGTGTGGTAAACTATTCACTACTATAAAATTATAATAATCTGAAAGAATGAACTAATAAAATGTTGATAAATATAACTACACTTAGAATACATGAAAGTGTCGTGATTATACAATTTTACTACTAACTTTAAATATACCAAGAATTATTACTCACTTTTTAGGTGAAGGAAAATACTTCGTTGTAGAATTTATCGTAACCATAAAAAAATCGTGAACAGTTTTCTCAAGTTATTTAAATTAGTTTAATAAAAAAAACTTTAAAATTGTTTTATAATAGATGAACTCTTACAGTTTTGTTGTAAATACATTTTTAATGTAAAATATATACTTTTGTTGATGCCAATAGTAATAATATAGTTATGAAAAATAAATGTACCACAAAAACTACAACATACCATTATATTTATTTGACAGCTTTTGAAACCCATTATTTGACAGCTAAAAAAGTTAATAGATCTACTTTCAAGTATCAATACGTCAAATCATGTGATCTATAGCCGTCACTTTTTATAGACATTATCAATACCTTTAAATATAAATAATAATGTGTAAAATGTTATCAATGCTGGCCTCAACAAAATATGTTTGTATGTTCTAAAACAAGCTTCCTATGAAAATCAGGGTATACCTTCCAGGGTATATTTCCCTAAATTCTGCCGTTATCATACTTATCTTACTAGAATGTAAATACAAAAATAGACAGATCAGACATTCCTTAATTTTCTTAAGAATAAACAGTTAAACCAAACTTTAGAAAATAAAAACTGTTTTGTGCTCAAAGTGATTATTTTATTATACTATTACCTTAAAGTTATTTCATAGGCATATATATATTGTAAAGTGGTCAGGGTTTTAGGCCCTTAGCTCTCAACCATTTCATCTATAAAATCATATTAGTTTTTCCTTTAGTTTACATATTGTTACACTCAAGATACTGCGAGTACTAAACTGATAAATACATTGTTCTTTTCTATTCATCTAGGCCTAATTTAATTCTCTTTATTACTATCAAATGGTTAATTATAAGAAAGTGTGGGGTTTTATGGTAATTATAAGTTATGTAAATCATAGCCAAAGTTGTAAGAAATATATGTTTTAAATTTCAATTCATTAACTTAATTTTCAGGCTTTTAAACATATAATCTAATAGTATTTCATTATTTAAAGTCTTTCTTGGAATATTAGAGTCATCCAAATTTATTACTTTTACTTTTCATTTTAAGCATCGTGCAATGTATTAATAGCTGAACCCGGAAAGCTGGGTGATGCACCTGTTATTGCACGTGTGGTCTTTCAGGGGAGGGGGAGGTTTTGGCGCAGACTCCTGGCCAACCAGTGCCTCTGGTTTAGCGTCTGTCTTTGACCTTAAGGGGCAGGGAAGCGTCAGACGCGGGACTAGTCGGTTAGCACTCAAAGAGTAAAGACCCGTACTCATTGTTAACTTATCCGAACGTGTAGAGACAGTCTCGAGATGGGGGAAAGTAGAGGTAGACTAGGTGGCTAAATAATTATCTTTAGCAATGCTGTAACTAACTCATTTTTCTAAATTAAGCATCCTTGATGATAAAATGTAAATGATTTGTTTAAAATAAAACTTCAAATTCAAATGCTACGCTAAACAATATCTTTTTGAATCGGCTGTGTACCTCTACCCCCACCATTATCTATATAACCCCGAGATGCTCTACCGAAACAACTGACTGCCGTGGACGACACAACGTAAGAAGAATATGAGAAGGGGAGGATGATTCTCAACAACAGCAGATGACCAGCGCCGACTAGCTACAATATGATATCTATAAAACGTTACATCTGCAGCTGGATGGGGACCCGAGAAAAGTTAATTGTTTTAGGTAGTTTCTATAACAAAACATTTTTTGGGTCGAATTTAAAGTTCTTAATTATTTCAATAGTGAACTGGAATGTAATGACAATTTTTTCTTTTCATTTAAAAAGTTTAGAATCTAATGCCGCTATGCTCATGAAAGATATTAAAGAACTGTTTATATCACAGTTTGAAGGAAATTGAGCTCAATTTTAATACTAAATAAATATTTTATTTATTTAGACAGAAAAAAATTTTTTAAGCTAAGAATTAGATGCCTTAATTATAAATGAAATAATTTCTTACAATAGAGTTATGTTGTTTTAACTATGAATAATTGAAAAAGTAGTATGATGCTGGAATACACTTGACAAATTTAAACTTAAGAAAACAAAAAAATTTCAAATAAATTTCTGAAAATGTAAAAATACTTCAACAACTCATATTTTCATTTAAAACAGTACAAAAAAAAGTCAAAATAACATTGTATAACATATTAAAATATAAAATACAAACATATGTAAATTAAGATTAAAATGAAAGACTAAAAATTATTAAAAACAATGAAGGTTAAAATTACGTTAACATCTGCTTGTGAAATCAAGTTTTTTGAATAATGGCGCAATATAAATAAGTTAAAAAGGTTAAATTTAACTGGTTGAAAAAATTAAGTTAAATCGGTATCTAAGATTTATCTGAAATTGACGTCCCTTTACTCCTTTATAAATTCAGACCAGATGAAGAATTCTGGAAGAATTAATCCGACATGTTTCGGTACGTCATTTTTCGTACCATATTCATGGATACTGTAAATTGAAATTAAATAATTCTGTAAGAAAAGTAAAAAGTTAAACTATAAAAATAACAAAAACATTTGCATTATCATTTGTCCCTTCCACACCAAATTGACGTATGAATATGTGAAATTAGAGCTAGTATCTTTGTCTAGCTGTCAGATATATCCATTCATAAGAAAATGGTTGTATAGTAAGGAGCGATAAATGAAATAAAATATTGGTAATGATTTCCCACCCTACAAATGTCAATACACTTTGACAATACATTGTAACCTACATAATTTAAGCACTTCCTGTTATATATACATATTTTATAATCAGAATCCATTTATAATGGAGTGTGTTTGAAAACTCTTCATTAAATTTGATTGGAGTCAGTTAATCCACGTTGGTAATGCCTTATAATATATTTACAATGACCATTCTTCCTTGTTTAGTATTGATGAAACTAGTTTGGTTCGTCCCCTTTTGATAACAACTAAACAAAAAGGTATTTATCTCAATAAAGGGTTTAAATCATAATTATGAATGTCAATTAACCAGTTAACCTATATACATTTTTGTCACAAATATATTTCAGCGTTGCGTGTTTACTATTCCTGATGTATTTAAAAAAAACTGGTGTTGTAATTAATACTGAGAGCCCTTTATGTACTTTACTACAAATATTATATTGATTTATTAAATTTAAATAAACTGAAACGATATTTTTATACAAATAACTAGGTACGCTAAAAGGCATAGGCCTATATTTTTTTAGCACCATGTCTTACTGCCCGATTGGGTCATCCACTTATGTACTAATAATTATAATAGTTTTAGCAATTAGAAAGGTTATATTTAGATCAAGTGTAGGCACATTTGCGTGAAAAGCAATTTTAAAACTACCTCCAGTACACGTGACCGGGATTCGAGCCCCAATATCCATATCATTGGCAGTCTAATATATTTAGTGTGTGGCACCTTAGACCATGAGGCCACCAAAGCAGCCTTATATTGAAATATACATTTAGTATTAATTATGTACTGCACACAAATGTGTTCAAACTTACTGTAGATTAAAACATAATAATCCTAAGGACGTATAACCCGAACGGTTAGTAAGATTCGGTGCTAAAAAGACTAAGCAGTTCAAAAATATCTTACCTTTATTTATAATTAACTAAAAATAAAATAAACATCTATGTTGTGAATAAAAATTCTATCAAAAATTTAAATTATAATAAATATATATAAACTACAAAATACTTTTCAATAACAAAAGTCGTAAGTGCAAGTTCTAGTGCATCATTCTTGCATTAAGTTGGATTGCCGGTCACGGGTAACTTGAGGTTCATATCCCGGCTGTGTATAGCAAGGATGACTTTTCCTAAGTTGTTTTACACTTAACGCCCCATGCAAATAATAATAATAATGTTAAGAAACTGCGTCTTACCACCCGATCGAGTTATACGCTTAAGTACTAATTACGATACTGGATTAGGACCTGGGAAGGTTGACTATAGAGGAAGTGAACGCCAATTTGCATGGAGGGAGAGTGGAAAACCACCCCCAATTCACCAAAGTGAGATTAGAACCTCAATCGCCCGTCCTCGGCAGTCTAGCTCAACACGAAACTAGTGCATCAGCTAACTAACCCACCGAGGTGGGTCACGCAAATATAGACACATTATCCCTACCAGACTTAGCCCCCAATAATTCAAATATTGAGTTAGCTCGAACGGGTAGTAAGACGCAGTGCTCTTAAATTAAGTTATATAAAATAAAATGTCATGGTTGGTACTCGGAGAAATACTTGTGCTAAGTGTATCTGGGGTAATGTTTAGGCGGTAATTAAAATTCTACCACAAATAAAGGTCACACTCAATAAAGTATGTCAATATACATAAATATTAAGTTCATTCTTTGTTCTAACTTAATGTCAACTTTATAGAAAATGTCCCGGGCAGTGGAAAGGACATTCGGGCATTGTTCTGCCTTGACAACACGCCATGAGGGTGACTGCGACATTTATACCTTGGACTAATTACGGACATAATATTTTATGGATCATCGCAAACGTGCATTCTGTCGCTGTATGGAATTTTCATGGTGTTCTAGCGCATGTTTCAGAATTACTTAGACTATTTCGAGGCTGAAAGTGAATAAACTTAAACTCAGTGAAACATTTGAACACATCAAACAAATCAAATACATGAAATATTTAAACTAGTAACTGTAAGCTACATTCACAAGTTATAGAGCAAAGAGCTATATCCTATGTGATGCATAAACGGGCCACATAGCTCAAAATTGTCCATCGATCGTCGGTGATGAAAAGATTGGGGTTCGAATCTTGGCCGGGTGTGAAAGGGTTGATTTTACACTTGCGGCCTATCCCCATGGTTTTCCCTATCTTTTTTCATGCTGATTTGGGTTCACTCTCTTTAATATACTCTCCTCAGATAAAACCCCATCGATGAGGTAAAATTTCCTGTGTGAGTAATGGTTTGTGCTAAAGAAAAATACGCGATTATGGTCACTGGTTTCCAGTTAAGAAGAGGTTTGGGTTAGAATCAGAGCTGGTTTCCAAACAAATGTGGGTACATTTATTCTAAATTATACCTTCATCACAACTAGCCCATTATTATAAATATGCAAATAACTAGCAGGATGGGAAATAAGAGCGGTGAGGAATTATTATTTTTAAATAGTAAACTAATGGGGCCGGATATCTATTTTTAGTACACACTATACTGCCAATTAAGTTTGATTTATTTTTTTACATGATTTAGTCCACGTAATTAATACAAAGTTATAATTAGGCTGATTAATATTACCTAATTTAACTTTTTGTTTTTTTAATGAAGCTTTCATATCAGCTCCGGAACCACCAACTATGGCTATTGATAAATTAACTCAAATTTTACCCTTTTAATCATGTATATAATTAGATTAGTCAGTTTAATTTACAGACAACATGATGGAGAGTAATGCATGAAAAAATAGTGAATTTTTTGCGTTTAGGAAAAACCTATATAGGCTATAAAATAATAGACTAAACTGTTAAATCATATCAAACAATTATTTACAGCATGTTAATCATTGATTTTAATTTTATATAATATACCTTCATAACGACTCAGGAAGGAGAAAAAAAAATTTGACATTTAAAATTTGTTAATAAAACCATTTTTAAACATTCAAACATGTCCTGTGATTTGCACTTGCTAATTCTTATCTAATATATCATCAATAGATATAAAATGACACTAGTGTCACGACCCTAGCCCCCGTGGGCTTGTTCTGTCAGGATAGCTTGCGGGAGGGGTAAAGTTGCAGACAAGGTTGTTGTGTGGGTTCGAAATAATATGTAAGTTTATGAATTTTGGTCTAATAGTATATACTAAAGGAGGATATAAAATGTATAGTTGGTCATAAAATAAAAAATAAGAATAATGGAAATGCGTGCTCGTGGAAGAACTGGTTTAGCTTGTGAATACTCTAACGAGGCAATCTTTTCTTATCTTCAAACAGACAGAAAAAGTTATCTCTTTAATTTTATTTCTTCCAACCCAGATATTATTATTAATTTGACAAATTAAATTCAAATTGTAAAACTCCGGCTTCGAGGTGCACATGTTAGTGCACAGGGGCTAGTAGTTTGAAAATTTCAGTCTTCTGGGTATGATGGATATAGCGCAACGCTCATGAAAGATGAATAAATAAACTCTTCATTTGATTAATATTGATGACAGTAAACCATCACTATCTAGACATTTTCAGTAACCTCCAAATCCAACCACCACACAACTCAATTCGACAAGAAAACTCTTCTAAAACAAATAAATATTTCAGCACAGCAATACTTCCCAAAAACAAAACTACAAACGTAGAAACTGCATGACCATCTTTATCTACAGTACAACAATATCTGATTTTAATAAAATTGTAAGAAATGCGTACGTTACAAACTTAATTAATGAACGATAAATGCAAATGATATAATCATCTCATTTAATACATACCAATCTACACCGTAATACAAATGCTACACTGACATTAAGTAATCCCGTCTGGAAAACTTCTGCCCTTGCTTTCAACTTTGATTTAAATCGCTGACGAGAATGTATTAGAACGTTATACTAGTTTTGAGAACACCCGCAGCGTCGACGACATCCAGGGAACGTTACCAGCACAAAGGATAACAGGTCTCTACTCATATATTATGATAGAATGATGGGAGATGGGAGTATAGCCGTCAGTGTTGACTTAACCGGGAAACTTTCACTATACCACTTTAAGCAGGTGTGAGAGTTTGCATATAAACCTTAACACAAGGAAAGTTAGTTAAAGTTTCCTTTCATCTTTGCGATGTGTTGGCGAGACGTGAAAGTGTAAATATATATTCATGCACATGTATGAATATGTAACTTTTATTTTTGTTGTAATATTGTATCGTTGCCGTTATGCGAAACAGAAATAATGAGTTGCCAAGATACATATAATAATAACTCCATGGTGTTAGCCTGGAAGCGAGTTAGTTATACCGACCGAGTGGCCGCTACTGTTAGCAATGTCAATGCCAACATTAGCGGATTGAGGGTGTCGTGTGGTCAGCACAATGAGCCCTCCGTTCATTAATCTCCATTCTCTATACCGGAGCTGCTATTTTTTTTATTCAAATAGATTCTCATTTGTCTTTACGAAGTTGAATACGACCCCGTTCTAGACTCACTACTTCACAGATAAATTTTGAAAGCACCGGGGATCAAACTCGGACCCTTCTGGCTTTGTAGCCAGGAACTCTGACCTTTAGCCCACAGGGGGAGGCGGTAATAAGGATGTTATATCAATTAAATATCTTTCAACAATTGAAGTAAAAAATATTAAATATATTTTCAACAGATAGTAAAGATTAGTAAAACCATCAAATTTCCCAAAACTGCTCGTACTTATTACTTTTACAACAAAAAATTATAAAAAACAGTTTTACATCTTAAAATATGTTTGTCATTCATAGATTTTTAGAGCAAATAAAAACAAATTATATATAAAATGAGTTTATTTTCCCCTCGAACAAAATCAAACATTTTACAAGATGATAAAAACGTTGATTAGTACATCCTAAACTATGGCTTCTATGTGGGAGTGTTAGTAAGTGAACTGTTTTAGGTTAAAATGGATTAATCGAGATACTATTAAATAAATTTATGTTTAGAAAATTGAAGTCAAAAATGCCTTTATTCCAAAATTGATACAAGTAATTTGTCTGTTTGAATTCAGCAGGTTTTAATCGAACCTACTTTCAAATTTGAAACTATAATTATAAACATATTTTTTTTAAATCTAATATTATGTATATTTATAATGAAGGAAATGATTTCAACTAGTCGGTTACACTTTAAACAGGTTTTTTTTACAAATAATTATCTTTTAAACTAGTGAAATATGGGAAGTAATAATGTGCAACCACTCCCCCATCTTCTTTCTGTGGGCCTAAATTATTGGGATGGGTTGCAGCTTAGGCTGGGGGAAGTGACTGGGTTCTAAATGTTTGGGTTCGTAATTGACGTCTGGCTTGGGTTAAGGTTTTTATTATGTGTTCTATTACACAACGCGATAAGAATAAGATAAGAAAAAACGTGATAAGAAATTTTAGAGGATATGGAAAAGCTTAAAAGATTTACTTAGAAGCTCATAAAAGAACAAAATACCCAAGGAATGCTTAATCAATGGCTTGGCTGACCTCTAGGTGATCCTATAAGTGAATGCATGATTACGAGGTGAACACTACTTAGACTTTCTACAGACCATTCTCCCTAAACTACAGGAGAACGATCCGCTTGCAGTGTTGTTGAACATTTGGATGCTTCAGAATGAAGCCCCTGCACTTTACGACTTTGCAGTGAGACCCCATTTAGACGTACACTATCCCAGGTGATGGATCAGACGCAACAAGCCGTTTGCATGTCTGGCGTCATTTCCCGATCTCACACCTTGCGATTTCTGGTTGTGGGGCCATATGAAGAGAAACTGTCTACGCTCAACGGCACAACATGAGATAACTTCTATGAAATGCATTTGTGGCTTCTGTCTGACCTGCCCTGTCAGTAAATCGATAAAGAAGTGGTCCTGGAAATATAGTGTTTAAATACTTTTAGTTCCTTTTTTATTGTAGATTCTACTGAACCATTTTATTGTATACAATTACATACCATCCTTTATATGCATAAATTGGATCATCAGGTATGTTTTGGAGGTGAAATATTTTGATAACGCAGGCTTTTGCAAGAATGCTACTACTTTTGGAAGGTAAAACATCATTGGGTCATCAATCGTATGTTGCAGATTTCCACTTTTGACTATCCTAGGCCAAATTCTGTACATCTTTGTACCTTCTTCTTCCCACATCACCCGCTATCTGATTTATGTGCTTCAGTCTTGGTCTTCCTATTGATCATCTTTATTCCACATCTCTTATAATTACCTTCGTCAAACTATCATATATCAGTATACATATGGCCTACCATTTTAATGATTTTTTCTTGTATCATTTCAAAGATTCCCCTCTTAATTTGCTTTTCTTAGCACTTATTTATTTTATACCATCTCAATCCATGATATTTTCAAGATTCTCCTGTAGCGCTAAATTTCAAATGGTTCTAAGTTTTTATTTTCGGTTGCGCTAATGATTCATGTTTCGTATTCGTAAAGTTCAGTGCTACAAATTTATGCTAATAAAGGTTTGTAATGTCTTGTTATGAAAAACTTTATTCGTCTGCGTTATTCTACTTTTAATATATTTCTTGCTGCTTGCTGGAAAGTAAAGATAGTTATGAATCAGTTTTAGGATTTATAAATTTTTAGTAAATATATAAAATATTTTTATATTACAGATGTTCATTAAGTACATTATATTCTGTAAAATGGCTGCTTAAACGTATACATTTTTAACTGTGTTCATTTTATGAACATCTATATAATGATAAAATATTTCATAATTGATTGAAGGAGTTTCATGCAATTGTTGATTAGTCTAGGTTTATGAGTTTTATATACTAAGGGTTTGGCAAATTTGGATTTTGTTATCTTGTATTTAAAGTCGGAAAGATATTTAAACTATCTAAGTTTAAGATTTATGGTCGTTTTACCAACGTTGATTTCAGCGCAAACATGCGTTTGTAATTTTTAAATGGTCTCTCCTGCCAGAAACATGGTATATGTATCTTACCTGTCAGCAAAAATAAATTATTATCCAAATTTAAAGTTATCGTATCAGTGAATAACAAAACTTTTAATAATTTCAAAACATCTTACCTTTTAAAAGTCCCTTTGTACTTGGATATCCTGAAGATCTCACTCCCCCAGTTTATGGTTAATTCTCTCCTCTACTTCGCAGGAGGTAAACGCTCCAAGAGCTTCTTAGAGAGGGTACCAAACCACTCACTCTCCCCCCCACTATACACCTCTCTCCCAACCACTCTCATCACGAGCTCAAATTCATCCCTAATAATAATGCTGCGAGCCACCGAGTTGAGTTGGCACAAGCCTTCCCCCGTCATGTTGATAATTTGCCTGCCAAAGAGGAAAAGAGGTGGTAGGGGAAGGAGGGGGTCTCACATTAGTGCAATGTGTTGCCTGGCTGTGACACCTAGGCTAGTCTAAACTCAACTAGTCTCCTCCCCTCCCACCCTATACCACCCCCTAAGAAGGTTCGTACACATCATCACCAACCGTTTCAAGAGTCTGGGGCTTGCTTCGCCTCTCTTCGAGTAAACTAGCTACGATAGACACTTCATAGTTTCATAGTGAGGCAAGGTGAGAGGGGAACATTGTTCTACTTGAGAAGTTGGGCCTCCCTTTACTGAACCACAAGCAATATAACTTCAATGGAAAATAAGAGAAATATCTCACAATAGAGACTATTTGGTTTCGTTAACTTTTCCAGTAATTTAGTGCTTTTGAAATATATTGTTTTCAAGGCAATAATAATATTAATTTTAATCAGTCGTATACACTTGCTCTTTTCTGTATATTTAACTGACATTTAAAGTGCAAATATGGGTGTATATATTATGTAAAAATCAAAATAAAATTAAATTTTAATCATAAAATATTAGTTCTGAAAATTGAAAAATGACACATGGACACGGGAATCGAAACTGGGACCTTTGGCTTAGAACGCCAATGCTCTTACCGCTGAGTTATCTAGGATTAGTCCCGTGACCAGGGTAATTCTTCATTCATATTTTAAGGCAGTCTCTGTGATGGACGTGCAGAAATCGTCGGCTGCATAGACTCTGCCTTAAAATATGAGTGAAGAGTGAAGAATGATCATGGGAACGGGACTAATCCTGAATAGCTCAGTGGTAAGAGCATTGACGTTTTAAGCCAAAGGTCCCGAGTTTGATTCCCATGTCCAGATGCTATTTTTTTAATTTTAAGAATATATCTAGATGGAGTAATCCTCACTAAAAAGCATAAATAATAGCTTTGGCTATTGATTCATTTAATAAAATATTAGGTTAAACAGTTGATATAAAAAAAAATATTTTTTTGTATCTGTATATATTTATTAAAATAAATTAATTACGTATAAAATAGGAACAAAGTTTAATTTTTCTAAACAAAAATATGCACACAGACAATTTTAGTAATGATAAGATATAGGCCTATTTGAAAGTGGTAATGTTTAGATTATGCAAGTGGCAATTATATGTTTTGTGAAGTACAAATCAAAGAAAAAATATTAAATTAGATCGATGTTCCATATTCAATTAGATAACACACCTTACTTAATTCAAATAAAAGTATTCCCTCATATATTTATAAACAAGGAATTTCATATTTATATCATCATAAAACAATCTTTATTTAATAATAATAAAAAATGTATCCTTCAGAGATAAGAGTGTTTTTAAGTATGGTATCTTTTAATAAAAATAGAAATTACATGCAGCAAATAATATAAAAATATTTGCTTGCATAAATAGTCCATATCCACGTCTGCTAAAATATTATGAAATATTAAAATTTGCGCCAAATATGGTACTTCAGTATTTCATGAAATTCAAAAACATTTTATGTTGGCTCAAAAATGTATCAATAATATTCTCGATGTAAAGAGTTTTACAGGTTTGAAACTATACATATTTTTCACTCTCACAACCTATTTATTTTGTGGACAATCAACACGTATCAGTTTGTGATAAATATTAGCTAAAAATTATATATATATGCTGAGCCAGTTATAAAAATAGAGCATATTGCGTCAATATTATTTTTATTGAAAAATTCTTTTCAGCAAAGCTCCTCATTACAATATAATACTTTAAACGTCAAATTTAACCAAACAAATACACATCTTATACCCTAATTATGAAGAAATATATAATTATATTTTACTATCAAACAAGATGAGTAGGTTTATTCAATAATAATCCATTAATACAACTAAGCATTTTAGGAATGTGATAATCTTTCATAATAAGTTTACTGAAGCTAATTACCATCCATTTTGGATTTCACGCATAACCTACGTACTCCTTATTAATATTCATGGATACCCCTCATCCCTACACTATACAGCCGCCTCTCACTCCTCAAACCTCACGCCTACCGAAACCTCATTCCTCGTCCATGTATGTTCAAAACACATGTGTCTATACGCCACAATAACAAGAGAGAAACATGTTCCTGGTGTCATGTTTTGTGTTCGATGTCCGCTCAATCCACTTCAAAACCCACGTATCATTTGTATCCCTCTTGTGGGTTTGGTGAAGGGCAAGAATTATACAAATGGGGTTAACGTGCGCTTTCAAAACATGGGGGGAGTATCAACACAGAGGGGATAACACAGCATTCCAAGACCCAAGTTCTAGAGGTATATACGAGTATATGGTGTATATGGTTAAATGCATAGCTTAGGCCTCAACTAAATTTGAACCTGTGCCTTCCATACTCCAAAACATGATAACGTTGTCTTATTTTTATTAGTGCATATGAAACTTTTAGGCTAAACGCATTTTCACAATTTATTAATTTAATAACTTAGCAAGTAATCCTTGACAACAACCATGTTGGTATTGTCTATTTTTAATACACTCCAAGTTTTAGGAAGAGAAATTAATTCGTTTGTAAAAATGAAGTTCTTTAGTAATTTTCATCCAATCTATCTGGAAATTTTAAATCATTCCCCTACAACGCCAATCTGAAACTAAATAGATACTGTTTATTGAAGTTTTAAGTCAGTGTGATATTTGGCACTGGTTCAGATCAGCCAATATATCGTATCTGTGACAGCCGGATGGTATTATTACTCGTGAACGGTCGTACTACTGGGTGCTGGATAGTCGGTAAGTCAGTAATGTGATAATATATGTCTCTCACAGCCCACCGATATGTAAGTCTTACGCTTAAATTAATTGGTCAATCGTGGGCAAACATACATTACTCGGTCTGACACTCATGGGCACCACGATGGGGACCACTGTTGCAGAGAATGCATAAAATCGTGTTAGGATGTGACTCTTGATTCTAGCTCAAATATATCGCAAACGCCTTTCTCTGTTTTAATGGTACGGACTCTCAGGAGTGTAACCTCAATGCTCACAGCTACCGAAGACCTTTGAGTAAATTTATTAATAATGCAATTTTAAATAAATGTAATTTTAAATCTTTCGTGACTTTCGTTACCATTTAAGACCTCACGATTGTGAGACTATGTTACAAAAGCGTTGGACTCTTGTTGTATCTATTATTATTATTATTATTATTATTATTAGCACCACGTCTTACTACCCGTTCATGTTGTACGCACTTACACCTAATGTGTAGGGTGATTGTGATATGAAATGGAGGACTTACAGTTTAACATGGGATCCGAACTACGGTGGAGGCTTGGCATTCCCCCACATTCACAAGTTGTGATTAATACACGTCTTGTCAGAGGTGAAGGAAGGGTTTTGCAATCAGATAAACTTGTACCGGGACCAAGGATTAAACCCCAAACCCCCAGTTGTTGTATCTGATCAACTATCGAGTCCTTATCTCGATTAGTTGTTCTGAAGATGGTTTTCCTATCATCTCATCATGCTACTATCGGATGCACTTCCTCCGAAACAAACGTCTTATTCTTTCCTAGCCTTTATAATAAGCCAATAATGACCCTTGAGTCAAATGTAACAAAAACACTAATTAAGAACTTGATAGATTGAGGCAGGTATTCAAAATGATTCAAAATTGTTTATATCTAATGGCGATGAACTTTCTTAAAAATATTGTGACCACTTTGTTATATTCCTTGACATATTTCTTTGACCCAAACTAGACCGTAAGGGGGGG
>CABFOV010000067.1:173029-188330 GCA_902141375.1 Timema poppense
TCTGACTTTTCTATGACCCAATGATCCAGATCTCTCTTAATTAAATCCATCTGGATTTATAAAAATTATTTTAAAAAATCCAAATACTGAATTTGTTATTCATTTAGCTATTTTTCAAATGTTTTTTGAAAATAAATATATATTGACCTTTATAAACAAATTGTTTGAATACGAATCAATTAAGACATTTCTCATGTGTACATAGTCAAATACACTATTTTCCCTGATTAATTACAAAATTTCCTGTTATTTCTCTGGAAAATATAAATTCCCTGACTTTTTCAGGCATTCCATGTTTTCCCTTATTGCGGCCACCCTGTAGTTTCATATCTAACAGCACAACACTAACAACAGTATCTTCGTTAATGTTTGAATATTCTGTTTATAATTACATATTTTTCTTTCACGTTAATTGGTAGAATAGTTAAAAAAAACTTTTACCATCCTAAACGTAGGATAGCACCCTCTGAGTTAACATCACATATATTATATAAAACACTGATTATATAAGTCAGATTTATATTTTATTCAACCAGATTAAGGATAGAGTTTTCATTTTTTTTATCTTTCTCCTTTTTCAAAGTTAATTCTGACTCCTTTTTTTCATCAAGTTCATTTTGCTTATGTAAAATTAATAGACAGTGAAGGAACTTAACCGCGCATATAAAAATAGTAAATAAAAGAGTAAAAGTTCACGCGAGAAAAAATTATGCCATTCTCATATATTTTACTATAAATTGATCTTATTTATTGTTTTTTTAAATACATATTAAATTATAATGTTAAAAAACAATATTATTATTCATGTTTCCATCGTTTATAATCATACTTATAGACTACCTCAGGATATGTACTGTGCTTGGGATTCAAGTTAAGGATTAACTTTTGGCTGACACATTATTCATTCATGATGTGAAAATCTACGAAGAAGGTGTACGAGTAGGGAGGGGTCTAGTTGGTGTCACATGGGTAAGGACTAAGGGATGGTAAAATAAAAAAGGTTGGTTTATAGGGATGATGCTTAATGTGTGTAGACATTACATTTCATAGTAAAAATAATAAGTAAAACATAATTTTTAATATTATTTGATGTGATATTGGAGGATAAACACATTTTAATCGTAAAGTAGATTTAAATACATTTATTTATTATTTGAGGTATTTAACGTGCACTTTCTGAACCGACTGATTTTATCAGAATACGATAATTTCTCTAAAAGATAGCGACAGGGCCTACCAATTTCGCTGGAAGGGTATTTTCAAATACCTTCCAGGGTTCTTTTAGATGCCACAATCGACAAAGGACCGGCGACGGCTTTAGATCCTCTCTAAATGAAGTTGTGCTACGGATTTTTATCACCCAAGAAAAATCCGTCGACACCAGTTGGGTTTGAACACACGAACTTCGTGTCCTGAGGCTACTTCACCCCGAGACCAGCAAGGTCAACGATTTAAATAAAAGTTGCTTTACAATTCACTGATTCCTTAAAGACGGTTAATACAGTTGTTAATCTGACAAACTTTGCATAATATTTGATTATACATTAATCATGATTGCTTATAGGTTAAACTATGTTAAGGAAAATTTCATCCTCTTTTCCTGAAATGTATTCTGTGTTNAATAAAAAGAGAATGACGAGTATCAACAACAATAAAGCTACTTACCATCTTCAATAAACATTAGTAACTCACAAAAACAGCTCCAAACAACAATGTTTTTTTTAAGGATATAATATTTTCCAAGGCAGCAATTGTTTCGATCATGAATAACTCATCTTCGTCTCTTGTACCTTCATTGCTCATGCAATATAGGACGACGAAAATGGTTAAGAAAAGGGAGAAGATTTGGGGTGGTTGAATCAATAAGCGCATCACGGGAAATACTGAGAAAGGGTAGAACGCTTGGCGGGACGCCCTTTAAAACTTGACGGTGACGCGTCTTTCTAGATTCTAGAAAACTCTTCACCGGAATTACCTCTTTCTCCCACCCACCCTTAGCGCGCTCTCATCCCTTTCCATTTCTCCTTCGTCTCGCTTCCTGGGCTGGCACACGTTTTAATGCCGTCAACGTTTTTTAAGCAGCCTACCATGTCTCATATTTTATCATCTTTTTCTCTCCCTAACTTTCAAGTAACTAACTCTGCACTCATGTTTTGTCCCCCTTCAGTGTGAGAAATTGTGGATACCAGAGTGTAAGGAGAAGATAAAATTAAGAATATGTAGATTAGTGAGAAACATGTGAGTTTATTTTTAGAACAGCAGAGTTTCTCACACGGTTAATGTGCCTGACACGGCCATGTAGAGCATGATTTCGATCAAAAACATCCGTATCGAGGTTATTTTGGTCAAATAAATGTTTTGAACCTTTCTTTAACACCGAGTTTTAATTAAACCTTTCTTCCACACTGAGTTTTGGGTTGTAACTCGCTTAACATAACTAAGGGTATAAGATGAGTGTGAACTATAATAGTATATAGCGCCCTTCATCTGAAAATACGTTATAAAAATTACAATTAGTAAAAAAATACCCATCCCATTCGATAGGGGTGGAACTATTGTTTTTCCAATCAGTGCTAGTAGTGCCCAGAAATTGATTTGATTTTAATAGAACAAATTTTTTTTTAATAATACTTGTATATACTTAATTTATTACTCCCACATGTATTTTTTTTAAGCTTGAATTTATATTTTAACGTGCGTATAACCCAAACGGGTAGTAAGACGCGGTGCTAATAATAATAATAATAATAATACTAATAATAATAATAATAATATATTATAATACCACCAGCATCACCCTTTCCTACTTTATTCAACACGCATATGTGGAAAAGCAGTTAACGATATCAGTCTCACCTTGTTTGGTATTCCAGTAACCAGTATGCTGGGGTTTGCATTCAGGCCGGGTGTATTGATGTTGATTTTTTTAAACTATTTCTTACCCTCCCTCCACGTGAGTTTGGGTACTTTTCATCTAAATTATATCTTATTAGTGTGAATATGATTATTTTTTTCCTTGGACGATAGTTATTAGAATTATGTATAACAAGCATTTACTCTACTCTTATAAAAAAAATGTTCTCTTTTTTCTTTCATTTCTCTTTCTTTTAACCCATTAGACTCTGGGTCTAACTCTACACCTAATCCCTCTAATTTCAATTTAGTATTTGTCAATTTTTCCCTTTTATATTTCTATTTCCTGCATGTTGTTTATTTCTTCCAAATTTCTACGAGTTATATTTACCCTCCACGGTGTGAGGTTTCCTAGCACTTTCTCTAAATTGTATTTCCCAACCACACATTTGTCTCTTTCCCCCTGTTCTTTCCTTCCCCTCCTTCCACTCCTCCACGCCTGTTCCCCTCCGACCGTCTCGACGCTCACGCGATTGTGGGGACACGCCATCGACAATGTCCCGGCAAATAAAGCGGATGTGTTGACTTTGGGAGACGTTGCTGCTTATAATTGAAAGTTACCCACCCCATCAGCCATGTTCACCTGGTCCGGTCACACAGCATCGGTCTTCTAAACAAATATTAGGCGTCCATTATTTATTTAGAGCTAGTGGAGGGAGGTGGGAGGTTTAATGATCTAGCTATGAAATGTGGACAAAGTCAAGATTGAAGTCGATCTATTAAGAGTAGGGAGTGGGGGAGTTGGGTGGAGGGGGGAATGAAGGATTACACTTTGAAACTAGAACTGGAATGGAATATTTCAAAGGCGTTTCACTTTAGGTATCTAAGGTTTTTGTTTTAAATTTGTTTGCGGTATTAAACGTGCACTTTCTAAAGAGATTGATTATATCAGCATAAGACTTATATACTAACTTAAATCTGGAACAGACACAACATCCGGTCCGAGGCCGTTAACTTATCAATGAGAAAGGGGGAAGCCCAAATTTCGCCAATAATACCTTTTTCGGCCATACCAGGAATCGAACCCCAGTGACCTTATCTTAGGAGGAAGTTCCACTACTGACTGGGCTAAGGTGTAGGACAGTTTAATTTATTATATAAGGATAAAATATTGTAAGCGTGGCAAATTTATTCCCTGATATTATGATGAATCTTTCCGTTTTAAGTGCCCCCTCCTCCCACTCCTCTCCCTCCTAAATAAAAAATTAAAAGTATGGACCTAGGTCCAAAACAGAATAATTTTGTTCAAATATGATACAGTTGTTATATGAGGTATTTATTTTATTTCGAGATTAGCTTTTAAATCAAGGATATTTTAATGATGAGTTATTTTTAAAAACTCGAGTTTTTAAAGCATTATTATAACGAATTTAATTTAATATAAAAGTTATTTTTGATTTAATCTAAGTGGTAGGAGATAGAAGACTAATTTAGAGAAAATGCACCGACATTTTTGTGACTATTAGTTGAGGATACACATGAAAACTAAATTGCTCTGGGATTCAAACTCCTACCTCCCAGGCCAATACGTACAAGAGTCCATAATACGTGTGTTTAGTGTTTAAAAAAATGTAGAAATATATTTTATACGGATTTTAATATTTTTGTAGGGTCATTTGTTAATGCTCTATATTCAGTAAACATAAATTATTGTATTTGTTTGTGTTTTATTTTAATTTATAATATTATCTTACTTAGTCAAGTATCCAATGGAAGATCGTGCATTTTATTTCCCAGTAAAAGCAGTGTCATTATCCAACGGTTGTTAATTCTTATATTGATTTCAACTTCTACCCTAGATATGACCCCGTTCATCGATTTCATTTTGTAAGCGTATACTGTAGTATCGTTGAGAGCAAGAAACTTTGTCTAGTAATTATTAATAAGTGATTCGTGAAGTTCTTTTAGTAGGGTAGACTGGGGTTAACTGAGGCCAGTCATATTAAATTAATGACATAAGAATATGTGTGTCTTAAAGGTATTTTAATATGTTATGTTGGTGGTTCTGATTATTTTTATGTAATATGGTAGATTTGTTCACTTATATATACTGGTAATTTGCATTTATTGTATAAGGTAGGTTGAGAGTATTATTTTATGATGTACGTATTTTATTTTTATAATTTCTTCTGACATATAAACTATATTGTTCAATATATTGATTTTATATACCAGAAATATACTTTCATTGGCATGAATCTCTCTTCAATACGGTTATGTCTGACAATGCTAGGACAATCCAAACATTAAAATTTTATGTTGGGCTAAGTGAGCCAGCATCTGTTGGGGGTACCTGGGCCACGGCTCAGTTAACCTGCCACTTGAATTTTCTAAACAAATGTTCCATATTTAGTGTATTTTTTATAGAGTGAGTAAAATGCCTAGAAAGAGGGATATAACAACAGAGCATATTCTGAAGAAACTCTCAAGCTAGCTTTTGGAGGAGAATGTTAAAGTTAGGAAGGTAGCTAGAGTAACTGGTATTCCCAGAGATACAGTAGCTAGATACATTGGCAAGGCGTATGTAGTTGGGAGTGACAATGTAAACTTCAGACCCTTACTGAACACTTGATGATATTCAATGTTGGAAAAGAACTGCTGTTAGCTGACTACATCAAACATGCTTGTAATATTCACTATGGTATTTCGGCAAAAGCAGCTAGACGACTTGCAATTGAATTTTCATTAGCCAATGGAAAAACCCTTCCAAATAACTGGCACAAAGAAAATATGGCTGGCAAAGAATGGTTGTACAGTCTTATGAAATACAAAAATTTGTCTCCGAGATCACCTGAACAAACCAGTCTCAGTAGGGCTACAAGTTTTAATGCCACTAATGTCGGATTGTTTTTTAATAACCTACGAAATGTTAAAGACAAGAATAAGCTTGCCCCTCAAGATATCTATAATCTTGATGAAACAACTGCAACAACTGTTCATAAGCCACCTAAAGTTTTGGCAGCTAAGGTAAAGTGAACCAAAGGACAAATTACATCGGCAGAGACAGGGACACTTGTCACTTTTGTTGCTATTGTTGGTGCAACTTGAAAAGCAGTGCCACCATTTCTGACATTCTCCCGAGTTAATTTAAAGAATCATATGATTAAAAACACTCTAGTGCGGATAAATGGAGCAGCATCCCCATCAGGATGGATGAACAATGATTTATTTCAACCTGTGTTGCAACATTTCTGTGATCATGAGCGACCAATAAAAGAAAACCCCGAGTTAATCATTTTGGAAAACCATGAAAGTAATCTTAATAGTGCATCTTTAAATTTTGATAAGGATAACGGTGTTATTCTCCTCATATTGCCTCCTCACAGCCACCATAAATTGCAGCCACTGGACGTGAGTGTTTTTGTCCATTCAAAAAATTTATAATATTTCATGCAATAATTGGATGTCAAATAATCCAAGGCGACCAATAACTATTTAAGATGTCGGGAAACTCATTGGAGAAAACTTTCCTTTAGAATTTACACCAAATAATATTTCCATTGAATTTAAAACTACTGGAATATAACAATTCAACAGCACAATTTTTTCACCTGAAGATTTCTTGACTACTTATGTGACTGATAGGCCTGATCCTGCACACGTTTCCTATTCTTCCAAGAAGGTTCCTGCATCTTCATCAGGGACATAATCTAATCAAGATGTCTATTACAAAGATTTTACCAAAGAGCTTTCAATAAATGACGTTTCTAAGAAAAGCCCAGTGGAAACACTTGCAAGTAAAAATTCAGCTGGACCTTCAAAAATTGTAACCCCAGAAGAAGTTTGCCCCCACCCAAAGCTCCTCCTAGAAAAACCCCTAGCACTGCGCTAAGAACAGGTAACTCATCAGTTCTAACCGACACACCTGTGAAAGCAGTTTTAGAAGAGAAAGCCTAAATTATCGCTGAAAAAAATAAAAGAAAGGAAGAATTCACTGAACAGAATCAGTTGAGAAAATTAAAAAAGTGCAAATTAAAGAGAAAACTCTTTGAAGTATCATCATATTTCTACTCGAGGGAACTTCCTAATGAATCTCGCTCAGATTTTTCAATGCATTTATTAAGTGAGACAAAATATGAACTTGAAAATTCTTTATCAATAGATTCCTTTGTAATGGTAAAGGTTTATGGGAAAACTAAATCAACATTTAGGTATTACATCTGTGAAATTACAAATAATGATGAAGATTGAGTTGAAGGAATATTTATAAAAAGACTACCTGCAACAATAAAATTTATGATATCAAAAGAATAATAATTTTTTTTTTTTAAATGACATCGTGATGATGATGATGTAAAATCAAGTTCAGCAAGACATGCCCATAGGGAATATTTTCCTCTCGATTTATGTGACTACAACATTTACTAAAAAATGAGACCTGGGTAGCATAATTTAATATCATAAGTCCAGATTTTTTTTGTCTTAATCAGTGTATTCATCTGATTTTTTACAGCCAAAGTAAGAAAATTCAATGTTTAAATTAGCTACTTAATTTTTATTAATATCTTTAAAGCTTTTCTATGAAAAATTAATAATAAATACAACTCACAGTTATAGTCTTAATAAGAATATTTGTATGGCTCGTATAACCTGTCATTGTGGGTCACTTAACCTACCTTTGGGGTTAACTGGACCAAAATTTATTAACATAGATTTTAATTAAATCTGATTAAACCATTAGACATAAAATCTTTAAACGTTGGAACTATTCTCCTCATGTTCGTTAAAACTGAATAAAATTTTTAGATTTGGTCTAATTCTTAAGAGCAGATATATATATTTAAAAAATGGCTCAGTTAACGCCAGTCTCCCCTACTTCTGGAAAGCAACAATATTTGATTTCATACTTTTATTAGAATTATATAATTAGGTTATCCTTAAAAAGAGAATAAAAGCCATAAGACACAATAAAAGAGTTTTAAAGAAATCCAGTTAACAATTATCGACGTTATTGTGGTAGGTATGAGTAAAGTAAAAAAATTGGAGATTATTTACACATATTTCCATGGAAGAAGAGTGTAAAATCATTTAGGATTAAACAGACTTAGTAAACCTAGCTAGATATCGAAACCCAATCCATCGGTCACCTGAAAAACAAACTATCTTGTTATTAAACCATGTGACCACCGACAAGATTTCATTTTAATTATTATAATTATTTTTAAACCAATGGTAAAATAAAATTTACGGAACATCATGATGGAATTATGGTTGGTAAAGTCAACTTTATTGGAGTCCTTGTTTCATTTTCTAGTCATTTATAAAATCACATAATATATTTAATTACAGTCTACAATGGAATCACGGTGGAAAATAGGTTTAAAAACTTGTTTTTTGAGTCAAAATTAAGAAATGATATGCTTTGTCATCATTATTTTATAATCATTTAAACTATCTGCAAATTACAGTTGCAGAGCATGAAATTAAACTATTACAAGTTAAGTAGATGTAGAAAAAGGTTATAACTATTATTTACTAACCCTACTTTCTACCATGTTCATAATTTACCCCTAAAAATTCAAGAATTTCGGTTGTATATTTAGAAATTAGAGTATTAGCCCTAATTGTATTTAATATTAACTAGAGTGCTGATAAAATTTGTGCTTACAAAAGTTAATATAAAACTCTAAACATAAACCAGTTACATACCGAAAATCAAATATGCACATTGTTCATATTTAAAACCCTGTATAAAACACATTGAAAGAAACAAGGTTTTTATGTGTCATCTTTATAGGCCTTTAAATGATACATAAGACCCTTACCCTCATGTAACCCTCTTTTCCCTCGTAATTCTTGCGTTTTATAAGTGTTGACAATTAATTATTAAACTCCTCTAACCACAATGTTGGTAATAAAGCAAGACTACGGCTGTCGGAAGCTATGTAAACGTGGCACCAAACCTTCCTTTGAACATTTCGTACAAAATGTCTTCGTGTTATTATGTTGGTAATAACTTTTACTCTAATCACAATGAATACAAAACGGCTTCTGCTTTTGCTACTTTTAACCTCCCATTCTACACATTTTCAGCTTTTGACTAATGCTACTCATCATTTTGTAGAGCTGAACAGAGCTGTAATGAATGGCTTCCAGGATTACAAAAAGCATACTTCCTGGAAAGAGACGAATTAATGGATTTCAAGAACAATATTAAATACTAATGTCAAGTAAAGCTAGGCTATGATATTATTTATAGTAGGTTGAATTCAAGGTTGGGATTTTAAATGAATAACAATTTTGTTTGGACAATATTACAACAAAATAAAAGGATTCCAGCCTAAGATATTCGTTTGTTTGTGTTCTTTGGAAATGAGAATTTGTGCGTTTCAGTATTATTCAGATGATAATAATTGAAAGCGTTTTTTTCAAATACTAAATAAAAATAGTTTATAGAATAAAACAATATTTTAATAATATCAAGAAATAACATTTCAAGCATTATTCTAATGCTATGTCTGGTAAAATAGGTTTCCACTATTTTGGCTACTAACTTTTGCAGTGAATAAACATTGCGACAGTTGTTAGTTATATATAACTTATAATTTAATATATATCATTTATAGCTATTGAACCATTGATAGTAAAATACGCAAGAGAAGTGATTATCTTTAAAGTTTTGTTTGAAATATAGTAATTAAAATTTCAAAAATAAATGTGTGATAAAAATTCGGACCAGGCCAAAATTGAAAAAAATAAAAAATAGATATTCCAAATATACTTTATAGTATAAAAATATAATTTGACTTAATATTTAGGCTAACTAAGCCATAAATAAAATAAATAATTATTTCAGAAAACTTATTTTTAAGAGGCACAATTATATTATTAACATTTGAAAACTTGTGTTAATGTTTTAACAGATTTATCTTGGCAGTCAGTCGATTTGTAAACAAATACAATCTATCACATTAGAATTTAACATAATTTAAAAGTTTAAAAAATTGAGTTTATGAAGTAATGTTACTACAATACTGTTTCAGTCACATAATCAATCACTTTTTTTTTCGTCTTTGAAAGTATAGGATAACCCTCAAAATACGGACACCAGTGAAGTTATTTGTTGAAATCATTGTTGAACTAAATTAATTTAAGATATAATACTAGTGTGATATTAAAAGTTGTTGAAGTGGTCAAATTTAAACAGCTTCCCTGCATGATATATATTAGAAAAGAGATTTTTCGATAACTAACGGTCACAATTTGTCTTTTTTATCCGGTTGATATATTTATCAGTTTAATGTGACTGACACAGTGATATAGTTACCTACATTACTTCACCCTTCCTGGTTGTTTATTTGTTTTATAGCTCAATTTTTTTAAATAAAATAAAATATGATTTGCCATTGCTATTTTATTTTCTAACAATCTTACTATAGATTACTTAACTTTGCTTGGGAAAATATACCTAGTCATATATAAATAAGGAAATTAGGAACGATTTGAGAACAAAGCACTTTGCCAGAAATATAGTTTCAATAATCAAATCGAATTATTAGATACGCATAAAAATAATGTAATTCTTATCAAGACTAATTATTTTCCAGTGAACGTGAATTTGTTTTATATTCAAACTTCCAAACAATTGTTTGATAATTTGTTTATTCGACTTATTTTTGCTGGGCAGGATTTAAATAACAACCTGATTTACTCTAGAACGAACAATGTCAATGAAACGGAACATACTAAATTACTACATATTAAATTCTAGGCTCTGTCAATATTGAACCCTGTTTATTTAAGATAAAAATGCAGAAAGATGTACTAAATACTGAAATGGTGTTTCTAGAATTGTTCTAAATTTAAAAATCAGGTTAATTAATAAATCTTTATTGAGGGTACAGGGAAAAAGGGGGAGTGTGTAATTTAGATAAAATTGCGTTTGTGCTGCCATCTGTTAAACAATTATGATTAATTTTAATTCACTTAAGATTATGGTTTAAAGAGGCCTTTGTCGTAATGTGACTTTCCCCATTTTCCACCTGACCCTTTTTACTTTACATCAATTACTTTCTCTAGTCTCTGGCCTGGTTCACTTTTTTTTTATTTTATTCAAGCCATATATTTTCCACTACTGGCTTGCTTGGCTCATTGTAGCTTCTTATGTCTTAGAATCTAGCTTAAGACTAGAACAGGCACAACACCCAGTCCCCGAACGTTAATTTATCACTGTTAAGGGGTAACCCACATTTCACCAATGTTACATTTTTCGACCATTCTAGAAATCAAACCCGGGACCCTCAGCTCAGTAGGCAGACATGCTACCGAGTGAGCTAAGGTGTCATTCCCCTGTACCGTTTAACTACTAAAAATATAATAGCATGCAAAGTATTATACTTTTATAGTATCTTATAGAGATTAATTTTACCTTTAATCCTTTCTGTAGTCGTCAGGGGTGACCTGGCGGTCTAGGGGTAAGGTGTCAGACTTCTGCACTGGAGGTCCGGGGCTCAATCCTCGGTCCCGGCACAGATTTATCTGATTACCAAACCCTTCCTTCAGCTCTGACAAGACGTGTATTAATCACAACTTGTGAATGTGATTTTATTCAAGCCATATATTTTCCACTACTGGCTTGCTTGGCTCATTGTAGCTTCTTATGTCTTAGAATCTAGCTTAAGACTAGAACAGGCACAACACCCAGTCCCCGAACGTTAATTTATCACTGTTAAGGGGTAACCCACATTTCACCAATGTTACATTTTTCGACCATTCTAGAAATCAAACCCGGGACCCTCAGCTCAGTAGGCAGACATGCTACCGAGTGAGCTAAGGTGTCATTCCCCTGTACCGTTTAACTACTAAAAATATAATAGCATGCAAAGTATTATACTTTTATAGTATCTTATAGAGATTAATTTTACCTTTAATCCTTTCTGTAGTCGTCAGGGGTGACCTGGCGGTCTAGGGGTAAGGTGTCAGACTTCTGCACTGGAGGTCCGGGGCTCAATCCTCGGTCCCGGCACAGATTTATCTGATTACCAAACCCTTCCTTCAGCTCTGACAAGACGTGTATTAATCACAACTTGTGAATGTGAGGAATGCCAGGTCTCCACCATGGTTCTGATCCCACGTTAAACTGTATATTCTCAATTTAATCTCATATTCCTCCTACCATTACACATTAGCGTAAGTGCGCATAACTCAAACGAGTAATAATAATAAAGTCGTCAGTGTTTGGACGCTTACTGTCAAATCAACAGTCGGAGAAACTAATTTGAATTCTTTAAGTAATGATTTTAGTCTTTCTGTGATGATAAACTAGTCAAGTAAGACAAGTTTCTTTTTCTTGGAGTTCCTTCTGTCTGCATATTTACACTGATTGGTTTGAGATGAGCAAGGTTTAATTTAGAGAAAATGTAGTCGAACGTGCGTTAAGGGAAAGTGACAACCATTTAGAAAAAAACCACTTTCAATATCACGGCCGTGATTCGAATCCTGACCTTTCCAATGTCAGAAAACAATACTAGTTGAACTTGACGTTTTGTCTACGTGTCTACCGATGAAGGTATTGTTTTAATGCGTGCATATTTTTAATTATACACCATATTTTTAATCGTTTCCCATAAAAATTTCACGTTTACACAGGTAGGTCTAGTAAATGTTTTTTATAACTTTATAAATGTTCAAAATGTAATTAAATAATAGTATGAAAACATAAAATATAATAAATAAAATAAGTTTTCAACTAACCAAATTGATTTCATGTTTGATTATAGCCTGTAAATTAGTTCAAACACTTACAGAGATATTCAATTATGATAACATATTGTCAACCAAAACAAATGGCTCTCTTTGAAATAAGAGGTAGGTAAGGACATACATTTGTTTAAAGATACATACAATACTAGTGTCTTTTAAGTCATTTTTGTATGGAAAATAAGCTTTTCCTCTGTACATTGGTTGCAAATAAGAAGTAATTTCGTGATTTAAATTTTCTAAAGGAACCCCTTTTCAAGTTATATAACTCATTTCTCTAACACCTGTGAGGTTGATTTAATATAAGGATAAAAGGAAGAAAATGCCGTTGTAGAATCGATTATTTACACACTCAGGTTCTATAAACAAAATGACAATTTGTTTCAAGATTTGAAATATACATAATGAATTACATTTTGAAATCGAATAAGGTAAACCACTAAGCTAATATTAAAGTTTTTAATAGTTAAAATACAATGTTAAATGATTATATAAAATAAAAATAAAAATGTATATAGTCAATTCTATTTTTCAAATTAGGTAATTAGTTATTTTAAACGCATTAACAAATACGCCAATGACAGGTCAACAATATGTTAATTGGTAGAGGAGAAGGTGGTATTATGGAACCCACAGGTATTATGGAAACCCTTCCATTTCAAAGTGATAATAGAGGCAAACTCTAGCGGATTGTGGTTGAACTGTACTAGGCAGCCATCCATAGCAAGGGTAGGACGCCTCCCATTTTAGTTATGTGGTTGCGCTCAGTGAAACAGGACGTTTGTGTTGTTCGCAATTCCAAACTTTTGAGTGGCAAGTGAATTTAACTATTTATAAAATATAAATCATGTAGTTGTAGGTTCACTGGTACATGTGCCTTGTTCTAGAGGCCTAGGGGTACATGCTAATCTGTCTGATGTTCATGTTCACGTTTTTAAAGTTTGGTGTCGACAGAAATTAAGTCAATCAAAGATGGTGATGCGTGAAATACGGACCCCATTGGTGCTTTTAATATGAAACCCAACTCCTCTGGGGTTCCGTATTACCCACAAATTCAAACCATGGAATAATTTTTGTAAAAGTATTTGGTAGATGAATGAAAAAAAAAGAACGAAAATGAAGAAATTAGAAATAGATACCTAAAACTATAGATAAGTAGATCTAACTAAATCCTGAAGTTATTTTGGTTAAAAAAAAACTGTTCTGAATATATAAAAGTGTTCTTTGAACGGATTTTTTCAAATTGATTTTTTTTAAAGTTTAATAATATCTATAGCCCAGGTGAACAAGCCAAAGAAAAATCCTAGGATAAACATGGAGCCAGGAAAAAAATTGCAGAGGCAGTGAGTATGGTAAGGGACAAGAAAATGGGGCTGAAAGAAGACTACACAATTTTATGAGGTGCCAAAAACTACTTTGCGATCTCTCTCTTTGCAAGCAGACATTCGTCCGGAGCAATTTGTGACAAAGACACTAGGTATAAAACCAATTCTTCCTGAGAATATCAAAAAAGAGCTGGTGGAATATATATTGTTGATGGAGGGCATATTTTATGGACTCACAAGACTGGATTTGGGGAGAATAGCGTTCCAGCTAGCTGTGCGTAACAACATTCCAAACCACTTTAAAGAGGGGGTTGCAGGAAGGTTTTGGCTAAATCATTTTTTGAGCCACCATAAACAACAGCTGTCTATAGGAAGACCCACAAGAACGTGATACGCCCGCGCAGAAGGCTTCACCAGGGAGATAGTTCTGCCATTTTATGACCTCCTAAAATCAGAGTACGAGAAGCACAAATACGAGGCTGACAGGATAGGGAATGTTGACGAAACGGGGCTCAGTGTCATGTAGTCCAAGGTACCACAAGTTATTAGGTTGAAAGGGAAGCGACAAATCGGTGCTTTGACTGCGGCAGAACTTGGATCACTAGTAGCAGTGATTTGTGCTATGAGTGCTGGGGGATCTTTCCTGCTTCCAATGATAATTTTTCCTCGGAAAAATATGTCCAACCAATTGATAAGAGGTGCTCCATCAGGATCCATTGGTAAAGCCCATCCCTCAGGATTGGTTCAGGCTAGTTTTTTCACACAATGGTTCGAACATTTCATAGCTAAGTCTAAACCTGCCGCGGCATCGCCCGTTTTAATCATTCTAGATGAGCGTTATGTCACACCAGGAATATGGATGTAATTGAATTAGCAAGGAATACTCACGTTGCAATAATTTATTTACCACCTCACACAACATACAACGTACAACCACTAGATAAAACATTCATGGGACCACTCAAGACGTATTACAGCGAGGCAATACGTCAACACACAATTCATTTATAAAAACGTCTCACGCCTTACGACATCGCAGGACGTTTAGGAACTGTTTATCTTCAGTGTGCCAATGGTTCATATGCCTTGAATGGCTTCAGAGCCACTGGCAACAAGACAATTAATAGACACGTTTTTACATATGCTGATTTTATTGCTGCAGATCATGCTGCTATAGAGACTGCACCAACTGATGTCATGATACCGCAAACACCAGGGTCATTCTCAATCATTGTCACCTCACAGTACTCCAAGCCTTACACCAAAAACCCCAGCCACCCGTTCACGTCCTGGAAGTTCAGGAGGGGCATCATCTGTCTCTCCAAGGGATATTGTGCCAATTCTTCAGCAAAAAAAAAAAAAAA
>CABFOV010000067.1:207096-217168 GCA_902141375.1 Timema poppense
CTTTTTTTACGCCAGATCTTACGTTTACATTAATCACGCTAATGAGTAGGGTGAAATTGTATAGGAAATATACCTGAATTTTTGTGTAGGTAAAATAGTAATCAATTTAGGAAAAATCAACCTCCCTATACACTACCGGAATTTGAGCCTCAATAGTCCATCACTGGCAATCTTGTCCAACCAAGAGTGAAGTGCTAGAGGCTAGTGGTTATAAAACTGTGGTCCACGTACCAATGATAGTCCATGACGATTTAGTCTGCACATGGGACTACAGGAAAATGAATGGTATGTTTCGTTTGCTTTCTTAAATAATCTAGTATAGTTTGAGACTAACTTTTCCAAAATAAGTAATCAAACCTCAAATAATCTTTAGAGTACTATCATGAAAAACTGCATAAAAACCATTAAAAAATCGTTATGTCAATTTTTGAAACCTACCCAAAATTAAATCATTTCTTATTTGATGGCTTCAACCAAAATCAAAACAATACCCAAGTATAGACAAAGTTGTTTTTGGGTTAAAGGGAACAAAAAACGTAATATCGAGATAAAATTTCTCACAGTTACAATATTTTTTCTCATTATTAGAAACTAAAAAGTGAAATAAATCAAGAGTTTACCATATTAACAGGATAACTCCACTAAATAAACGTTTCTTTGTTCGATAAATACAGTCCAATTTACACAAGAAGAGCCAATATTCGTAAATAAAATATTAGTGTTATTTTATCTTCTTATAGCTTCTTCTATCTTCTATATTGCTTTGAAATTTTGACACAACGATGCGTTCGAATACGCGCGTGTTTTTATATACCTATAACAGCGCCACCATCTGTTTTTTTTAGTTCGTGTTTTTTCCTTTTTTAATGTTTTGCAATTTTATGTGTTTCTGTTATAACTTTTTTTTTTTTCAGTACAAGTGATCCACTTTAGTTCATACAAATAATACCTCGCAGAAGATCAAACTTAAGTCATCGTACTCACGGAGTGGAAGCAGTACGACGAGTAATTGCAAATCAAACTGAGAAAGAACGGGCATCAACGAACGAGCGAAACAGACAAAGAATGGAACAAATTCGTGCCGAGGAAGCAGCAGAGAGACGTGCAGCCAGACTTGAGTATGCACGGCTGCGAGCACGGTGATCGGCGAATGGAGAAACGAAAGGAATGTGTTGCACCACCGGAAAAATTAAACTGCCTCAACTTGAAGAACCGCCAGAGCCATTAAAAACTTTTCTTGCCGTATATACTGCCAAATCAAATCATTTCCTATCTAACATCAGTAAATACAACTCATACTTCTAAATTACGTCGCTCGGCACAGAGATCGTAACAGCTCAATTCATGCCAACTTTAAAAGTGAAAGGACAAATTTATCATAAAGCCGGCTCCCTGCTTCCGTTCCCAGATGGTCAATATAAATTCCTACAAATGTATTTCACCAATGATGGCAATGATGAATTCAATGCATGCGGTGGAATTTCTACCGGCAAAAAAAGGTCCATCGTTTCCCAACTGCAAGAGCTTCTTCACGAAAAAACAATTTAGTGCGTTTGTTCAAAACAGAAATTGATATTATGCTATCTGATGTACACAAGATTGTTATTCATGCTGACAAAACGCCTGCAGGAGAACATGTGTGATGTTTCAATGCTCCAACTATAGACTAAGTGGCAATTGCTATAATCGGAGATCAATTCCAACCTAGAGATAGTATTCTTCATAGAAGAAACGATCAGTTGACAAAAGTTGCAGAAGCTCATTGATGCTACGATATCCTGCAATATACAATAATTTTTGGGGATGGCTCCGATGGATATCACTTCAACGTTAAGATGATAAATCCAGTAAGTGGCGATGAAACAAATATGAAATGCAGTGCAATGAACTATTATTCATATCAATCAATGATTTGAGAGAATGAAAACAATCACATTTTGAAATGCCGCCAATTGTTTCACCAATACATCGTAGATATGTATGCAAAAATCGAAACAGAACGTTTGAAATTCATCCGTTTGAATCAGACCAAGTTTAGCTCTGAAGAATACGTTCGTTTCCGAGATGCAGTTGTAAATGACGGTAATACAACTAACGTTGGAAGATTAACGATTTTTCGATCTTCATATATAGGCGATCCACGTCATATGCATGAGTACGCTCAAGATACAATTGCGTATGTTCGTCACTACGGGCATCCATACCTATTCATTACATTCACATGATATCCATCTTGGGATGATATACAACAGCTCTTTACTTCCTGGGCAATCACCAGTGGATAGGCATGACATCACAGCACGTGTATTCAGACAGAAGCTAAACTCGCTGATGGATTTCATGGTGAAACATGAAGTGTTTGGGTCTGTGCGCTGCTGGATGTACTCGATGGAATGGCAAAATAGAGGATTGCCATACGCACATATACTAATCTGGCTCTATAACAAAATCTTTTCAAACGATATCGACAATGTTATATGCGCTGAAATACCCGAGTCCGACGTCGATAAGGATTTGCATGAAGCTGTGACAAAAAAATATTATACAATGGCCTTGTGGTACACTGAAACCAAATTCACCATGCATGATAGACGGAAAATACTCTAAGCGATATCCTCGACCTTTAGTATTTAACACAATTTCAGGAAACGATGGATGTCCTTTATACAGAAGAAGATCAGCAGAAGATGGTGATATATTAGCAACCATACAAATGTGAAACAAAGACATAGAAGTAGATAGTCGAAAGGTTGTTCCATATTCGCCTTTGCTATCAAAAGCATACAAAGTGCACATAAACTTGGAATACTGTAACTCAGTTAAATCGATCAAATACATTTGTAAGTACGTGAATAAAGACAGCGTCATGGCAGTTTTTGGCTTGCAACCAGAAAGAAGTGATAGGAATGCGGTGATACATATCGGTGAAATCGCACAGTATCAGGCTGTAAGATACATAAACAGCAATGAAACTGTGTGGCAAATTCTTTCATTTCCCATACATGAACGAAGTCCAGCTGTTGTTCACTTATCATTACATCTAGAAAATGAACTAAGCATTTATTTCACAGCTGCAAATGTGCAACAAATAGCTCTGGATCCACCAGATACAACTTTAACTGCTTTCTTCAAGTTATTTCAAAATGACGCGTTTGCGAAAACACTGCTGTATTCGTAAGTGCCTACGTATTACACATGGAATGCGAGTAGAAAATCTTTTGAACGACGCAAACGAGGAGAGCAAGTCGACGGACAACCTGGCGTATTCAAAGAAACTACGATAGTCAGACTGTACACCGTGCATCCCAATCAAGATGAATGCTTCTTTCTTCACATGCTGTTGGTAAATGTGCCTGGTCCAACGTATTTCCAGAAATTGAGAATAGTCAACGGCATTACACATGCCACTTTCCGCAGTGCATGTCACGCTCTGAATTTATTGGAGAACGACCGACACTGGTATGTATGCATTAATGACGCGTGCAACACGTCACACCCAAATAAATTCGTGCATTGTTTGCAATCATGTTGACCACCTGCTCTCCTTAATCTCTAACAGAGCTATGGGAGAAATATTAATCGCACATGGTTGAAGATATTTTCTGTCAAATACGCAAGGAAAACTCAAATATGAACATGGATTTCACAAGCAGAAATATACAACAAAGCGTTGATAATGATTGAATATTTGTGCTTAGAAATCGCGAACAAAGTTCTCAAACTCCCACGTGCAGCATTTCCAAAGCTTCCGGCATGGGAAAAGATTGGCATAAATGCAAACTTATTGTTTTAAATGAATGCACAAAAAAATCGCTCGAGGCTGTTAATAAATCATTGAAAGATTTGCGTGGAAACATAAGACAATTTGGGAACGCATTGCTATTGCTTGCAGGAGATTTAAGGCAAACATTACCTGTAATTCCTCGATCGACACCAGTGGATGAAATAAATGCCTGCCTGAAATACTCTACTTTGTGGCAACACGTAAAGACGTTAAAATTAACTACAAATATGCGTGTCCAGATACAAAACGATAGATCAGCTGAGATATTCTCACATCAATTGCTGGAAATCGGGAACGGAAAGGTGCCGGTTGATCTGACCTCAGGACGAGTTTCACTGCCTCATAACTTCTACAATTTAGTGAGGTCAAAAGAAGAATTGGTTTAAAAAGTGTTTCCAAATATTCAAACCAATTATAAGAATCACGATTGGCTGAGTGAATGAGCTATTCTTACGGCCAATAACAAAGACGTCTACGAACTTAACAATATTATTCAGAGTAACATTCAAAGTGAGGCAGTCACATACAAGTCCATCGACATTGTAGTAGAAGCAGATGAAGCGGTTAATTATCTAACAGAATTTTTGAATTCACTATATCTGCCAGGGATGCCACCGCACGTACTACAATTTAAAATCGGCATGCCAATTATAATGTTTCGAAACATCAACCTGCCAACGCTTTGCAACAGCACGTGGCTTGCAGTAAAAAAATTAATTAGCAACGTCGTAGAAGCCACAATCTTGACAGGACCTTTCAAAGGTGAAGATGTCCTCATTCCTCGCATTCCTATGATTCCAACGGATATAACATTTAAATTTAAGAGATTACAATTCTCAATTCGATTGGCGTTTGCAATAATAATAATTATTATTATTATTATTATTGCAATAGTAATAATAATAATTATTATTATTAGCACTGCGTCTTACTACCCGTTCGGGCTATACGCTCGTTTACAATCACCATCAACAAAGCTCAGGGCCAATCTTTAGAATTGTGCGGTTTAGATCTAGAGATGGATTGCGTCTCACATGGACAATTATATGTTGCGTGTTGTATAGTCGGCAAACCAGACAATCTCTATATCTTCACAGACAATGGAACAACAAAAAATATTGTATACCCACAAGCATTGTGAAATTAAACATATTAGAAACGTCCTTTTTCTCTTTTCTTTCTTTTCCATTTTACCAGACTGAGCCAAAGCAACGCGTGGCCGGGTACAGCTAGGAAATATTATATATAAAAAGTGACATCATATTACTCGACGGTAGATTTAGTTTCGGTTTTTACTACGAAAATTGGACTATAAATGTGTATATTAAACAGCGTTACTGTATATAAATAAACTGTATTTAGTGTTTGATAAATACTTTAATTAGATAATTTGCCAGATTCAACAAGTTACAGGGATATAATATATTAAGGTGGGTAGTATACGTGTGCATCGAACGAATATTAAGTGTCCCACTACTAGGAAAATTTTGTGAAACACCGCACTAGACCGTGCCACTACCGAAACGAATATGAAATACTATGATTTTAGCGTTATATGGTCTTTAATAAAAAAATATTTAAATCATTTATTAATACAAATTATATGTAACAATTTTAAGGCCATAATTTCTGAGAGGAAAATCCGATTTTTTCTAAAATCCATAAAACCAAATGCTACCCATACCAATCAACACGTGAAATTGTATAATTTGTCAGTATTAGGACATTTTTAACTAAATAACATACCTCATTCCATAATGGTTTTCCTACCCTCCCTCCACATAAATCTAGGTATATTTCCTTTAAATTCTAACTTCATCATCTCTACCTAAATGGTGTAAAAATGCGCATACCCGGAAGGAATGGTAGGACTTAACTTACCATTTAATTGAGTGCTAAGTCACCAATAGCCATTACGTTAAAAGTATAAGTAATAAAAAACACCATTCCCAATTTCCGCTTTAAGTGTAAGCTATGCCTGTACGACCACATAAATTACAGCTTTGAAATGAAGGGTGGTGGAAAGGTATCATCAGAACCGAGGTCAAAGAGAGTTTCTTCATTTCACATATTCTCCTGAATTTCTGAGTATCCCTCCCAACCTAAAACACGGAAAGAGAGGCAAGAGAGAAGATCTTGATGTAGGCAGGGATTTATAGAGTAAGGGGGAGAAGAAGGGAATAAGAGGGGAGACTTCTTCAAACTGTCACACAACGAATAGCTCCGTCACTTCCAACACTACGTCTCATCCAAGTGCTTTTCCACAGATCACCCCCCACCCCTAACACCCCTCCATCCTCAACAAACCAGAGCTCTAAAGTCTCAAAAGAAACCTTTCCACGCACTGCCCCCTTCAATCCTTTAGACTCCTAGATCCCCTTCTTTTCGAATCAAATCTTGCGTTTGGCCAGTTAAATATAGACCCTGCAAGATTTCTTTCACCCATCTGATACTACTAGTGGCAGTACTGAGTAACAGGGGTGTCCCTCACAGGTGTATACGCTGTCTAGAACGTCAAGTTCACCATTGATATAATTTTGAGCCAATTTGATATTAAAAGGTTTATCCCCAGCTGCTTACCGGCATATATAAAAATTTAATTGAATCTGTGAGCTAATGGATTTTTTTAGCAAGTGGTATAAAATACAATTTGTGGAAATTTAGGTGTTATAATTCAGGGTTTTAAAAGGAACCCATTTATTTTTTAAACGCAATAAGGTTTTAAATATTAAAAACTAAAACTACAAAGCAGGTGCACTGGAAAGTTGATTTTGTTTGTTGTGAAATCAACTATTCTTTGGGTGTATGGAATTAAACATAAATATATTTATTGCTCATTTGTTTTATCACTATTTCTCTATACCAGATTGTTTTGTGGAAATTGAGCAATGGAGATGGACTGATATATTTTCCCGCCATGTTTTAAACGTTTGTCTATTTGTAGGCCCTAAAAGACGATATTTAAAATATGTGTTTACTCTCTTACAAGTAGCATAATCTAAAAAAAAAGTTTTACCAAGTATTTTAAATGTTGATCAGATTTAAATTCTCCTGATATTTCCTTAAACAATGTTAGATATTAGGGTGACCTTGATTGATTACACTATGGCGATGAAACAAAAGCTTCCTCATAGTGGCATCAAGCAAGGTAAGCTTCTTACCTTACATGGTAAACGGAGGTTATTAATCCATAAAGTATTTAAAGTTCTAAAGTAATACATTTAACATGTGTATAATACTTAATACTATCAAATAATGTAATTACTTAATCCTGTGTGATATTAACATTTTCAATTTCGTTTTTAATTCAAATATCTTCTTACTAAATTGAATAAAATTTAAATAGAATGTTTTAAAATGAAAATAATCAGACTCGAGTCAAAATTGAATATTTTATAATGAAATGTTATCAAATTCAATTCAAAATACTAAGCAAAATTATTTTAATTTTAAAATTGAGCCCAATAATAAAATCATGTCGATAAAATATGTTAAAATAGTGACTATTTTAAATACTATAGGACTCGCGAGTTTCTTCGATCAAATCAAATATTTGACACTTAGATTCAAATTAAATCAAATCCTTATCTGGGATATATTTTAATTTTAAATTTAGAAACTAATACGAATCTTTAAAAATAGAATTCAATATTTCGAGTCGAATATGAATTCTAAAAATATTTAGATTTAACATTTTAAATCTTTGAATAGGCTTAGATTTAATTGTATTATTATTGATTGTTTTATTTGTTTTGTAAGGTGTAATACTTCTGTGATGGGGGTCTGGGGTTCAATCATCGGTCCCAGCACAGATTTATCTGATTGCCAAACCCTTCTTTCACCTCTGACAAGACGTGTATTAATCACAACTTGTGAATGTGTCAAATTCCATGCCTCAACCGCGGTTCGGATCCCACGTTAAACTGTAAGTCCTCCATTTAATCTCACAATCACCCTACTATTACACATGAGCATAAGTGCGTACAACACGAATGGGTAATAAGACGCAGTGATAATTATTATAATAATAATAATAATTTGTGTGTTTTTATACACTTACCTACTGGCAGACATTGAATTTGTATAGTTACAAACGTATCCATTTACCTGAAAGAAAACAGAATGTTATTGACATGTGTATCATTTTTGTTCGAAAACCAATATGGAGGAAGATAATATTAATTTCGTATTATCTTAAGGTTGTCTGGAGAAGTTTCATAAAACATAATATATAATAAAAGAAATATTATTATTATTATTCATGCCTTACTGATAGTCTTAACTAACACCAGTTAATTACATTAGCAGGCAAGGTATAGGGAAAGAATAATAGGTAGGAATTATATCCAAAATTGTGTGAAAGAGAGTGGGAAACCATTAAGAAAAAACCGTTCTTAATAGAACCAACCGATATCCGATCCTCAACCAGACTCTACGAGATTATTTTTAGTCGTGGTACCCACCGATTTAGCTCATAATATATTTATTTAAAATTTAAAAGTTATCTTACAAAATGGTAGTCAGATTTCTATGTAATATGCATTTGATCAAATATTTTTTATTTAAAAAATGTTTTTGCGATAAACACTGATTATTTTTCAATACATTTTGTTATGGTATAAAAAGGTCTGAAACTTGAAACCAAATTAAAAATAAATCAATTTGTGGAGATGAAAACTAAAATAATTTAAAACCATTTTCAGATAACAACCAAATGAACAAAATATATATTACAGAGGTTTAGAAATACCTGAACGTCTTCAGAAAGCTTAAACCATTTGAGCGTTAGGAAGCGAAGAGAAAGGGTGAGTTGGTCGTTTGCTACTACTGTCATCCCCCTCGCTTACAAGTCCTGTGCCAAAACGTCTGCTACTGACAACTCGATGCTGTCACATGGAGCAGATAACAGCATCCTGTTTAATTACTTCTGGTACAGACCGACCGACCGACCGACCTCTTTAGCTCCTCCAGCCCACCCTTCACACTCTCTCTTCTGAAAGAGAAGATCAAGATTCCAGTGGTACAGTGGTCAAAAGGTTTCAATTCTGGAATGAGGTGTCTTGCTCTAAAAAGGTAATGAAATGTGTTCGTGTATGTGTTAGTGTGTGTTTGTGAGGAAAGATAGTTCTCGGTTCAACTGCGTTAGGCCAATTAAGGCAATCTGCGACACAAACTATCTAACCTAAAATAACAATAGAAATAGAATGAATGAGGTTATGTGCCAATTTTCTCATAGAAAAATGACGGAAAATAAAATTTGATGTGTGTGTGTGTTTCACAGTACGTCTTGAAACCCATCCAGGCTGTCCACTTGTTATCACTGTGAAAAGTAACTGATGGAGAAGGTGGAATTTTACGTGTAGGGGAGTAGAAAATTATTTAGGGGGGGGGGGAATTAATTCATTTGAGCAGGAAGTTGTAAACATTACCTGTATCGGTGAACCAGACTAGAAAAGCATGAAGTTTATTCCACATGGTCATCATTACTAGAATTTGTGATTTACAACTCCCTAAAAAAAAGTTCATACAAAATTGTTAACGCTTGAGGTTAAAAGCCCAACGTCCTACCCACTCAAAAGACTAACTTGTTAATAATTGTAAACTATTATGAATACTTAACAAGATTATTAAAGAAAAATCGATATTATGACATTTAATATCAAATAAACTTATACAATAAACACACTAGGAAAGTGATTCCTCGAAAACGGCAGGAAACAAAAAAAAATTTAATATATTTTTTATCACCGCATCTTACTACCCGTTCACGTTATACGCCTATGTACTAACTACACTAATTTGTTAGGGACTACAAGAGTTTAATTTAGAGAAACTTCACCCGCATTTGTATGGAAGGAGAGTGGAAAACCACTAAGGAAAAACCGCCACACCGGGATAAAACCCTGATATTCCCATATTCGGCAGTCTAGTATAATTCTAGAGTAACACCCTAGATCATACGGCCACCAAACCGAGTTGAATTATTTTAGATGAGTTGAAAATTGACACCTGGACACCAGTATTGAACCCATAACTTTTGGCTTTGCATGCAAATGCTCTAACCATTGAGCTATCCAGGATTTGACCCGTTATTAGGGTAATTCTTTATTAATATTTTAACTCTGAGTCCATGATTGACGTGATTTTGAATAAAGAATGAATCCTAGATATCTCAGTGATAGAGCATTGGCACGCTAATTCAAAGAAAGGTCTCTGGTTTTATTCCCGTGTCCAGGTGTCATTTTCCAACTGAGCTATATCTCCTCCCCCCCCCCCCCCCCCCCCCTC
>CABFOV010000067.1:217182-249218 GCA_902141375.1 Timema poppense
CTCCCAAAGGATATCCTCGTAATTACAAAGATTTGCAACCTGTATGAAAATATTCATTATCATGTTTATATTACATTATTATATTATAACAGAATACTTATATTTGAAACCAAAATTGACTTAAAATAATGTTGAATAGCATGAGATTTAAAATTAGATTTAAATTAAATAATATTTGTATACATTAAAATTAGAAATAATATTAACATACAATAATCTAAATGTTTCTGTATCTATCATATGAATACCATAATATTTCTATTTATTGTGAAATGTGATATATATTTTTTTACGATACTAAATTTAGGAAACTATTTAATTATCGAGTTTTTTTTCCTTTAGTAATCTACGTGTGTAAGTGACAGTTAGTGTCAATAAAATACTTCTTCCGAAAATATATCGGGGTTCGAATCATGGCTTTTGTACTGAAGGTTTCCCTTCCAGAAAAAGTTCCCTACTCTCACAACGCGATAAAACGGGTACACTTCTCTAAATTCTACCTTCCGCATACCCATACCAACGAGTATACTACTGGTGAAAATATGCTGATATCCCGGACGGGATGTAAGTAACTGTGACAAAAGAAAAGGTTTCAAAATGTTGGCTTGATTACGAGTCATGTAAATAATTCTATGTTGTATAGTACAGACAAAGTTTCAATTTTACTTTCTATAGTTTCAAGTTAAAATGAGTGAAACAATAAATAAACTTAGATAGTTTTGATGGATTAAATAGCCAAGCTATTATAGTTTTATATTTTTTGGAACCATGTCTTACTTCCTGTCTGGGTTATACGCTTACACACTAATGGCTTAGGGATTTGTAAAGGTTTAAATTAGAGTAAATCCACCCGCATTTGCGTGGAAGTAGATTGGGAAGACATTTAGGAAAAAACAGCCTCAGTTTACCTGATAGGGATCGAACCCCGATCTCCCCGTCTTCGTCAGTATAGTCCAACATGAAAGTAGCGCGTTAGAACGCGCGGTCACCGAAGTGGGTTATTGCAGTTGTTAAGTACGGCTCTAGCCTCTTCTAAATATTATAGTCTTTAAACTTAAAATTACAGTTAGGTAATTTAGGTAAGATAAATAATATTTTAAAAAATAAGAAAAATTTATTTAAAACTATTTTAATACATAGCTAAATGTTATTACCAGGCTTTACTAGGATAAGTCATGTATTAATCACAACTTGTGAATTTATGGAATGCCAGGCCTCCACCGTGGTTCGGATTCCACGTTAAACTTTAGGTCCTCCATTTCATCTCACAATTACCCTACCATTACACATTAGCGCAAGCGCGTATAGCTCGAACGGGTAGTAAGACGCGGTGCTAATAATAATACTAGGATAATAGGCACACCACAAAGGCATCTCAAACAATTTTGAAGAAACTTAAACATTGTCAGGAATGTCTTTAAAAAATCATACAACATATCCTTTATTCCCCTTTCTAACCTTCATTTTTCAAAATATCTTTACATAAAAACAACTGAAGAACAGAAACATTTCAATCTCTCACTTAGAAACCACCAAATACGATCGTGTAACATGCAATTTCCACATTTACCACACTAATCAACCTCTATTTCAATGCCATTCTACTTTTTATACTCTCTTTCTCTTGATTTTTTTTATTTTATCTTGTTTCCTTTTCTAGTGTTTTCCTCTCTTTCGCTTTACCTCTTTCATGAATTCATTATCTGTCCCATTTATCTTATTTTAAACTTTTACCGAGTGAAGTTAGGTTTTTTTTCTACCTCTAGCGTTTTCAGTTAAAGTGCTACAAGAACTGTAAGGGTGGTTGTGGATTAATGCTGAACAGAACAGTGTGAGTAACCCCCCTTTTCAATGTAGAAATCAATATTTGTGGCTAGTTACTTTGGTACTAGATAATAAAACCTCTAGTTTGAAATAAAATTGGCATTCTTGAATATATTTTAAATGAACGAATATATCTTCATTTTATGTGGTTTACCATTGATGTACGGCCTCTTCTGTTTAAGGCCTAGTTAGTGGAAATTAATTGCTGTTAATTAATAATGTATTTAACATAAATTATATTAAAATAAATTTTATATTGAAATCATCCATGGTAGTTACTTTACATCTTATTAGATATTTATTTTTTACTCAAGTAAATATTTAAGAATTTGAAAATGTATTATTTGAATAAACATACCAATGTAATTCACTAATATTTAATTCTTTTGCAACAAAAATATAACTCAAAGAGGTAGCCTAGGGGGTTAAGTCTTAGATTAGAATTACTTGAATTCTGTTGATTTTAAGGAAAAAGAGTCGAGTTCAGGTTTAGTGAATCTGGGGGGTTGTTATATACACACTCACTCTTATTTTACCAATATCTTTCCACGTTTGAGCTAGTACAATTATTCTAAGATGTCCTTTTTATACCTTACCTTTATATTCAGTCAATAATAACATATTTTAGCCTGCTTCTGTGGCCGTATGGTCTAAGGCGAAATTCGGATGTTAGACTAGGCTGTCGATGACAGAGAAACCCGGTCGGATGTACTGATGGCGATCCCCTCAAACCCCCCAATGGCTTTACGCTCTCCCTCCACGGAAATGGTTTACTTCCTCTAAATTCAACCTTCTTCATCCCCAACACATTAGCGTAATTAGTACATATGCGTATAACCTGAACAGGTAGTAAGACGCGGTGCTAAGATAAATATATTAAAACGCAAAAGTTAAATAAAATGTATTTTTAAAATAAGTGAATGGTGATTCAAACGTTATAGTTTAAAATAGACACACGTATGGACAAAATACAATGCAGACAATTGAGATCCGAACTAAGAACTTCTTGAAACCAGTCGTGGTAGCCACTCGCATAACCATACTTGGGACTGGTTGAATACATAATGGATCGCAGTTAAAAGTTTGGTTGATCCTTTTAAGAGTTTCCATGGCTTGGTTTACGTGAAGCCGGGGTTAAGGGTTGAGTACAGTAAGCTGCTACAGGGGGAGAGCGTAGGTTAACTAGCTATTCTTAACCTGGGAGGATAAAAGTGGGTGGTAGGTGCTATCAGGAGGTGGTCTTTAACCAGAGGTTAAAGGTTACATTAAGGTCTAGTGGTGTAGCTTACAGAAGCCAAAAGGTCACCGCTCCGATTGCTTATCTAAGAGCCTACTTGCCGACACAAGGCCAACAGGCTTGGCATTGGCAGTTTTACAAGAGCTGACACAGCTTTAATACATCTATGCATAAACTATTTCTAGTCCTTACACAGTTTACTTGACCCTTTTGTTACAATATTCTTACTAAGAATGTAAATAATATTAATACAACATAGGATTTTGGTAATAAAAATCTCTTCGAAAACACAAATATATATTTTTTGCTTTCAAAAATTATAATATTTTAATATATAATTAGAGTTATATAATAGTTAATGATAATATCTATCAATAATGATAAACATCAAATCACATACCCAGACGTGTTAATCTTAGTGAAAGTAAATCTAATAATTTTCCAAGAAATCAGATAAAGTTATTACTAAGAAAATTGGATTGTATGTAATCTTTTCATTGTAAAATAAAAACAGAATTACATAGTATACCTTCAAAACCAAATAATGTTTGTATCTAAAGTTGTTTAGAAAACGTTTTTTGAAAATATGAACAATATTTGTTGAATTAAGTGCGCCACGTCTTACTAACCGTTTGAGTTATCCATATATTTACACTAAAACCAATAAGTTAAACCCATTATCCACGTCACAAGAGATAAACATTGCAAGAGTGGCGCCTTAAACTATGCAACCACTGATATCTTACCCCTGCAATTCACATATAAATAGTAATATTATGTATTAACTAACATATATTTGGAAGAAGCATTAAATAAATCTTAAAGTAAATTATATATTAGTTTTATTTAAACAAGATAAAACATTAATGGTCTCGCAGTACAAGGCGTCAGGATTGAAATATACTGAATGGCTGGTGACAATAATAAAAGGTCAAAGATTTAATATTTATCATGTGTACTTGAGGTTATTTTAAATGAGTAATTTATCACTGTTATTTTCTCATACTCACCATACTAATGCTAGTGCAATTTATTTACACTACCTCCCAATACCTACCCAAAGAATTATTAATGTACAAAATTCTATAAACTAATTTTTTTTAAAGGTAGTATTTATAAAATGAATTTAACAAATTCTGTTTTGAATATTGAAATAGTCTTTAAACAGATTTACTTTGGGTATACCAAAACGTAAATACAAAATGTAATAACAATATATTTTTTTAAAGTTAAGCTCATCGAGTTTCAAGGAATAAAAATAAACTTTAGTCATCCTTAGTTCCACAGTGTTAAGATACTAGAAAACTAACCTTGATCAGTTGAGGACATTTAATCAAAGTGAACAAACCGATATCTTAGTAATAACCCTTTAGCCCTCAGTATGCCTAGGAGGGATTCAAATCCCAATATTCCTGTCACTAAATAACTCGATCAGTGAGATTGGCGTTTATTCTACGTGTCCACCCACCGATGAGCGTATATAATATTCATTTATTATACACACCCTCCATTTAATTACTATCATTAGCACCGCGTCTTACTAACCGTTCGGGTTGTACGCATTTACGCTAATTTGTAATGTTAGGCTGATTGTATATGAAATGGAGGACCTACAGTTCAACATGGGATCCGAACCACGGTAGAGACCTGGCATTCCGCACACTTCCAAGTTGTGATTAATACACGTCTTGTCAGAGGTGAAGGAAGGGTTTGGCAAACAGATAAATCTGTGCCGGGACCGAGGATTGAATACCGGACCCCCAGGACAGAAGTCCGACACCTTACACCTAGAATACCAGATCACCCTCCATTTAGTTGATAGCTAAAGTTAAGAAACACCTTTTAGGGTATGTTACCCGCATGCTTGTGATGTATAGCAAGTGAACGTACCACAACAAAAAGGCGATATGATGGATGAGGCTTTATAGATGAGAAGTGGTATGTTGTCTCGCTGTGTACAGTACCTTAAGAAACTTGCGAGAGTGAATAATAGATAAGAAAAATAAATATTACTTAGCGCATTAATTTAATTTTATTTTATTTAAAAATATAAAACAAAGATAATATCCTATTTTAGAGATAATTTTTAACTTGCCGAGGAAATAAATATTTTAAGATTCTGCTGATAAAATATTAGAAATTAAATTAGAGGAAAGAAAAATTTTGACCCAAAAAAGTATAGCTCAATCAAATCCGAATTTTATTAAAATAATTTCCAAATCGACCAAGTTTATGTAAATTAAGATCACATTAAATAAGGTTAAATAAATGGTACGGAACTCCGCATGGACTTTCTCGCTTTATTGTTTAAAAATGGAGATATTTACTCAAAACTAGTAATACATATAAAACTAAATAATATACACTAGCAAACCCAAGTGTATATTGCACTATACCTATGTAAAACATTTTTTGAGTCTCGGTTTTAAATTTTATAATTTTCTTTAAAAAAATTAATGTCCACATTTGTATGTTTAGACCGATAAAAAAGATCAATATTGGGTCTACAAAGGTCAACACTTCGTATCAAAATTTTAAACTTCCGGTTAAAATTTTCGGCAATTTATTAGGTGTTGAAAATATTCATGCAATCGCATTGCTATTAAATTCCTCAATTATAAACTTTGACCAATAAAAAATGTAAATAGTGACTATTGAGTCTAAAATGGAGATATATCATTGTTTTACAAACATTTATCCTAAGAGGTTACAAGAAAAACAAAATAAGCTTTTAGAGACTCAATTATATTTAATTATTTTATGGCATTGGAGAGTTATTGCGTTAAAACTTAATTAGTATATCTTTACAACTAAAGCTCACAATGTTTTATTAATATATTTGCCAATTTCTCAGAAACGGTTGTTTTTTATAAAAATATATTTCATATAAAAGTTTTTTATTTTTAATAGTACTACAATTTTACAATGAAAAGTTATTTATTATCTCAAATAGTTGCGGAGATACGGATGTTTCTGCTTCTTTAAGGTACCCTAAGAGTCATTTTCATGTGAGAATTAAAATAGCCAGTTTATTTATAATCTTAATCAACGCCTAGATACGAGTTTAAATCAAAATCTTTAGAGCCGATTTTGAGAAAATCGATTTTTTTTATCTTGTAACCTTTTATTAAACTACTCTTAATTTTAAGTTTAAACAGACACAATGACAAACTGCATTGCAAAGACCACTTTTTAGGGTCCGGGGGGTTCATGAGACGTCGACATCCATCAACAATTCAGGTTATATTTTTATTTACGGTCGCAATACTATACCTTTTGTGTTCGAAAAGATAAAAAATATACATATTTTTGTATAGCTTGAAAGTTATTGATTTTATAAAAATATGCTTCAAGTAAAATATTTGTATTTTAAATAGACCTACATATTTGTAATGATAAGTAATTTCATATCTCAAATAGTTTAGAAGATTATATAAAAAACGATAATTTACGCATCATACCGGAGTTCTAAAGTCATCTTGCCGAAATATTTAGAGTAGCCATTTTGTTTGAAATATTAATAAATAATTAGAAATGAAATTTAATTAAAATCGTTTAAGCCTATTTTGAGAAAATCGATTTTTCTCTTTTTGGCCTCCAGTAAACTACTCTTAATTTTAGGGTTGGATATCCAATTCCAAAAATCCCTCGGGGCAACACTATGAAAACTCTAGATACCAAGTTTTAGCCTGAACTGTAAAATAGTTTAGGCTCTAGTTGGAGGTACAGACAGACAGACGGAAATTCAAAATCCAATTTTTCGGATTCAGATGATCATGAAACGTCGAAATTCATCAAAATACAGAGTCCAATTTTCCAGGCTTGTATTATGTCCCTCCTACTCTACGCCCCTGCCTGGGCTTACCTCCCCCGCTACCGCTTCTCCCCGCCCCTAGCGGTATATCACCTATTTTTGAGGTTGATGCTCGGACTCCCCCCCCCCTCACATCCAAACCAACACCCACACTCGAGTCCTGCTAGACTTGTCTGGCCTCTAACCCATGGACGTGATCATCCGCGGGTTGGCGGTGACTGTCTTCTCACGAGCGCAGGCCAGTCCCAACGCGAACTTACGGGGCATCAGCGATTACGACACCCCCTCCCCCCACTCTTGTCCACAGACTTATCAGAGACGGTGTGGTGGACCCCCCCACCGGACACGGATGACCCGGGAGGTAGTCTGTGGCGTTGAGGAGCGAGTGCTCCTGGCCACGGCCTGAGGCCGGCTTCATCAGGACGCGGCTCCGGTGCTCCGCGAGACCTCCCGGCTGGCGCTCAGCCCAGCCCGAGTGCGCGCGCGTGTGTTGTGTGTGTGTGCGCACGCGTTTTCCACTGTCGTTACGTGTTATATGTCTGCCGCCAACCCCACCAATTGTCATTGTGGGTTGGCCATTTTCAGGTAAAGACACTCAAATCCTACTAAGGACATTATGCAACAGAAATATTGCTATTATAATTTTTTGACATCCTTATTCTTTCCAACTTTTCTTGTTCCCTCCCACCGTTGTCCGTCTTGTCCCTCTCCTCTGTACGTAGTATGTTTTGTCATGGTCCTGGCGACCCACTATGAGCGATGGGGTGGGTATTTTGTATAATTTTCCCACCCCTAGCCTAAAGAAAGCAATTTTCAGCCCGCAAGGGCGCCAATACCCTTTCATGTTGTGATTGTACGTATCCCTATGTCGTGTTCGTTTCAGAGAGCCCTTCGGGGCTGGTGTTAATGTTTGTCCCTCTATGTTTCTCGTGAATTATACATGTTTTATATTTAGATGTTTAAGATAAATAAATAAAACCCTTACAAACAAACAAAATCAAGAGGGAAATGAAAGCAGTGGAAAATGAGTTTTAAGAAATAAGGACAATAAAAACAAACTGAAGTAGTGTCTTATAGATATAATAGATTATTAAGAACGAATATATTGAAAATGAAGAACATTAAAATTTAAAAAATTTTTAACATAAAATGGTAAATTTAATACTTATAATGAAGGATTGGCTTTTATTCTTTATTTTTTTTTAATATTCAGATTTTAGTGCAATCTGCATAAATGTATTACTTAAATTAATATTTTGTTTCATACAAAATTAGCCACATTGGAAGTATTGTAGCTTTGGTTTGTAATAATTGATATGAATATTGAAACACTCAAAATAAATAAAACATAATTATTATTTATTTATTTATATTAAATTTTTATTAGCCTTAAATAATACAATATTAAATAGACAATGATATATTAAAAATAACTCCTCTATAAATTTAACAAGCTGGATAAGTTTGTATTTTTTAATTCCATAAAGCATTTATGACGTCTTATGATGTAAAAAATATCAATATATTGAAGGATGTGTACATTGTACACTCCGTTTACTCTGAAAGCGTATCTCGTACGTTTAATCTATGGTTCAACCTATGTGATAGGAGCATAGTGTAGTCCATCAAGGAATAACTTTTAGGGGAAAATTAATTGTTAATTATATCATTAAGTTTAAGACAAATATATTTATTGAATTATAAATTTAAATATATCTACTTTGGACCACTTATTCAGACCTTATTTCATATTATAGTGTTTATAAATGGTTCTATAATGTTTTACAAAAATAATGCATTATAACAACCAAAATAAAATATACGTAGCAAAAGGTTTAAAAATAGATCTAATTTGTTTAAAAAAAAGATAACCAGGCCTACCATTTTAATTACTTTCTACTTACTGAAAAGTCTGAATTGAAAAATAATACTGGATTGACCATATGCCTCATATAAAATCGAGGAATTTTCTCGGCATGTGTAAAATTGCTAATTAAAATTTTATCTTTGTTTATTTGTGTTTGAATGAATAGTAACATTTTATTAAATAAGGCGTGTTTACTTATATATACACACACACACACACCACGCACAGGCCTACTCATGCAATGAACCAGACAAACATTTGTACGTGAATGGAATTACATTATAAAGGTTCTTTAAATTACGTACACATTAAAAAAAAAATTCGGATGAAATTCAGATGGAATGATCGTGAAAATATGCACACATTGGTGCATCATCAAAGGATAAGTTTTACTTATTGCATAACCTAATGTACTTGTTGGCTTGGTATTTGATGACTTGTATGGAATATTTAGTACGTCTATTGAATTTTAGTATCAACTTTCCTCGTGCATGAACCTCCAACTGGCAGACGTGAATTTTAGTTAAGGTCACCCAGAATATACAATAAGCTCTAAGGGGTATGCTGGGTTTGACAAAAGACATTTGTTTAGTATAAATGTTGTATCAACGTGTATATAATTTTATATACTTGGCTAAAACCTGATAAATGTTTTACATTACTCATGATAATAGAAGCCTAAAAAATGTTTATTAACATGTTATTAAAACTATTGTGTAAGTAAGCCTACGTCAAATATTTTCACTTTGCTTTGAAAATATTTTTACTAGCATCTAGAAATGTTTGCACTTCACATTTTATATAGCATTGCATCTTACATTTAAGCAATAATTACTCAATCTTTTAGAACAAACTATACTTGTGAATTTAGATTTCCTTAAGAAATTAATGATTTTTTTTTCAAACGAGCTAGATTATATAACAGAGTATGTACTGTACATTACATGATAAATGTCCGATTTACAATAAAATTAGCCTATGAATTATCTGGACGTCCACGCAACGTCCATACAAAATTTCAACACACTCGTTGTAGTGGTTTTTGCATAAAATAAATTTAATATCATATTAGGGTCATGTTCATTTAAGACCATTCCACGACCGATTAGTTGGGAAATTATAGACAAGATTACGCTCGAACAAGAAAACTTATAAATGTGTGGTTTTCTACAGCACTCTATTGACAAAAGCGTAATTAGTATTACTCTAATAAAATGTTTAATCTTTTAATAATTATGTTTTTAATAATTTGCAGTTTTCAAAATGTGGTAAAATTGTTTCCCTAGTTTCAATACTACTGTTTTATAAATTATATCACAGCAATGAAACGCATGGTTCAAGTTGAATACCTCTCTAAGAAAGGAACTATTCGAAGGATGAGAGGGTCTCTTAAGTGGTTACTATTCAAAAATGAACCAAACTCAATAATAAATCTAGGATTTAATCTTCGTGGTATTTGTCTTTATTTGGTGTTAAATCATAATGAATTATTAAAAGTTGACTCTGAGCTAGATCTAAAATTTTAGCAATCCAACTTTCGATTGGAGCTACTATAAATTATAATAAATAAATAGTAACTAAAATTATAATGTCGTGATCAGAAAAATCACTAAATACATTGTTTTTAATGTTATGCGGGTGTCTGTTTCTTGCCATGATAGGATGTCTCAGCCATTATTTTAGTGGGTGGTAGAATTTCCCTTCTTCATCCCCTATTTTTCCCGCTTATAGCATGTCACATGACTGGTTTTTTATTCACCATATATTACTACTGGTCTGGGCTATTCGAATTTAATCACACAAGTGGGGTTGACTAAGTTAATTACTTGGGAACTGTGCTGAGAGACAATAATGAAATTTAAGAGGCAAAAATATAAAAAAAAAGCAGGCAATGCTTTCTATTATTCAGGTCGCAAACGGTTGTCTCATCTTATGTTTCGGAATATTAAACTGAGAATTAACAAAAAATATAATCCTACCCGTAGATCTTTTCGGAGGTGCAGCATAGTCTATTACTTTGAAACAAAAGCATAAAATGAAAGTGTTTGGGGAAAAAAAAGTTCTGCGAAAGATATTTAGACCTGAAGGGGATGAAAAAAAAGAGTATATTTGGGAAAGCTACATAATGAATAAATCCATGACTTGTATATTATTATTATTTAGCACCGCGTCTTACTACCCGTTTGGGTTATACGCTTTAAGTACTAACTACGCTAATGGATTAGGAATTGGTAAGGTTGAATTAGAGGAAGTGAACCCACGTTTGCGTGGAGGGAAAGTGGAAAACCATTTAGGAAAATCCACCCCCAGTTCACCCGATCGAGATTCGAACCTCGATCTACCCGTCCTCAGCAGTAGAGCTCAACACGACTAGCGCGTTAGCCAAATACGCTACGACTTTTATACATCCCCAAACATATTAAGTATAATCCAGGCATGCAGGCTGAAATTGGGCTGGTCATGTGGTGTATGTTGTCAATGACAAACATGTACACAGCATTTTTCTTGGGAGACCTGAAGATACTAAACCCCCTGGTAGACCAAGACATCGATGGTAGAATATTGTTAAAATTAATTTGAAGTTGGTGAGGGTATTCTGTTGTATGGGGTCTCTCAGGATAGGGTTGAATGGTGAACTTACGCGCAAGCGGTCATAAAACTTAAAGATGCTTAGGGTCAAAAGAGTTAGTTAGTTATTGGGGTAACAGTGAAGCAGGTAGAATGTTTACCCATTTATGTGGATATAGAACCACATAGAAATAAAACACCCTTGATACACTTGGCCGGGATTCCATCCCTAACCGATCCCGTGAACGGCAATCCAGACCAGACAATATTGACGCCTTACCTCTCTGGTCACGTGACTTGTTCTTCCTCCAACTTGCTGTTCTCACGTTTCTCACACGCCACCCGTATCTCCGGCTTTATTTCGTGCCACAGAACATCAACCTTCTAAACTTTCCCCGTCTTCATGTTTTATTTGCAACATGTTAACATCCCTTATGTGGTCTCCAGCCAGCTTCCCCTGTTCAAGTTATGATCACATGTTAATGTTTCACTGGAACTTGGGAAAGCTCACCTGTACAATAAATTATGGTTCAATGGAAGATTGTTTTAATAGTTAATTTTATTTTAAATTTGGCAACTCTATATTATCACACGTGCCAATTATTTAAGAAATGTCTTTGAACCAATATTAAAGTATAATCTCGTTAATAAAAACTAATTGTTACCAAAGCTTGTTCGGTTTAATCGATAGAACCTGAAGGAGGTCGGTGGGGAGACATGTATTGTAGTTTTACATTTACAGTATCTTTTATAGTACTGTAATTATTTTTAGATAAATAAAAACACATTGTTTTGAGTGCGACTTTTAAATATTAAACATTTACTGTCAATGCTATCATAATTTCGTTTTAATTCTGAGTTTGCTATCAATAGAATATATTTCAAATTATTAGTATTTTGTTTTCATTCCTAAAAATGTGTCTTTGATTATATGAAATCTGAGACTACCGGTAATTTCACTAACGGGATTTTAATCTATTTTTTTTAGTGCTTTAAATTTTTTAAATAATTATTTAGCTATTCAAAGGATTTAAAATGCCCCTCTTAAACCAATAATTTCTGTTTGTAAAAGATCAATTATAAAAGAGTTGATATAATTTCTAATTGTATTGATAACAATGCATTTAATTGCTAAGTAAATTATAATAGGACCTAATTTTCGACCCTTTTTTAAAATTCATCTCGTATCTAATAAAAACCAATTATTGTATCTCACAAAAAATATTTTTGTAATTTTCTTTCTGTATACAGGTGTATAAAGTAAGTAAGTATAAGTGGACAGGTGAATGATTGTATATCCTCTATATTATTTTTGTTGTCAACATCCCTTTTTCTCAACTAATACAAATCCTGCTTCGATGAATAAGGTATCAGTGGATAGGATCTTTTTTACCAATTTTTGTCATAGCATACTCAGTTTACGTTAAAACCCATTGTTTAAAATTTAAGTTAAAAGAAAAATCTAACAATATTTTTGTATCAATTGCCGAAAATAAACACTCTCTTTGCTATTTTGTTTTTACACTTCGTGGAGTATTTAATTTCAACAACCCAACAAAAGACTACATATTTTTTTTTTGTGGGAGGGGGGTGGTTGTGGGGTAAGGTTGAATGTTCGAAAGTTTCGCAAGGGTTTTTTGGTTATTCTTTAAACAAATAACTAAGAATTAATTTATAGTGTCACAATCCTAAGTCTTATCCTAATCCTATTTTATATTTTCAGGCCAGTGATTGTTAGGGATGTTTAGAAATTTGACCTGTGAGCAATGGACGTCTATACTGAAGGAATACTGGAAGTGTGAGGAAGCTGAAACTGTTTGGAGAAAGTGGGATGAAATATTTGACACAAATCCAACCCAAAGACCTACCATTTAAAAAATCCGTGATAATTTAAGGTTGCAGGCTATGTGCCTAGCTCACCAAAATGTGGTCGATGCTCATAGTTCAATTTTAAGGTCTAATGCTCCATCTTAATTATTTAAATAAAAATAACTATAGTTTTAGAGTAATTTTAAAATAAGTTCTCACTCTTTTAAGCTAATGTATTTAAAAATATCTCTATAAATAAATTTTAATTTCCTAAAAAACTCACAACTTAGCAAAACCCGCATTCCTGAAACTTTGTATTTATTTTTCCTCAAATATCATACGTGAAGAGGCGCATGTGTGGTTTTATATCTGATTCTTTGACTTCTTACCTTTTCTGGAGTTAAGGAAGAAATAAAACATTCATGCACTGCTACATCTAAGCCATCACCTGTATGTGTATCATATATTGAATTTCCATTTCATATCAAAATAAATTTTATAAGTAAAAAGCCTCTTTTTACGATCAAATAAATCTCTAGTCGTATACTTAACTATTTTAGACCTACATTTAGTTATTTTGAGACTTTTCTTTCGAAATTTATTCTCACACAATCTTTATTTTTTTTAACACTATGTCGCTTTCAGATTATAAGTCTACGTACTAATTACACTAATTAACTGGGGTTAGGAATAATTACCCTAGAGGAATGGTACCCGTATTTGCTTGGAGGGAAAGTAGAAAACCGTTTAGGGAAAAACACCCTTCAGTACACCCAGCAAGGAGGCAAGTCAGTCTATTACAAGAGTGATGCCTTAGAACATGTGGCCACTGAATTGAGTGATAAGATATTTAAAGACCATAATACTTTTAGCCTTTTACTCGCACTAAAATATAGTATTAAATATAGACTGATGTTACAATCTAATAAAATGGTGTACCCTTGTTACGCTTGTTACCCTAATTGAACAGAGATTTCAAAAATTGTATTTTAAGAAATCTAAAAATAATTTAATATATTTACTATATGGCAATAATTATTCTATAGGGGCAGGTAAAATGTTTTACTTTGAATGATTCGAATAATTTTCAAAATACATCTGAGATTAAAAAGTGAGTCATCTATATTCCTTTAAAAAAAAGCTATTTATGCCTACATAATATCATTACTGCTATTAGAAGCAGTCTTGATCAATCTTCAACTCACGTACCTGCACTGAATGCAATTAAGACGACGAAACTTTTCTTAACGGTGAGATTAACCGAAAACAATGTTGCATCCCCTGATGTTGGAATGTTACTCTTTAGTACACGCACTTAACTAAAATAGGGCGTAGCCCCCTCTCCTGGTACACCTCACCCTCCAAACCCACCTTCACCAAGTAAGTCGGTTGCATACAAATTTGTTTGTGCCTGTAGCACGGTAGTTTATTTAATGCGCTGAGGAACATTAAGACCGAACGTTAAAGCAGGGCGTGGATTGGTTGTCGTGTCAACAGGCAGTTTAATAGCACGATGAAGAGAGGGGGTGACTAGGAAGGGAAAGATTGGAGGGGGGAGAAGAGGAGACACCATTCTATAAAGCACTTTACACGAGCCGCCATAAAGGCCAGGCTATTGGAAGTGACTTTATCTTGGCGTGTTTAAAGTTAACAATCCCTGATGTACATGTATTTTAAAAAAAATGGCATTTTGTTAAGAAAACAAGTAGAGGTAAAAAAATTGGAACTGATATATTTTAATAGGATTATAATCAAATTTATTCGAAGACACCCACATGGATGAGACCACGTACTAAACTTCAAGCTCATAATATATTTCAGTATGGTTTTTCAGTGAAGAGAATTTCAGGATTTGAATTCCAGCCGAGTATACTAAGAGTGAATTTTTCTAAATAGTTTCTCACTCCCTTCCATGAACCTATGGAAAAAATGCCCACAAAATTCTACCTTACTCTTTCCTACTTACTTTATGGCATTAGGAACTCGAAAGTTTATTGCCGCACTTACAAAGGTAAGCCACCTATTCCTATCTTGAGCTAGCTCTATCCAATCTACCTCACTACACCTTATCCATATCTTGAGCTAGCTCTATCCAATCTACCTCACTACACCTTATCTATATCTTGAGCTAGCTCTATCCATTCCACCTCATTATACCCTATCTCTTTCAGGTCTATTTTAAAATTTTCCTCCCATCTGCGTCTAGTTCTTCCCACTAGACTCTTCCCAATGGATTTGCAGGTTAGTATCCTGAACAAGGTTCTAGATTCTCCCATTCACGCTGCACTTCCTGCCCAAAGTAAGATACTAGACTTGATTATCCTAGCAATGTATTGTGATGAGCACAGGGTATATAACTAATCATTACGTATCCTCATTCATTCCCCAATAGTCTCATCCCTTTCTGGACCAAATAATTGTCTTCCTAAGCATCGGCTAGTTTTGAAGTTTAGTCCACGTGCCTATCAATGTGAGTATCAGATTATTTAAAACTAGAAATTGTTGTTGAGTCATTTCTTTCAACTCTTCGGAGAGAAAAATATTGTGATCGTTAATAGAAAATCAAACTTGAGATAGTGATAAATGTCGACATTTTATAAACCCCTGAAACAGAAAGAGTGGTTTTCACTCTGTCTGTCTGTCTATCTGTATCTCAGACTAGAGCCGAAACTATTGTACCGATGAAACTAAAACTTTGTATCTATTTTTCATAAGGTGACCCCATGGTGTTTTTAAATTAGACATCTAATTCTAAAATTAAGGGTATTTTACTGAAGGGAAAGAAAAAAGAAAAAAGTCATATTTCGTCGAAACTCGCTCTAACAATCTTGATTAAAATTTGTATCCAGGCACTGCTTGACAATAAATGTAAATGAAATGACTTTAAGGGTACTTTAAATAAACATAAAATTTCAATTTTGATCATACCCCCGCAACTTTTTGAGAGATTAAAATATAGCTTATCATTGTAAGGTTGTAGTAATATTAAAAATTAAAAATATTTTATTTGGCATATATTTTTATACAGCCAATAGTTTCAGAGCTATATTCTTGTGAATGTGAGGAATATCCAGGCCTCCACCGTGGTTTGGATTCCACGTTAAACTGTAGGTCCTCCATTTCATCTCACAATCACCCTACCATTACACATTAGCGTAAGTGAGTATAACCCGAACGGGTAGTAAGACGCGGTGCTAATAATAATAATAATAATAATACTATATGCATATATAAATATTATTCAGGACTTTGAGAGGACTTGGAGAGCAGACTTCTCCGGACTTCTTTTACAACTATATATTGCAGTCTCATTATATGTATTTAACTAATAATTTAACAACTCTGACTTGAATGATTGAGTTAAACGTTTAGAAAAGAAATTGTTTCCAAACCATTAAAATTCATTGGTTCACCTTACCTTCGTTACCTTTAAGTTAAATGAATCCTGATCACACAATATGTTTTTTACGTTACTCTTACGATAAGTGAACGTTACATTACGATAACTTTAAGTTGATAATGATTCCATATTTCTCCTTACTAGGATAACTTGTGGGAATACCCCTTTGATTTAATTGTCTTACACAATAATTGCTTCTTTAGTTGTTTTAAAGAGATTTTCATAAGGATTTCGCCTTCGTCGCTTTGTAGCCTTAGTGAGGAGCTCCTACCAAATTATCTCTCAAATCACCACGAATGCTGAAGGGGAAACCAAGAGAAACTTAAATAGGGATTCGGGGCAGAGCTGAAAACTTCATTAAAGTAATGATAAAATCAATAATTTGGTCTCGAAAGGAAATTAAATAAAGCGTAGACATTACCCGTAGATAGAGTCTGTTAAGAAGTTTAATTCATAAAGTTGCACTTTTAAAAATGAATGCAATGATTTTAGAAACCATAATTATTTTACAATTAAGGAAATTGATATGAAATGGGATTGTGTAGGTATACGTAACTATATGCTAAAAGATCCACAATAAATAACTTAGTATAGAGAATGTACAATTTCTAGATAGATACTAATAAGTAAACGACCGCTAACACTTTAGAAAAGGAAACAATTATACTAACTTAATAAGGTTTGGGGAATTATTTTGTAGTTTTAGATTCGTAAGTGTCTCCGAAAATAATGTAAATTTGGGGTAACAGCTCTGATATATAAATTCTGTATCTAATACATCTTAGGCCAATAGTAATTATTATCATAAAGCAAACATTTTTTTAAAAATAAAACCAATTAATTTCTTAACATACATTATTTTAACTTAATCTATTTAATATATCAATATCTGAAATTATACTATTTTATTTGAATACCCATTTTAAACATATAAATAATATATATATAAATTTATTAATGGCATATTTTCCTTTAGATGATTATACTTGTGATACTGTGAACAGCAGGCCTCGCTGCCTCTTTGTTACTATCGTGTTTACAGTATTGGATTAAAAGTTAAAATAATTTCTAAAGTTTTAAAAAAATTTAAATTGATTCTCTTTCTTTGGTGATTAGGTTAGACAGAAAACAAATTAAACTTTATGCAATAGTAAATTATAGTCGTACATATAAATTAATCTGATTCACCTGGCTTAAGACACCAGTCTCTCAATGTTTGTCAAAAATTAAAAAATTCGCTCTAGTAAATCGGATGTACAAAATACATATATTATCGTTTACCAATTAATTTTAAAATTTGGGAAGGGGGACAATTAATTGATGTAGACTCCGTTTATACTGAAAGGTAGCAGTCTTACCTTTATCGATAGCAATATGGCTTTATCTTACCAGCTAAATCATAGTAGAAAAAATAAAAGGTAACTTTGTTATCTTTCAGGGTAAAATGATTGTATATATTTTGTAACACCCAGTAAATTTATCATTTGTATTTAATATTTAACAACCCAAAATGACTTCTTTGTAAAATACCAACCCCTTAATGAAAGCACCATAGTAATGAATGTTCTTCTAAGTTAAATAGTGTTTGCTACACTTCGCCTCCCTCCTGCTACTTGGATTACTAGCTCATTTGTTACTCCGACACATGCGCTACTTTCCATTTTCAGAGACACGCAACGATGGCCACGTGGAGAAAGTCTTGCTTTGTCTGGTTTCCCGATGACGGGGAGAACGAGTTTCGTATCTCAACCGGGTGTCCTAATATATAAGTGTTTATAGTTCTCTACAAAAAAAAAACAATGGTGCACTTTATCTAAATTATACCTTTGTTATCTTTATCACATTAATTAAATATTCGATTAGCCCTGGCGGGTAGAAATATGTCTATAGGCTAAAGCTAATACAAATTTAGGTTGTAAAGTTGTCTTCTAGATTAATAGCATGTTGTCAATGCCTGAATAAAAATATTATTCCTTTTATGATTACGAACATTTTCCTTTGGATTTGTAATATATTATACTAAAGGCGTCATATGTTTGTTGGTTACATAGTAATAAGGTTAGACCAGCATGGTGGCAATATTTTAGGGGAAACCTACCCCCGAAACAACCCACTTCACCCATATAACCAGTTTCCCCTATGCAATACCGAAATACCACATATGGATTGAATGGGATGTTTTAAACACCTTTTTTTTTGCCAAAGTCGGTCGTCCTGAAAATTTGGCACAGAGCTTTACCACTAGTATTGAAATTATGGACTGGTTTAAATACCACGATTATAATATTCTTTGATATTTACGTAACATAAATAAATGAATGCATAATGTGTTTAGTTTATAAATTAAAATGCTTAAATATTTTACATAACTCATAAAATAATGTATACGTGTTATGTACATTTTAGTTCATATCAGTAAATTATTAAAATGTGTTGACATATTTAGAACATATATAATACTTACGCAAAAAGTAAAAACCTATAGATTAAAAACTCTGTTTGAATCTTAAGAAATAGTATAACAACACCATTACTTTGATTATTACAGTTCTAATGTTTATTTTAGTTCATAAGACAATAGATTTTTGTTACTGGATTACTACATAAAGAAATGATAAACTGTTTGTTTTATTTAAATATGAATATGTTTTATATTAGCTCGATGCTCAAAGAATACTAGTTAAAAGTTAAAATAATACTCGTAGTTCTACTTTGTCTATGTCTTAAGCTAATTTATTATGAAGATTGTATTTTGTTTTACTAAATAAAGTAAAAGAATAGGCTAGAATAAGAAACCTTTGAACTTCAGTCTTACTGGATAATATATCAGAAATGTAGTTAAATGCGTCTGCTTTTTCAATATCGTATGAACCAGAAATCATGTTTAGTATCTCGAAGTAACCCGTTTAAAGACAAATTCAATACATGTGGCTATACTTAGTGTTATATAAATTGTATGACTTTGCTTAAAGCTATATATAACTATGAACTTTATTAATCAGTGTAACAATTTTCATTACATATGATAGAATTGATTGCATTTAGACAGGTATATCATGGAGAGGAATTAGATAATATATTACAGGAAAATTGGGTAGTTAATACATTGTATTTCGTAAATAAGGTTAAGCAATATTCTGTTGAAGTAGGTGGTCTTGTGAAATTTATCTCTTGTAATAAAGGTTTAAATCGATCCTTGGGGATAGATTTGAATATGAAAAAAATACCAAATGAATTAAGAGCGTTGATCACAGCAGGCCCAACTCAACTCCCGGCTCGTTTGAGTGTGTGTACTTGAGGTATAGGTTTATAAGGTAAAAAAAAAACACATATGATATGTCAGAAATGTGTGAAGTGCATTAACACTCTAAAATGGTCAAAAACAGCCCTTTAATTATAGTTCGGACAGAAACTGGACTTGTCAAATAAGCTGTGTGGTTAGTAAATAACGAGGAGAAACAATTAATCTGTTTTTTGATAAAACCTTGGAACGGGCCGGATATAATCTTGTGGCGAGCTGGATGTAGCCCACAGACCGTAGTTTGGAGACCCCTGGTCTAGTCTAACGTGAGAGTAGCGCGTTAGACCATGTAGCTACTGAAGCGGTTCCTAGGTAATTTGATTCTGGAGTAACCTGCACTAATAATTTGTCAAGCCATCTTTTGATTTTGGAATTCCCCCACATATGTGGTCTCGTGGTCTAAGATGTTAGGCTTACAATATATGTAAATTGAAAGTAAATACACTTGAGCTGATGATTAAAAAATAAAATAAGTACGAGAAGAACATAATAAGGTTTTCCTGAATATATGATCTAGTAGTTTCAGGGTATAAATAGATTTAAAAAGAAAATTCCGAAAACACGTTTATGGTTGTAATAGCGTATTAGTCATACCAATCTATATTAAACGAAATAGGAATATGAGAATTCAATAAAAAACATTAATAAGCTTTATCTTAAAGCAATTATTCACTGCACGTATGTTACCATAAATAAAAACAGGCCAAAATCAAACAAATTAATAATGCATGTTTATCACAAAATGTGAAGTAATTGTTATTCACAGGATTTATTTTGATAGCTAAATCCATTTCAATAAGGTAAAAATGACTTCTGCACACGGGAATTTAACTCAAGACCTATGGTTTCCACGCAAATGCTATACTACTGATCCATCCTGGCTCGATTTTTACAGTGGTGAAAATTGGCCCTGGGTACGAGTAGAACCAAAATGGTTAAGTGATAGGGTATGGTCAAACACAACTAAAGATCCCGGGTTCGATTCCCAAGTATAGGTTGTCATTTATCACTCAATTGAATGAAGAAAATAAACTGTTCTAACAAATTAAAATAAACTATATGATTATATATATTTTATGTGTTTTTGTTTTTATCTGAAGAATAGTAGTTTTATAAAGTTGAAACAGCACTTATGCCTAAATTTACTACCAAAAGATATAGTTATAGCTAATAAAATTAAAACCCAATTAAATATCTGAAAGGAATAAATACGTGCAAAGTTTGGTGATAGCACTTAATTAATTATCTTTTAAATAAAATATTTAACAAATTACAGATGATACAATATAGAATTAATATATTAACTCCTTTTTTATATGCAACTTATAAAGTTGAACCATTCTTACAGACTAAAACAACGCCCTCACACAGATCAAATGCTTACGATAGTCCATCTCAAAAAAATCTTTGTAAATTCAACACCCAAAGTGGATAATACAGGATTATTTAATATGGAGTTTATTGTTTTAATAAATTACATTGAATTCCTTACATTTTATGTTTTATAATTTAAACATACTTATGAAAGGTAAAATTAGTGGTTATTTAACGACGTTCAAAGTGGAAGCTCACACATCAAAAATAAAAGTAACAGTGGATGTATATATATATCCTTCCCCAAAAAATAAAAGTAGTTTGAAATATAATTTAAATTTCTCAGAATAGTTTTGAAGCTTAAGAGCTTTTATTATCACAATAAATAGTGTAAAAAAGGATATATAAGCCTATATCTTCAAGTAGGCGGGTCCCTTAAATTACAGTGACATCCATACATGAAGGAATTAATAAAGTCGAAAATTGTCTGTCTTACTTCATACTTTGTAAGGTCCATATTGAAAGTTTATTTATTCTCTCCTTTTCCCTCTTTTACAGCATGAAAGGATTATGGGAAAAACAAGTTTTGACAGAGAAGAATTTCTTCTTCGAAACTATCCCTCCAACTTATTTTTTTACGCAAACTTTGTATAGTACATGTCTGCCAGAAAGCAGGATTTGTTAGAGTAAAGCTTCCATAGAGAAAAGGGATTGGCAGCTACTTAGGTAACAGGAATCTATATATTTTATGATTTGAAGACCATATAAGAAAGTTTTATTTTCAAACGGATCTTGTCAGTTTTCTTAAATTTATGAGAAATTGAAAAAAAAAAGTATTTAAATGTAAAATTTATATTTTCGAAAGATCCCTTATACTATCAGGCTGGTCTCACCTAAATATTAGCACTCTTAAACAATTTTTTATAAAGAAATAAAATAGATTGACAATGAACGTTTTCAAACTATAGTATAGACAAGAAACATTGTAAAAATAAAAATAATGGACAAAAGACTATTTGGTTTAAAAATTATATCCAAACCTATTTTTGCAACGAGAGTAACTTTTTTTTAAATAAAATAATAATTTATATATTAGATAATGGTATGAAGATAAAAAAAAGTTTTGTATAGTACAAGAAAATCAGTGAAAAGATTTAAAAACTAAATTATTGTCTTTTCACTCTTATCAAAGAAGACATTTTGTATTCAAAACACTTAAGAATTGAGACTTTCTAATCAGATTTAATCATCATACGTCATCATTTCCCCTTCTAATTCATCTTTGGAGGCTTCATCAGTTGTTTACTTGTGAAATATTATATCTTGGTAGAATTACAGGGTAGGATTCTCCTCCAATCCTTCACCAAAGTGCAGGTCCAGCAGACGTTTTACAACCACGATATTTTGCCTCTTTACAGGAACACCAATAGGAATCAATGGTAGTTTTAGCTGTAAAAACCCCACTTTTGGATTAAATACTTTTTCGGACATTACTATGTCAATGTTATTCCACACATATATAATTTTGATAAAGATGGGAGCAATTGGAGTTGATCTTTGGTTGATACTGTTTTTCTTTGAAGACGCAAACCTGAAATAGCACTGTCAAGGCTTCCTCATCGTTTGTTGCTACACGAGCGTCCAGTCAATACAGCCCAGTCATTTTTTTTTTTTTTCATTTTTAAATCAGGCCCATTATTACTGATAATCTCCCAGTATTGTTCACGCATGATGATCGTATCAATAACTTGGAGTTGAATATTTATTCGGCCAAAGACTTGATCTGGCGACAGGTAAGAATGTACTGGCACAGGAAAAAATAAATAAACTTCTTTGAAATGGCGTGGGGGCACCGTCTGCCAGCAATTACATGAACACACAAATCATCAGAAAAATTGTTACTATGACCTTTACAGCCATAGGTGAAGATCCGAAATATATAAAGAGGATTCGACAATAATGTTTTTACATCTGCGGAAAACATCAGATGAAAAATATGCTGAACCGTTGGCTCCATCTGATTCAGTCCAAATATAAATGAACACTTTGTCTTGGGGTTGTTTCTCAGTATACGTTTTTGGCATTGAGTAAAATTTTGTTTGTAGAACTGCTTACTAGTACGTGGCTGGTTCAGGTACTATGAGTAGTACTGTTGGTTTGTTTCTGGCAGGTAAACGAAATCGTTATCTGTCCATCGGTCTCGGCTCTTAACTGTGAAACAAATTCCTCACTACTTATTTTGTGTAATTCTTGCTGTGATACACAATATGTATCTCCAGCCTATATTTTGAGCTCATACTGTATACATTTCGTGCATTTATCTACAGTTGGGGAACGAAAGCTAAAGTTGTATTAATACTAAGAATTTCATAAAATTACAATTATGGCACTTTAAGTTCTGTTGAAACATTTTCATTGTACTTTTCGCCAAGTCTTGAAATTGAAAAGTAATCCGGTAAATATTTATTTATTTTACTGGATGCTCAGCAGTAGTGTGTTAATAAATAAGCAAGACTTTCAATTTAAGAATTTACTGTGTAAACCTTTTTTTTGTCAGTAAAATGGTGAGCGTTGAGGTCCCCCTCTCTGATTTCACTAGGCTAAAGTTAACTTTTAAAATGTATATTACAGACGCGCTGAGCTCGTTTCAAATTAATGCCAATAATATAAAAAAAAAGTCCTTTCTTACAAAATTTCATGAGTTTTGTTTTCCCGTGGTCTTTTTGGGTTTTGGGACCAGGAAACGATTAGTAATTTCTCGAACTCTTTCCTCTAGCTCGAGGCCTTATAAGCTTTGGTTATTCGCTGTGAATGCACTTGAGGATAAAATTGTCCTGAAGTTGTTTGTCTTTTCCAGAATAAAGGCTTAGTGGAACTTGCGTGTATCTTGCATCAAGAGTTCACAACTTTTTAGTGATTTAACAACATGTTTTTACTGGAGAAGTTTTACCTTTTGCAGAATATCTTTTCACTTTTTCCAATGGCCTTTTCCAATTTTCCGGTTTCCTTAGTATTTTCCAGCCCTCTCTACTTTAATACGGTATAACCTGGGATCTTCTAACATTATCTTCATTAGAATGCACACCTTCCATTGTGTACGCTATACTTTGATAAAATTTCACAACAATCTCTTGGAATGAGAAAGAAAAATAACGAAACAAATATCAAAATGTTTTCCAAAATCGGTTAATAAATTCACTTTTAGGCCTAGTGAAGCTCATTTATCGTGATAGTTTTAAATTAATAAACTTATAACCATCATTTTGAAAACTATACGTGGTCTACAGGAATATGTGATAAAAAAACTATGGAATTTCATTAAAAAAGATTGACTTTAACGTCACCTTAGCAACCCTACCCAAGGTTATACCAGCCTTACCACCTTACTTCCCCCTCAGAACCAAACAAATTTTGTTTAAAAACTTGTTTCTGTAATGCGTTGTTTTCGAGATGGTTTGGTGGAAATTTTTCATATGAACACCCGGTATATATTTGTATGAGTGTTTAATTTCAGACATTTCAAGTTGTAGGCTAGTTTTTTATTAAATTCTTAGCAATGATTCTGAATACAGGTGTCGTGTAGTAAAGTATTGCCAGGGTAGGCCAAAATAATTAAAATTGTACTGTAGCTATGATAAGTTAGCTCTTCTTATTTGACCAATCATACTTAGGCTCTGATCTACACACCTTTCATGGAAATTCTTTTTTCTTGTACCTGATCAATGACTGTTATATTGAGTAATGCTAACAATTCACAGCTACAGTTTAAATAGGCTTTGCTTATTCTTGCAACAGGTTACAGCACGCCACTGCTGAATACATCATCTCCAAATGTTGTCAACGTTTCTTCCGACACCACAATGAATATCAGAGCTATTCAAAATTAATTACCATCGTAAATAAATAGCCTCCAAAAGGCAAGCCTGAAATAATAATAATAGTTATTAATATAATGAAAATAAAAAATTGTATACAAAAGTTTGCTTTCACTGAAAATTGTAGTGAATGAAACATCCGAATGTATTCATTATTTCGAAACAGAACACTTTAAGGTTCTACGAAAGAATCACTGGAATATAAAAAAAAAAAATCCTTCCACCGTGTTTCAAGTTCTGTCGGGTGGAAATTCAACCATCAACCCACAAAAGTTCACTCCATGATAAGAATAAGAAATAAAATAAAAAAAGACATCGATAAAACGAAATAAAAAAAAAGAGTGAAAAGAAAATACTACAAAGAAGCTTTGCGATAAAATAAAGAGAAAGAGACACCAACCCCACCAAAAAGGGAAGGGTTTATGGCCTATTCACCTTCAAGTGTATTTCTTTTCTTTTTTTTCCCCTTTCTCCTTCAATCAGATCACACCAACTCTTCCCGGCATTTATCTCTTAAAACTTGACAAAAGGATTCAAGGTAGGCACCATTTGGAAATAAAAACAAGATTTTGTTCTTTGAAAACAATAGCGTTAGCAGAAAATTTGTGAAAATTTTACACAAGTATAGTGTTTTAATCAATCTGTAATTTAATATAAGTATTATCTATAGGTTTACTCAAAAGTCTCCATGCACAGGGAATAATTTATATTTATTTTGTGTGACGTTCTGAAATGCCTTTGTCTGAAGAAGAGTGTATAGAGAGCATTCTCCTGGCCGGATCAGGAAGCTGTTGCAAGGTTTGTAGAGGAAGTCAACAGCAGGCACACCACACCCGATATTGTTTACCTTTTAATAACCCTGTAGTATAAAGTTGTAGTGACTCGAATGATCAAAACTAACGGATTATTAATATTTGGTTTTAACTGTTACTTTAAGCAAAATAGTTATTAATTATCAAATATATTGGGTGTGAATATAAGTGCACCCACATTAGTGTGGAGCACAGTGATGAACAATACATAGTGCATTCAGATTATATTTGAGCCCATATCCCTCTCCGCCAACGATAACTTAGTGCCATGCAGGTATAGCGCTCTACACCACGTGGACACCACTTCAGATATTTGTTTACGGTAAAGTTTCATGGTATGTATACAAATATACAAGCATAAGTATTTTAAGTTATATTTACATAATATGTATTTAAATTAATATTTCAGTGTATCTTTAAAAAATAATCTTTAAGCATATGTAGTTATTTTAAGTAATACCTTAGCAAATATATTTAAAGTAATATCTCAGAATATGTATAAAAATAATATCCAAATATATGTATTCAAAGTAATATTTCAGCGAATGTATGGAAATAATCTCCAAGCACACGTATTCAAAACTTCAAGTACATGTTTTTAAAGTAATATATCAACGTGTGTATTTAAAGTAATATTTCAGCTATGTATTTAAAGTAATATTTCAGAGTGTATATGAAAATAATTTCCAAGTATATGAATTTAATGTAACACTCCAGCAAATTTGTTTAAAGTACGTTTCAAGCTTATTTGTTTTTATAAATAGCCAAGCAACAATATTTACATTCAATTCCCATTGAACGGTAGCAGCCTCACTTTGGGTGATTATGCTCATATCTTGTAATTTATACAATTGTGGAATTAAGCGAGGTAAGCTTGCTATATTTAAATATAAAGGTAGTGTGTTTAATCTTCCACTGGCGCCATAAGCTATACGAGGGAATTGATAAATAACATATAAATTTAATTCTAAATCAAAGTTCTGTATGAAATTATAAATTTTCCATGTAAATAAGTTTCACATGATAATCTCAATTGTTAGTACCAGATTTTTAAAACGCAGCGAAAACAAAAAAAAAAAATCAAAGTAGTTGAATACATCAAATATAAATTTAATTTTAAACTGATGGTCTATTTCCGGATGAGCTTGATATTTTAGCCCACGTGCCCAGCGATTTGGGTGTAACTAGCTCAAACAAGAACGACACAGATACACACGGCCCTAGAAGATAGATATGTAATTTCTGGGTAGGGATATGAACGCATACAAACACTATATAATGGATAGAGAGGCATTGTGGGCAGAGAGATGCCATAGCAGTGGTCAGCTACCTCCAAGTTCCCAGCAGGCAGTGCGGGAGTTTGGACCACGGACCGCGATGGACTGCTTGTTCCTGATTTGTGGTCATACCGCTGGTGTAAGGGAAGGTGTCTAGGTCCGTGACATTCGTGTCTATGGTATTTAGTTCAAAGCCGTGTCAAATCCGAGAGTATTTTGGTGAAGGAGGTCTGGGCAGATAATCTAGGAATATTAATTGCTATAAAATTAATGACATAATCTCACTTTAAATTCATCGATGACACGGTGGTAAAAATGTGAGTTTTTATGTTGTGTTGAGATACAGCTTCACACAAGTTGAATAGATTAAAAATAAATTAATATTAGCTCAATTAATGGCAATATAACACATTTTTAGTAAAGTTATTTTAAATTCTGTAAAAAGAGGAGAAATAAAAATAAGTTGGTTTTTTTTTATATAATTTAATTACGACTCACCAAAATCTTTCAGAGATGAATCGACATTGATGAAATTTCAAGTTTCAATTAACAATTCTATGCCAAGAGATTGATGTGGGAATGTTAGAGCTATTTGCGAATTGATATATTTAGACCTACTGTGATTAAATGTGTCGTTATATTATTTTAATCCTGTATGTATTTATGTTAATCAGAAAGCGTATGGATTAAATTATGAAAAGGTTTATGATGTAAAAACATAATCAAGACTTTTGAAATTAGACATCACACATTAAAAGTTGATTACAAAATGGCTTATAGACTCTACTCTCCCGTATCCGGCCATAAAATATACCTTACCCTTAATTTCTACTAGTGTGCAATAATCATATAACTAATATTTAAGATTTACTATGTTGACTAAAGAAAATATTATAATCTAAAAATGCCAAGATGCAAATATTTTAAAATATGTTTGAAATACAATTGTTCACTATATAATACTAATGAATACTCATTAAAATTGAAACCACATGTACGGTTCGCAGAAAATCATCCATGTTTTTCGCAAGCGATTCACAAGCCACAGATCTAAACATCTACCATAGCACTAGTAATTCTAGTAATTTGTATAAATGCATGAATCATCAAGTTAGTGAGGTCTGGCTAAAATCTATATATGCATTACTCTTATGAAAAGAAATGACGCTACAGCAGATAGTTAAATATAAAAGCCATGTCATTTGTTTTAATACTCACAGCCAGTGGTGGCTCGTATATTTCGTAGATTTCCATTCGATATTATCAATAACATTTAATATAATGAGTCCTTTTTTTCTTTAATTCTTTCTTTATTTATGTAGTACAATATATACTCCTTAAGCTTAATGTCAGTACTCCAGTAGCCATCCCCCAGTTTATGAAAAATATACAAAAACCTTTGTATGGAATTGTGGGCTTCACAGTGCCAGCAACGTGGTGTTTGACTGTTGTGCGCATGTGCATATAGTAGGGGGTGGGGAGGAAGGTGGGACTGCCAGGTAGAGAGCACTGTTTCTCTCGCAGTGCCGGCTCTGGCGTGATGGTGGAAGGAAGTAATTTTTACTCAGCGTGTGTTGTGAATAAAAAAAGTGTACCATATTTTTGAATGTGATAACATATAGAAGAGTGTAGAATTAGATTATTATTCTGCTTCCAGCTATTCTATTTGATTCATTTTTTTCGGTTCTTTTATTTAACAGAAAGACTAAATGCGCTTAGAGTACTTTCAATGGGGAAAAATGTCCTCAATTGTCATCCGGAGATCAAGGAGAAAAACATTGAACCTTTTTCGCAAATTAAAACAAGAAGGATGGATTTCATTTTTAAATGAATAGATCAAGCTTGAACTGTAACAATTTAAGTTAAAGTAAGTAAAAAAAATGTTTTTTGTTAAGATATTATCAAGTTCCTGAATACATTTTCTTTTTATACATTTTTTTTTTTTCCTTTTACACAATTTTAAAACAAAGACTAAAAAATTTCTGGAGCAGCAGCACCCCCACTAATTTTAGCTACGAGCCGCCACTGCTCATAGCATTATCCTTTTTCTCTGAGTATGTGGTCTAAACACCAAGATCTCAAGTTTGGTTCTACGGTGACGAGGGTGGTAAGGATTCGAATCCCACCCACCTCTACTGAGGGTATATTTCCCTAAATGAGTTTCCACTTTCCTTCAGGAAAATTGGGGTATACTTTCCATCAATTCTACTTTACTCGTTAGTACCTCATTAGCGTGATGTTTGTTCCACAGCGTTTAGTACACGTTAAAATAATACATTAACTATACTATTGTTATAAAATGAATAAATGTACCCTCATTTGGGAGTAGGGATGGTGGAAAACTGTTTAGATAAAACGAGCTTCAGTTCACCCAACTGGGATTTGAGCCCAGACAAATCAGTCACCGGAAATCCAATCCAGCACGAGAGTGACACGCTGGACCATCAGACCACAGGTGCGGGTATTAGCGTTTTCTAAATATGTATAGTCTGGACCAATAGTAAGACACGGTGGAAGAAAACCAATATTAAAACAAATTTATTTTCTTCTTTACACTTTCTAATACAAATATTTTGTCTGATTGGCTACATTTACAGTTTGTGTTTTACATTCTATAGTACGGTGTATTTTGTAAGAGCTGAAAAGTAAACAACTATGATATACGTATATGTGTGTGTGGATTTAAATTCCAAGAAATCCGCGGTCGTCGAGATGTCGTATTACTATGGTATGGTGTGTCCACCCATACCACGAACCTGAGACACCCTAGGCTGGATTTGGATACATGTATAGCCAAAAGGATGAAAGAATAATTATCCTAAGCTTTCATCGACTTACCAAAGTAAAATGAGATTACTAGGGAATACGTGTTGAAAGAACTAATGAAATAGTTAGCTAGTGTTGAATTTTTCCACAGTAACCTATAGTTTAATGGTTAAAACCTCGTCTCTATACAATTGAATTGATTTTAACTAACATCATTTAATATCTAATATTATCATAATGTCACTCTGATAATTCAAAAATTCAGAGGTTCTTGGTTCGATTATTTACAAAACCTAAAAAAAATATATATGTTGAAATTTGAGCTACCCCTTTCATAGTGATTAATTAACGTCCAGGAGATTTAATGTTGTGTCGGTTCTATTATATAGTTTGTAGGTAGTGTACTGCTATGCTAAAATTATTTGGTTCAGAAAGTTAATTTAAACACCAGAATTTTAATATTGGATTTCACACCAACATCAAAGATGTTTCTTGATAATATCTATATTTATTTTTAACTATATTATTTTTACTCTATTTCCCCTTTTTACTATCTCATATTAAGAAAAAATTTTGTTATCGCGAAATAATTGATCTCAAGATTATAATGAATATTTACATTTTATGTGCAGAGTATAATATATGTTATCCACTCCCGTATGTAGTATATCTGTCTATCTTTAGACACAGCTCCAAAATGACTAGATGAACTTCGTTAAAACTTTATAACTACAAATAAAAATAATTATTCTAGGGTTGTCTACAAAAACCTGATTTTTTTAAATGGTATATTAATTTTCTTAGAATTTATATATAAAGTGTTTATCGTGATAAACAAGATATTATGGTGGGGGTTTTTTTTGAGGATATCTTATTTAAGGATAGTTAACTGAAAACATATATTTGATCATTTTGTTCTAAGCTATAATACATGATAGTATGACGACGATGATAATAATATTAATAATAAAAAAAGAAAGTTTTTAAGAATATGTTGTAACATTTCCCCCCCCCCACCCCCCCTGTTTTTTCAAAGAAAATATATGGTCACCATAATTACTATGGATAAAAGCTGAATATATTTTGAACGAACTATAAAACATATTAACCTTGCCTAATCAGGAACCATTGACAGTTATCTCAATATCAGTTACTATGTATCGTGTTATATTTTTCACCACGTCTTAATAACCGTTCGGGTTACACATATGTGTGCTAATGGCAGTAGTATGTTAGAAGTAGGGTCTAATTTAGAGGAAGTAAAGCCGCATTCAAGTAAAGAGATAGTGGAAAAACATTTTTAAAAAGCCAGCCACAGTACACCTTACCGGGATGTGAACGCCTGCCTATCTCCCCGCCATCGGCAGTACTGCCTATTGCGAGTGTGACGTCATAGAACATTAGGCTACCGAGGCTGGTTCGTACTAACTGTTCCTAAATAAAGTACTTTTATAAATTTATTTGTGGTATTTATAGGGCACTTTCTGGAACGACTGATTATAACAGCACACGATTTATCAAACAACTTATATTATATAGAATATACACAACATTCAGCCTCCGACCGTTATTATTATTAGTAGTAGTTGTAGTACCGCGTCTTACTACCCGTTCGGATTATACGCACTTACGCTAATGTGTAAGGGTAGGGTGATTGTGAGATGAAATGGAGGACCTACAGTTTAACGTGGAATCCGAACCACAGTGGAGGCCTGGCATTCCCCACATTCACAAGATGTCTTGTCAGAGGTCAAGGAACGGTTTGGTAATCAGATACATCTGTGCCGAGACCGAGGATTGAACCCCGGCCGTCCAACCGTTATTCATCACTGTGAAAGGCGGAAACCCACATTTCACCAAGGATACATTTTTAGGTAAGGCCAGGAATCGAACCTGGGACACTTAACTAAGTAAAAGACACGCAATACCAGCTGAGCTAAGATGTCAGACTTAATAAATTCAAACTAACGTATGTTATTTATCACACTGGACTGTGTTCTAAGACATGTTAGAACTTTTAACACACAAAATCGAGACAGTTATTATTTGCAAACCAAAAGCAGAAAATGTTCTAGAAACGAGGCCAAGATAAAATGGGGAAAGGCATGCATTTCTGGATCTTACAGTAGCCGTCTTGCAGTTTTATTTAGTATGTCCACTCGTGAAGATTCC
>CABFOV010000067.1:249343-305867 GCA_902141375.1 Timema poppense
CCCCCTCCCTCGCCCCCCCCCCCACCCTTTCCTTTCGCCAACTCCGAAACAGAGCTAAAAGACGATACTCTATAGAGCTCCAAGTCCACCAGGACCCGTGTACGTTATGTCGGCCGCAGCTTCTAGAGATAATATAAATTCTTCGGCTTCTTTTGTGCCTGCCCCGCTCTCTATTCCGCATTGTTCTCTCTTTCATTCCTTTCTATATTCCGCTAAACATTCCGCTTCATTCCTTTCTTCACCTCGTTCTACCCTTAACTTCCAGCTATTTCTACTTTTTTCTCCCATCTGGAAATCAATTACGCCCACAAGATTGGAAAGTGTATAACATTTCTTAGAAACTAGTGGCATTTCGGAGCAACAATATATCTATTTAATAAAATAGAACGAGTTTTTTTTGGGGGGGAATGATATCTTTAGCTTAGTGACCGAATCGGTGTTTTATTTTATTTTTATAGGGATTTTTTCTTTTAAAAGTAGAACAGTTGTTTATAACATAGGTATGGATCGAAAAACACAGTCCAATTTTCATAGTATAAGGCCTTTAGCTTACAGCTAGGAAAGTTACTAGATCTATTTTCACGTAGGGTGACCTGGTGGTCTAGGGGTAAGGTGTCGGACTTCTGTGCTGGGGTCCGGGGTTCAATCCTCGATCTTGGCACAGATTTATCTGATTACCAAACCCTTCTTTCATCTCTTACAAGACGTGTATTAATCACAACTTGTGAATGTGGGGAATACCAGGCCTCCACCGTGGTTCGGATTCCACGTCAAACTGTAGGTCCTTCATTTCATCTCACAATCACCCTACCATTACACATTAAGCGTAAGTGCGTATAACCCGAACGGTAGTAAGACTCGGTGCTAATAATAATAATATTTTCACGTATATATACGTCTAGTCATGTGGTATGTAGGTCACTTTAGATAGATAATATCAATATATATATATATAAAGTAACACTAATAAAATAGTAAAATTTTATCTATCTGGCTACAGTATTTTATAAATGCACTTTACTATGAAAATATGTATATAGTTCAGTTTTCACTAGTGACGGTGACAGTCTAACAATAAACATAATAGCCATTGATGTCTAGGTCAAGGTTTAAATCTCAGCCTTGCACATCGGGGTTTGCTTTCCTCACATGATCTACCACTGTCGTTTTCTCACCCAATCTTCGTGCTAATATGGGTGCACTTATTTTATACTACCCATTCTTAACTAAAACATTTTATAAACAATGTGCCAAAAGTGATAAAAAATATTTTAAAAAAACTGATATTAATTTTTTTAAATAATTTTTGATTGTGTTAACAATTTCAATGCATTGATCTTGGAAGCCGCTGACGCAGTGATCTGGCTTCAAATCCAGGCCGTGTATAAGCCACTAAAGGAGTCTTTTTATGAGGTTGCGAGCGTATTTCCAATAAATCACTTCTCTCCTATTTACAGTTTTTTACTAAAGGTGCTGCCTTGGTCAGCGAGTAAATATCTATGATTGTCAGGTCACACGACTTAAAAATACAATGGTCTGTGTAATTTTCTGGAATTACTTCTTTATTCTAAGTTAATACTCCTTTTTACCCTTCCTCTACAACCCCTAATTTCATGTTAATAAGAAAGAGGGTAAAGAAAACTACGAAACTTATTATCTAAAAATAATGAGGAAAGCTCGCTGCTAGTTCTTTTGTGCAAAAAACTACTGTATTAGAGGAAATCAAAGTCTAGAGCGTTTTGTTCACCATGCCTAGTCTCATAACTGCAGAAATTTGCTTAAAAATTCGTTGAAAATGGGCTAATGTTACATTTTCACACATTTGTTTCTATAAATAAAACTATAAAACTATAAGGTTGTAATGGGAACCTAGCCCGGGTGGAATCATTATAATTTATTTTTGTGGGAAACATATTTTGAAATAACGCATCGTGGAATTAAATATTTCGTTAGAGTCCAACGTCTGCTTGGCAATACCACGCTTACCGAGGTGGCCCCCTTAAGTCGCTAAGCTCGCGCATCACCATACAAAATCTTCAATGACTAAGTATTTTCCTACTTAAATGGCGATTTTAAGTTTGATTATTTATTAATGTTTGGTTTTTCTATTGCATCTCATTGGCAATTTGGGCTATAAGGATATATATATTATCTGGTACTTAAACCTGTATTTTACAGGGCGCTTATAAGCATTTTATATAATAAAATAGGCTGATTATTAATACACAATGACTATAAAATAATTAATTAAATAATATACATGGAATAAATTAACTGTATGGTTTCCCAAAGGGCCCCATGGTTCACCAAGCTATGTCACCAGAGGTTGTATAATATTTTCATTATTATGTCACTCCTGCATAGGCGATATCATTTCCTTCGATATATAGCTATCCAATAGCAGAGTTATGAATTCTCTTTAAGTTAATTTGTACGTAATGTGCTTTTTTTTCTATGATCTAAAAAATTAAAAATATCTACAATCTCAAAATTTTGTTCAGCTATTTTGATGACCCCCAACCTTTCCTCCATTTCTCAGATTAATATTTTTTATTATCAGGCCTTTAAAATTTTATTTTATCCGGGGTGATCCTATTTACTAATGTGACAAATTTAAATTGTCTTCCATCTTAAAAGGTATATTTCCTAATACGTTTAGAGAAATTAAAAGCTACTGGGTCTTCTCCCAACCCATTTCGGTTTCCACATTTCCATTTTGAGATTAATACGTATTTAGTTATCTGATACGTAGGCTTACCTGAATAATTTCAGTTTTCAACCACACCAACAATATTGTTCTACATTATGTAGTGTCCCAAGTTGTGAACCCTATGTGGCTTCGAATAGGCTGCCGTTTTGAATATTTTATTTATATTTTATATTTTAAATCGGGAACTCTCTTTATTTTTAATATTATTTTAACTATTCATTTTTCATTAAATAATATTTAGGCCCTCCAGACAGTTTAAAAGTCATACATTTATTTTATATTAAATGTGCTTACTGGATGCGTCGGAAGATGAAACAAAGGGAATATCTGATACAGCACAGAATTTTCGTTCTAAGAGAAATACATATGTTCCTCAATACAGAGCGGTCGCATTGTCCAGTCAACCGGAAAGCTAGGATTTAAACTACACTCATGTGATAGGTCAAAATTGTCAGGCCACACGGGTGCAATCGACGATGGCATCAGAATTTGGGGAAAAGACGTGAGGAACAAACGAACTCTCACAAATACTCCGAGGATAGACGTGCAGTGACCAGTGAGGCGGCAAGACGCGTGTAGTGCGTCGTCGCATTATTTTAATAATGATATAGTGTTATAGTAATGCTATAGTATGTGCGGTGACCAGCGTAGAAACCGGTCGGTTGTATAAGCTGAAATTGTTAATGATTACAGTACTAACATATAAAATAATATGTTCCAAAAATAAATCAATATAAAAGTGATCAAGGTATATTTATTGTGTAAGTGGGAATTTCCTTATATGATGATCACGTAGATACGAGAAACCAAGCTAGCCAGGGACAAATATCAAAATTATAAGTCGTATTTGCGAGTTCTACAATTGTTGCCCAACTAAGGGGCATTACATCGTGGTAGGTGGAAGAGGTGGAGTTCTTCAATTGGTGCCTAACAGTGGGGCCTTCATCATATAAGTAATTCTAAGAACTCTTCAATTTGGCCACCCAACGAGCCAACGAGGGGCCTATAGGTAGAATTTTTCAATTGACGCCTAACGAGGGGCTTTTCTAAGAACTCTACAGTTAGTTGTATCAATTTCAAGCTCTTAAATTTTCAGTTTTCAATTTTAAAATCCATTTACTCAAACATCATTTAGTTATTTTACAAATCTCAATATTATTCCATATATATTTTTTTAATTATTTGGAAATTTTGAGAACCTATTTCATAAACTCATTTTTAAATATAAAATTTTAAGTATTTTTGATTGTTTGGGGTGATCGTCCTAAACGGCTTGCATGCATTTCAATTTTCCACCACAGTTAGAAATATCTTTTATATAAATGTTTGAAATTCTTGTCTTTCCTTCAATCCAGAGATAAATTTTAAAATTTGTTAAAAATCCATACTTTCCAGTTATTTGCCAAATTTGTATTTTATAGCATAATAAAAATATTTCTTCTTTAACTATAGAAACTTTTTTCACATCCCCCATTTCATTAACTCTAGGTAACCTGGTGGTCTAGGGGTAAGGTGTCAGACTTCTATGCTGGCGGCCGGGGTTCAATCCTCGGTCCCGGCAAAGATTTATCTGATTACCAAACCCTTCCTTCACCTCTGACAAGACATCTTGTGAATGTGAGGAATGCCAGGCCTCCACCGTGGTTCGGATTCCACGTTAAACTGTAGGTCCTTCATTTCATCTCACAATCACCCTACCATTACACATTAGCGTAAGTGCGTATAACCCGAACGGGTAGTAAGACGCGGTGCTAATAATTTCATTAACTCTACACCCATCCTCCCATTTTGTAATTTAAATTTTTGTCTTTTGTATGTTTTTTAACATACCACTAAATTTCTATTTTTTACCTCATCGATAAATGGTTGAAAATTTTAGTTTTAGAAAATTTAAGCTCTCGCCCTTTCCGCTATCCCTATTTTGAATTTTGAATTTTTAATTTCTTCTGGTTATTTGGGTTTGACATTTTGTATTTATTAAAATATTTCAATGTTCTACTGTAACTAACAAAAAGGTTTGCTTACGATTTTTAAGAGAATTTCTTTCAATTTTAGGGCCCTCATTTTTAAATTTAAGAATGCTCAGACATTCATTATGGCTTGGGGTGGTCCTTACACTTTCCCGGCAAATTAAATCTTTTATTACACTCATAAATAATTTATTCTTTTAATTGTGGCAATTTGGAAACCACAACTTCCTTATCCATTTCATCGTCCCCCACTTATAAAGATAAAATATTTAGCATAATTTTGCTATTTAGAATGTTCCCCCTAATTTCCCGAAAAATTTTGTTTTCTACCGCTCCTAAAAATATTTTCTAATTATTTGCTTCCCCTCCCATCACCTATCTTCCATTTAGGTAGCAAATTGAAGGTTAGTTGATTCAAATTTCAAAAAATCAATGACTGAATCTTGTTTGCCAGACTTGAAAACCCCGAGATAAGAAATTTCTTGGAAATTAAAGTGGAAATAACATTTTTTGAAAATTTTGATAGAATTAAGGTAATTCTGCCGACTAGAATTTTAAAAAAAATGTATACAACAGGGATGTGTTTAACTGTGGAAATTGAATCTCAGCGCAATCGGACATACATAATTTTGTTGCACATAAAAAAAGCATAGATAATGATTAAGCCCCTTCTAGAATTTTTCGTCCTTAAATTTCCAGAAAGCTCCATGCCAAATTTCAACCTTCTAGCTCGTCGGAAAATAAGAAAAACCTATATGGAAGGAAAAACAGACAGAAACGGTCTGGATGTTATATTACAGATTACACTAATATGGTGGGTATGAGGAAGGTAGAGTTATAGAGGAAATGCACCGGTATTTGTGAGGATGCTGAGTGGAAACTAGTTCACCCTCAGTACACTCGACCGGGATTCGAACACAGATCTATCCGTCACCAGCAATCCAGTTTAATGAAAAAGTGATGCGTTTGACCATGTTCACTGATGTTGGTAATTAATATGTTTAGTTACTGTTTGATCATTTAAAACCCATACGTGGGATTTTAGCCTGCACTTTGCAATATTGCAGGTTAATTTGTATTATTTTACCATCTGGTGTCTGATTTTCTCTTTGTTTGTAGTAAAATTTAATATTTTATGGTTGAGTTATATAAACTAGCTAACCAAGTAGAATAATCGCTAAGAAAAGATATAGATTATGTACATTAATATGTAAAGAATGTTAGAAACCACAGTATTAAAATCAATTATCAAACTCTGGCTTGAGGGGCGGGGGAGGGGGGGGGAGTTTCACTACTCCCTTACGCCTTAGATTAAAAATTCTGAATATTCTACGCTTAAATATTTAAAGGTTTATTTTCCTCGAAACAAATAAATTGTTACGTTTTAATTTTTATTTTAAAATATGATCATTGACTGAACGTCTACTTTATTAGTAAGGTGTTTATTCTATGTTGGATGACAGCCTTATTATTGAAAGACCTTGTTATTTTTGACCCAAATAAGTGCTGTTTTCTAGGTGCAGTATTGCAAACAGTCGATTCCAAAATCGATAAATTTAATACTAGCTGTTTTTGGTTATAATGTGACTTTGATGTGCTTTTTGCACTTTTTTTTTCAAGTGTTTACTAAGTTAAAGGACATATTAGGTGGTGTGTTAAAAGTTTTTGATAATTAAGTTCAATACCAAGGATACTAACAAATTAAGTTAGGAATGAAGAAGGTTGTTTATAGGAACTGCAGCAGAGCTAGCTTGAATAAGCAAAAAACAGTGGAAAACCACTAGTGTACCCGGCCGGGATCCAAACCCCGAGCTCCCAGTCAACTGCAATTAAGTGCAGTGATAGTCTAACGGCTATGGGTTCACTGTGTCCGTTTAAGGTGGGGATGTAGGGAGGCGAGAAAATCTCTGCAGTTTTGCAGTTTTTATAGCAAAACGTTCTGTTCATGATAATTAAATATTTTTGCAGTATAAAAATATAGTTTAATTTTCTTCTCATGGTAATATCAACAGATGTTGGATATATGTCATGAGCATATTAGCATTTGATGATAAATTTTTTTTAATGAGGAGAAAAAGTTGTCATTAAATTCCAGGACACCCTGATACAAGAGCAATAATTTATTTTGACCAAAACATGTTTTTTTATGAAAATTGTAAAAACACTGGCATTTTCTCGCGTTTCCAATATCCCCACCTTTACTTGTGAGGTTTATCCTTTCTGTGCTCTTGCCCTGGTTACCTGCATCTCTAACCCCCTACTGTTCCATCCGTTCCCACCCCTTACCCACCGTCCGCCCGTCTGTCTGTCAAGAGTAATACTCACGTCACTAGCACATGTTCTCTAGCGATGTTCATCTGTCACCTAGCAGATCCTCGTGAGCCTGCTATACACGACTGGGCCAGGAAAAGATGAGTCGAGGAAGGGAGATATTAGAAAATATCAGGTGGTGGGGAACTTGAGATGTACTTTGGAGATTGGTGGAAGGGGTGGTTTTGTAAAGGGAAGGGGGATATCAATCGTACGAGTAGTGACGTCATTTCATTATGGTGCTTCAACAGACGTCGGATTAATGCAGTGGAATAGACCCTGACAGGTTGTTTCTTGTAGTAACCAATTATTTTCTTTATAAGCTCCAAAACTTTCCTTGGGTATAGATTCATTTTTTTTTTCTATTGAATAATTTTATGGAAATAGTAATTGGATTAAATTTACTTGCTGCATGAATATTATAACGAATTATGGTGGGACCCAGACTTGAAATAACGGACAGGCTAAGAATGATTTATTCACCGTGTAGTTTAAAATTAACGCCAACAGATTTAAAAAGAAATTTTGGATAAAATTAAAACAAATATTTATTAAAATTCCAACATCTTTGTAGGTTTATATTTCAAGATTGAACAAGCCGTTTATTTAGCACAGTTTATTAAATGTTTACTTAAATTTTATCAAGTTAAATATCTTTATAAAATTCTTAATCGTCGATTAGACATTGATTTCTCTAAATTTTTAGATAATTTAACGGACTACTTTAGCTTAGATTAATTTATTCTAAATTATATTTAAAATTGAATATAATATTTTTGAACATATTGGGGTTATTTTTCAAATACTTTACAAGTTATAAGATTATCTTACCAACATATTTTTGTTCCCATATACTAAAGTTTTAAAATTTGTAATTTAAGATCATATAATATAGTTTTACCTTTTAACTCCAAACATGAAGCTTTAACCTCATGATGAAATACGTTAAAACAAATTATGCATACAAGAAAAAGTAATAAAAATACTTACCACAGCGTCTTACTACCCATTCGGGTTATACGCTTAAGTACTAATTACACTAATGGGTTGGGAATTGGGAAGGTTGAATATAGAGGAAGTGAACCTTATTTGCGTAAAGGATTAGTGGAAAACCATTTAAAGAAAATCTGGGATTCAAACCTCGATATCCCTGCCCTCGGTAATCTAGTTCAACACGAAATTAGCGCTCTAGCTAATCACGCCACCGAGGTGGGTCAAGAAATAAGATTCCACTTAGTTCACCCTTAACAAATTAAATGTTTATTTTGAAGATATTAGAAATAAAAAGATCACAAAATAAAATCTTGAATACGCTAAGTGAAAATTTCCCTTGTTGACCTACCATTATCATTTTTAAGCCAATTGGTAACTGAAACTTCTAGTTGCGTTAATTTTTTAAGTCTTTAATATTATATTTGAACATGAAACATTTATTTTTATAACCAATGCTTTATCTATTTTAGACACACTATAACCTAACCTAAACTAAACTACATAAAAACGAAATATTAAAAAAACTTAAATTGGTGGACACGCAGCCTCATCTAGTCTTTTTTTTTTTTTCCACGGGGAAGTCAAGTTCCAATCACAGCAGGTTTTACTGAGGCTGGTTTTTCCTAAATAGTTTCCCACATTCCCTCTATAAAAGTGTGGGTATATTATCAATTTTACCTTCCTCTGCCTCACCCCATCTGAACAGTTAAAATACGTAAGGGAAAGATGGGTGGTAAGACGCGATAATAAAAGAAAAACTAACGAATAAAATATAAACTCAAATCAAAAGAATATTTTTAAATATACATAAGATAGATATGTATTTAGAAAAATCGGTATCCTAAATAAAAATCATCTTAAAAAGGCGTTATTTATAAACAACTAGCATGAAAACAATTCAATATGCTAAGTGCTTCATTGGGGATCTAAAGAGGGAAACCTTTTCATTCATTACCTGCCACATTTAACATGACTGAAGCAATGCAACATTAATTATAGCGTTCCCAAACCGACTTCGCTTCTCATTAGCAATTTCTTACGCCCCTATCTCCCCAACCTCCTCGCTCGCCTCTTGAGAGAAGAGGCAGTAATTATTGTCAAGGCTTGTGGTATTAAGAGCGCTAAATAGCTAACGTATCTTGATAATAAAGGAGTCAATTATTATAATTTAAGTTATTTTGTTTGTAGTAGAAAACGTGTACCGTTTGAACTTGTACAATCACATATTATATTCAAACATTATGATTGTGTTCATTCCTTTCAGGAGTTTCGCAAAAAAATAATATTCTAAGATGTCAGCCCACAATCGAGTTATACTGAGCGGCCGCCGTTTGGTGGCAAAGATAGTGCCATCTTCTGCTGGTAGAGGCTGCCATGTGGTCATTTGTTCAGTTTTTTTTAGGCCATAGCTGCTCTTTTTTTTATTCAAATAGCTCCTAATTTGTGCTCGAAAGGCTGAGGTTGATCTCGTTCTAGACCCACTGATTTACATAAAAATCTGGAAGCACTGGGGATCGAACCCGAGACCTAAAGATTCGTGGCCAGACCTTACATGTCATACTAAGCAACAATATATTTGATAGATTTTTAGAACTCTCCCTAGATATATAAAAACAGCCATAATGTTTGACCTATAACATTAAATGTCAAATTAATACAAATTGTATAGCGGCATTTAAATATTAGGTTCCTCTCTCTTCATATTCAAAGGTACCGCTCTATTCTGCAGTATGGTGAGTCTCTCTCACTCTCGGTCCATGTTCAGCAGCTCACCCATTACTCTCTCACACTTGACTGAGTGACTAAAGATGACAACTTGGCCGGCCACTTATTGTTATAAAAATCCCGTTTTAAATATAAATATGTATAGAAATGTTGCGGTATGTTTTCATCACAAGTAATAGGTATGTACATTATTTCGATTATATATTTATTTATCTAGCGTCATCGTTATAACATCAATATTGCGATTGGTTTGCTGCGGCTCTCCACTTTGTCTATCCTGGGCCAATTAATTTTTCCATCTTTGTACCTTCTTCTGCCAACTTCATCAGCTATCTAATTAATTTTCTCCGGGCTTGGTTTTCCTCTCGAATGTCTGTATCCCTTACATATCTCCTTCTAGTTAATTATTTATTTTTAATATATTTATTTACTCTGGCAAAGTCTTAAACTTACAAAATGATTTATAGTGAATAGTTTTTAAATTTAAAAGAAGTAACTTTATGAACGAAAATATTAATAGAATTAATCTTAAAATTGAACAATCATAAATGTCTTACTTATCAACCAAACTTACAAATTATTTTTATCTAAGTCATAAATGTTATCTTATTCGTATATTATTGCTAGCTTAATAAATCATTCATACCACAGTGTGTATATGTTATTTAAATGTATATAATTACAAACAATTAATTTTAGAAGAATCATATTATATAGTAGGGCCCCATATCCATGGATAATACGTTCCTAGATCAACCCCGGCTACGTGAATCTGCGAATAATACCGAACTATTATATAACGTGATATTCATCTAACATACAAACGGTAAGGTTTAATAGATTAATTACTCACAGTAAGGCATTACCAACATTAAATAAAATATATAATAAGATATATTGTACACCACGGTGTACTTTCTATTCTCCATTCTTCTTGTAGCGACGATCACATTAAGATGATTATTATTATTATTATTATTATTATGACGACGGTGATATGAGAGCACAATGTGCACGATGAGGAGATGAAATGGGGTGATGGTGTAGAAATTGTGACTTATAAACAATTTTTCTCTTTGATTAAAAATAAGTAAAATTTGGCAGCAGTAAATCGCGGATACTGTAACCAGTGGGTACGGGGGCCTTACTGTGCATACAAATATTAACTTTGGCTTCGTAGCTACTCAAGAGAAAGGCTCGAAGCTAAGCTATTATTTCATAAATGTAGATAAATATTTCTTGAATGCATCTCTGGTGTTATCAGGTAGCTCATTCCATGCCCGTGATGTCGATAAATTGTAAGACTGTGAGTAGCATTGTTATTTGTGTAAAGGTAAACAGAACGGAAGAGTTACTTGTATGTGTATTTAGCAATTTTTTTTTGTGAGAGAAGAATCCTGGATCAAGGACATGAGTTCAGAATTTTTAAGACTAATGTATGGGTGTGAAATGAAAGTCGTTCTTTTAGTCTTAGCCATTCAAGATTTTTAAAGTATGGGTATATGTGTTTTTCAAGTATAGGAAAAATTTAATGTTTTGAATTAGATATTGTGTTATTCTTTTATTATATATATTATGTTAATTATTAATATAAGTTTATATTAATTATTAATATATATAGTATATTTACAAAGCCATCCATTGGATTCAAGTAATTAAAGTGTATTTTAAAATCTTCAGGTGGAATATTCGTTGAAGAGTAAGGTTTTTTTTTATTGTTTACTCCTCTTTCCCACAACATTTGTGATGAATGAAAGATAAAAATATTGTAACATTACATTACATTATGTTACAATAGGAAACGCCCCTATGCTGACATTCACGCATAACTCTCTGTGATTCATACTACCCGCTCCAATTATACCTACACTAATAGAATCTCTACAATAGTATTCTTCTCTATTGTAGTTCACGTAGTTTGGTACGACATAATAAACAATTCTGAACAATAACATTATCTTTACATAATAAATCTCTACATAATAAAACTGTTCGTGTACCTACCGATTGAATTTTCTGAAACTAGCAACCACCAAGACTGGCCTACACCTATCATCCTAAATTGATGAGTGGGCCGAGCGAGCTACGATGTTCCAACAAGCAGAAGTCCACTCCGTTCTGTTCAACTAACATGTAGTGGGCCGGCCAGTATTGTACACGACTACAGAATGACTATTCACCTATTCACCTGCCCTCTGATAGTAGAGAGATGAATTACTTTCAAATCATCAGCTGATTGACGAAACGGTTTTGGAAGTCAGATGGAGCCATGACAACAAATGGTCTACGTGATCATCCAAAGCTCCAAGAAGGCCGTATTGACGTCACCGACCATGTGTTCAATTCTCCAACCTTTATTCTATTGCGACGAAACCCACTATATATTGTGATGTGCGTGTATGCTAAAATGACTATTTGATTTCAACGCTTGACCAATGTCAGGATAAAACATTTATATATTTTATCTTCTTCGGAATCTTAACTATGGCGATTTATTTATTGGACTCTGGTTTAAAGCTAACTCTTAGTGTCAGCCATGTTAGGTGTTGTAAATTTTCTATTATCTAAATGTATTGATTTTTACCTGATAGTTAAATTTGATATGAGGCTCTATATTTTGTCTGTCGCCAATTGGGTGCTAGAGTCTTTTCGGGTGTTAAATCTTTAAGATATCCACAATTGTTAATTGACTTGTGGTTGAACGAGTTAAATGTAAATTGTTTTGAAATTGTGATTAATAGTAATTATTTTGTAAACACTAAGGTGGCGTTTCTTATTTTTGTTTGCATTTTGAAATATAGTTTAATGTAAAGTAAGTTTCTGATCAATTTTATTAATTATGAAATCAATTAACTTTAGTATATTATCTAATCTTTTTCTATGGTTTTCTTCTAATATTATATTTTCATTATTATTTACTAGTAGGGTTATTGTTTTCTTTTCCTAATATTGTGTCAGGATCGGATAGTCCCAGGGAAGTTTGATTAAAGTCTGTTGGCCAAACTCTCGCGTAATTTAAAGTTTCTTAGAGAAAGTTAACATGTAAAGTTAATGTTTTTGGTATGAAAAAGACACTTTGGTAACATTTTGAAGGTGCCCATTAGGCCCTTATTTAGTCCTTATGTATTATCCTGATATATATTAATATTTTTGATTTATAGTACTAAATTCAACGTTACGGGTTGTTCTGTCTCTTTAAGACTGACCCATTTGAATATTGAATATATTACTAGTTGTATAACTCTGTCTTAAATTATCTGCGCAATTTAAAGATATGGAGTTATTATCAATGTGTTTGTTTTTCAACATATTTCAGTTTTATTCATAAGACCTTGTAAAGTTTTCTGCTCAATTGTTATTGTTTTGGATAAATCGTTCATATGGCTGCTTTTAAATATTGCTAATAATTTCCCTTGTCACTTGTTCCATAGCTTACTCCCGCTCCCTTTTATCTTATTAATGGTCGTGAATAAAAGGTAGCAGAGTGGGGTGTAACATTATATAGTGAATACTTCATTCTGAAATCTGCATTATGACTTGCCATTAGTGTCAAAATAGTTTTTGTGATTCCGGACGACGGAGGTCTAGTGATGAGTCTCGTCTGAATGGGTGACTCTTTATTACACAGACCAGCTACCATTTCGTTAAATAGTTGGGGGAAAATAGAACACTATTCGAACTCAAGTAAATCATTACATTTTATGTCAATCTAAAACCCTTGTTAGATCACATCCTTTGAATATTTCTTACTTTTTGAGCTAACCCTATAGGCTGTATATATATATTTAACACCGTGTCTTACTAGCTGTTTAGTTTACACGCATATGTATAAACTACGCTAGAGAGTTATGGATAAGGAGGGTTGAATTTAGAGGAAGTTTATCCACATATTCATGTAAATCAGAATCTCAGTACACCAGCCCAAGATTCAAACCCGATAACACTGTCATCAGCAGTCTAGTCTATTTATAGAGTAACGGACCTTAATATTCTTTTCTGAAATTATATATTATTTTATGGGCACTTTCCGAGCTATGTGTATACTTACACAACAGGAGTAAGGGTGAGTAAGTTATATTTATATAAAAAATGTGCCAATATTTGCGTTGAGATATAATATAAAACCATTTAGGAGAAAAACACTCTGTGCACCCAACTTTGATTTGAATTCTGACTTTCTCATCACTCTAAAACCAGATGAAGTTGAAGCCCTATCGCACGTCTTCACTAACGCAAGTTAAACTTAAATGTTGTTTACAAAACCTTATAAATAGGTATATAATTTATTTTAATAATATATAAGTTTTTATGGTCATTTTTGCATCACGTCTTAGTACCCGATCGAGCTTAATGAATTTCGCGAATGTGATAGAGATGAGTAACATCTAATTTAAAGAATATTTACCTGCACTTGCACAGAATGGAATTAGGAAAAAAAACCTTCAATAAAACCACTGTCACTAGACAGTTCAACCACACCCAACTCAGTGGCCACGTGGTCTAAGGCTCTACTTTCTTGTTGAACTATATTATCAAATTTTGAGAGATCGGGGTTCAATCCCGGTTGCGTGCACTGATTTTTTTCCCCTAAAGGCTTCTAATATTTTCTTTCATGCAAATACGGGTGCATTCATCTCAATTAAACCTTTCTAATCCTTAAAACTATTAGCGTAATTAATATATAGGCGTATAAACCGAACGGGTAGTAAAACACGGTGCTAAAAAATTGACCACGCGTCTACAGACAAGGGCTTTTTTTAAGTGGTTTATAAATCCGTTATCAAAAAAATGATCCCTACAATTGGAAATAATTATTCTTGAAATGCAAAACATATTTGTTTTACAGCACGTTAATTCATATTAAAGGTCTAATTCAGAGCGAGATTTGTTTTAAAGTTTCCGTATTACTTCCAAAGTTCACAACGTATACTTTTTGTAACTTTAATGGCAATGTTAATAAGTTAAATGAACCAAGTTTCGTCATTTTGTAGCCGTCTTGACTTAGCTAAAGTGTACAGTGACAAAGTTTTGTAAGGCCCGTTTTGTGTTATGCATCAACTATTTAGGTCTATTAACTTGGTTCTTATTTAAACTTGTATAGTCTCAAACTCAAAACGGCCGGCTTTGGAGGAAACTGTTTCAAAGTCTTAATCAATATCACATTAAACTGTCCAGCATTATTTATAGGTCAAATTTTCATTATACAGCTAAAAAAAGTTACTAGACCTACTTTTACGTATTTATAAATCGATTCGAATAGTATTCATATAACATCAATATATATAAAATCACACTATTACAATAGTGAAATGTTACCAATTTTATCCGCCAAAGAAGGTCTGTTTTTATAAAACACCCTTTATTTTAAAATATAATTACATTATAATTTGCAAATATACAGTATATATTCATTTTTTTTAAATTGTATCTTTAATATATTTACTCGAAACAACATTTGTACTTTTTTTTATTTCTCTCTAGTGTCTGGTCTGATTAAATGCTGATAATGATAATTCAAGGGAAGGACGGTGGAGGAAGACGTAGAGAAAAAATGTCAACAATCGTTTGAGTCGAGATAGTAATTAAAAAAAAAATCACTTCAAAGGGTAAGAGATTGAACCGAGTTTTCATGTTTCAGAACCAATCAATATTTTACTCACATAGCATGACTTTTTAAGACGGCAAAATTATTTTAAAAAAAATTGCAGCACTTGCAATGAGTTAAAAAAAGCTATGTGATTAAGAATTATAATAATAAATAATGCATGCATTAATAATATATATGAATATATTTACAACATACACATATGCAATAAAGATGTGTGTGTATATATATTGTTTATAGCAGTTTGGCCCGTTCTAGCATGGCTATGCAACACCAAAACTATTTCCAATTAGAAAGTTAAATATCCAGATGTCCACTTTTTGTTAGTGGCTCGTTGTGCAATCCTGAGCTAGTTATGTCAATCACAAACCAATCATGGTGGTTAATGCATTTAAAAATATATATTTTAGACAAAATGTTACATTTTACACTAAATGAGTGAATAAACAAACTCAATACATTAACAACGCTATATTTACCTAAGCGCGATCCTAAAATAATATAAACGTACTAAGAGACTTGTTGCAGAGATAAAAGAACATCAGAGTTAACCAAAAAAACAGAAATAAATAATATACTCTGTCATAGAAACATATTGAATAATATGCATCCTGGTTTTACCAAGATAATCATGTTTCACCGAGCTTTGCCGCCAGAATGTTTATTTTAATTGTTATGTCGCTGATAGATAGGCTCTAGCTTATACTATAAGTTTTAGCTTTGTTATTGCATTGCTAATGGATCCTTTTTAAGATACTCTTTGGTTTTTGTATTTTTAGATTGTTTTCGTCTGCCTCTAAAATAAATTCAAATTTTCTATAATATTGAGAGGATTTTTTTTCTGCTAACCTTTTCCCGCCTCCTGTCTTTAAATTCCAAACTTTCCTATGTTTATGTTTAATATTTAACACCACGTCTTACTACCCGTTCGACTTATACGCTTTTAAGTACTAATTACGCTAATGAATTAGGAATTGGGAAGGTTGAAGTAGAGGAAGTGAACCCGCATTTGCGTGGAAAACCATTTATGAAAAACTGTCCCCAGCTCACCCGACCAAGATTCGAACCTCTATCTCCCCGTCCTCAGCAGTCTAACTCAACACGACAAGTGCGTAAGCCAACTATGCCACCGAGGCGGGTCCTATGTTTATGTTTAATATTAGGCTGTTCTCTTACAAACTTGCAAAATTTAGATTGTATTCAATGCCAAAAAGAAGACTTTATAATAATTTTGGAAATATTTTAAGTTTTTATCCTCCTACCCTCTTTTTCAGTTCCCAAATTATCTTTTTGTGATGTTAAGATTTATTTGATTATCGTATAATGTTTATTTACGTGCTTTCCAAATTTAAATTTTAAACCATACTAAAAATCTGTATTAAATATTAGTTTGATTAATTTCACGTTCTTCCATTTCCCGAGATAAAATTTATAAATCCGATAAGTTCAAGCATCATTCGGCTCTGGGAATGTATAGTGACCTACATGTCAAATTTCCATTTTATATCACACCAATATTTTTAGTATTAAATTAGTTTTAAGAAACTTGAATGGACTGCTCTCTTCATTTACTAACTCATTTTTAAATTCAAGAATCAGACCTTAATGGTTGTTTGGTGGGGTTCTTATACCCACCTAATTAATTTTAATTTTCTACCACACTGAAAAGTAATTTATTATTTTAGTTTAGGGAATTTTGAAACCCCTCCGTTCACCAGCCACATTTCTAAATACTAATAATCATCATCATCATCTGTTTCCAGCCCTTTGCCGGGTCAGTTTAGTGAAATTCCTTCATCTTCTTCTATCATTTCATCATTCTTCCTCCTGTAATTACTTCCAATCTTACCCTCTCACTTGAACACGTTCTGTTATCTGCTCATCTCCTTTATTTCTTTACCTTTTTTGCGGTCTTTTCCTAAATACTTCATTACCAAATTTTTATTTGACATTTTCTCTTTTTCCATCCTCATTCCATGCTCATACCATCTCAGTCTTGCTTCCTCTACTAGCTCATGTATTCCACGTACCCCCACTCTTTCCTGGATAACTTCATTCTTAAACTTGTTTCTACTTGTGACAGCTAGTATGACCTTCACAAATTTTATTCCCATGGCCGCCACTTTTCTAGTCTCTCTTACATTCAATGCCCATATTTCTGCAGCATATGTGACAATGGGCACAAAGTACGCCCTGCACAACCATTCCTTACACTTTAAGGGCACTTCTCTTCTCCATTTCAGGTATTTTACACACCTATAGAACAAATCTTCCTGATGTCCTCTTTTTTAATTAAATCCTCTCTACTTACAACTTTCTCCTAAATCACGCTTCAAGATATTTTATGTTCTGTACTTTTCTCAACTCTACTCCATCCAACCTTGTAACTTTAGCAGGCCTTACCCTCTTCCTTGTCATTACCATCACTTCATACTTTGCCATGCTAAATGCACTTTGTTCATGACCATTTCCATTACCATTACACATAGTAATGGTGAAAGAACACTCCCGTGCTCAACTCCATTTTTTTTAACGTTCTTTCTCTCTCCATCTTAACACTCTTATGTTATCCTCATACATGCTTTTCACTCTCATTACAACTCCTTTTCCACTCCAGTCTTTTCATAGTTTTCTAAGATTTATTTCTATCCACACTATCATATTCCTTATCCACATCCATAAACACCATTACCAAGTCTTTACCATGGTCCTACCTATTTTTCATCAACTATCGTACGGCAAATATTAAGTCTATTGTAGACGTCTGTTCCTAAAATCCGTGCTGTTACTCTTTCCATCTTTCATTGTATTTCATATTCTATTTACTAGTATATTAAAATATATTTTTGTACAGTGGCACATTGGAGCTATCCACCTTTAATTTGTACAGCTCTTCCAGTCTCCTTTATTGAAAATAATTATGATAAATCCCTTTTTTAAGTCTTTTGTTACATTGTTCTCCTTCCAAACCACGCTCAGCACCCTGTGTAACCATTGCATACTTACATCACTTGCTGGTCTTTTCATTTCCACAGTCAGTTCGTCCATACCTGGTGATTTTCTTTGTTTTATTTTCTTTGATGCGTTCTCCACTTATTCCCATGTGGGACCTCTTTACTACTCTTTTACTAATTCTTCCTGCTCCTCTGTTTCACTCTCATCCCTTTCCTCTTCCGGGTTAAACATTTTCTCAAAATATCTCAACCAAAACTTTTTTTCTTCATCTCTTGTCTTCAACATTATTCCTTCTTCATCTATCATTCTAACTTCTTGGATTTTTCCCTCTCCTCTTGTTTCTTACTTAGCTATATAGAACCTTATTAATTCCTTTGACGACCAGTTCCAGCATTTATGTTCATTTTTGCATCCAATCCTTCCTGGCTTCCCGTACAACTCACTTCGCTCTTTTCTTTCCTCCCTGTATTCTTCCTTGGTTTCCTCATTCCTATTCTTAAAACTACTTCTGAATGTTTTATTCTTCTCCTCATATGCTTATTTCAGCCTGTCTTTCCATAGGGGTGTTTCCTTTCCCTTCCTCTTATTAATTGACCTCCAACATATCCCTTCTGCAACTTCCACCAGACTATTCTTAAGCCTTTACCATTCAACCTCAATACTTTGCATTTTATGTTTTGGTATTAAGCTTCTTGCCTTTATTAGGTACAGATCTCTTTCCCCTTCAGTTTTTAGCCTTCAAACCCTTATTAGTCTTTCTTGTCTTACTACCTTTCTCTTATATTCCCATCCCTTTATGTCTGCCATCAACAAACTGTGGCCACTATCTAAGGACACACTTGGTATTACCTTTATGTTTATGGTCTCTCTTTTCATTTCTTCATCTATGATATAGTAGTCTATCACTGACTTTTTCTTCACATCCCAACTGTATCTAGTGATATTTTGAATTAATCCTCCCTTCTTATAATAGCTCTTTGCCACTTTAATTTTATTTCTTGTATATAGCTCCTAAAGCCTTCTACTTCCTCGTTCCTACCCCCATCTTTCCTTTCCTAACACCTCTTCCAAACGTACTCTCTTTTTTCCTACTTTTCCATTCAAATTCCCCATAGCTCTCTGGCACTCTCTTCCCATTTGCCTTTAAGGTCTTCCTCGAACTTGCTATTTTCTTCTGCTGAGCATCTCACTAGTGGGGTATACACATATGTCACCTACGCCTTTTGTTCTCTGTCATTTATTATGATATTTATTATTCTATCACTCATTCCTAATGGCTGCAGCACTTCTCTCACTACGACGTCCATTTCTTATTTCCCTCATGCCACTCTCTCTCCACTTAGTCTCGCTCAGGCCCAGGACATCCACTTTTCTCTTTTCTATCATATTTACAATCTCCTCTACTCTTACAGTCAGCGTTCCAACGTTTAGAGTCCCTATATGTAGCTGTTTGTAATCAATTTTCCCAATCCTGCATTTTACTTTGTTTTCTATAATATAGGTTTGTTTCAGCCACCGGCTCACTAAACGTGCCGTGGTCTACATCTGAGTAGCAGGGCTGCCACTTATAAATAATATATATTTAAAATATATTTATTGTAGGAGTAATCCCCTTACATTGATGACAAATTTCAGTTTTTTGTCTCGCTTAAAGGTTTTTTCTTCTTACTTAACCTTTCTTCCTCTTCATTATTTTACATTAAAAATATTCAGTCATTTGTGGTTATTAGAGGTGTTACTTAAACCTTCTTGCCAAATTTTTGTTTTATACCACACAGAAAAGTAGATGTTTCTATAGGTTTTGGCAAGTGTAACCCCACCCTTTCCCATATTTAATTAACACCTACTTAAGTAATTAAAATATTAAGATGAATATAGTTATCTAGAATTGTCTTTCTATCTTCCTGCCAAATTTAAAATTTTTACTACACTTAAAAGTATTTATTTTTATGTTTATACACCCCTGTTTTTCAAAGTCCTAGTTAGAACTTTAACATTTTCAGTCCTTAGTATTTATTTGGGGTGATCCTTTGAGTTTCCACCACACTGAGAAGTAGTTGTTCACTATTAGCTTTTGCAATTTTGAGCCCCAAACCCCTTTCTCCAATTCACTTTTTTTTTTAATTATAGCCCTATGCTCTTCATTTCTCGGAGCTAGATTTTGAAACATTCCAATTTTAGAATTTCCTGATTATATGGGGTAAACCCACTATCTTCCTCCAACGCAAAATTTCAAATTCCAAGCCCTCAATATATGTTTCAAGAAATGCAGAAATCGTATTAGAAGCTACTAAGTGAAATAGATTTAGAAGTGAACGCTGAAAAGACGAGTATATGATCGCACTGATAATACAAATTGAGGACGATAATTTAGAGATTAGTGCAAACAACATATCATTTGACATAGTTAATGAGTTTAATTATTTATAAACAATTATTTTAACTATAAATAACAATATTATAGTGGAAAATAGGAAAATAATATACTTAAGAAATGCAAATTATTACTCTGTCAGTAAGTTGTTAACATATCGTCTGCTCTTAAGGAATGTAAAACTAAGAATATACAAAACAAAATTGACTGGAAAGCCCAATGGAAAGAGACCATTGGGAAGACTTATACGTAGATGGAAATCATATAAAGATAATAAAAGGGTAGCACCAATTGGATAAATTTGACTATATCATTTCTTACATCACCCTATACATAGCAGCTATATTTTAATTCTAAAACCGCCACAAGTAGATTTTTTAAATAAATAGAGTAATGACGTAAGTTGTACATTGGTGTGAATTTAAAGCTCTATATATTATTTAAAGTGCCAAAATGTGACCTGATTTTAAGAAAATATGTTAGTTTGTCCTTCATCTAGCTTTGTGTATATAATTCGCTGCCTTGTGTAATGAGTGAATTCACAAACCTAGCCAATCAGATGTATTTATTTATCTGGCCCTACGTTATATGTTATTTATATTGGATGAGAGGATAACATTATCATTTACTTAAAATAGATAGGGTATAATGAGGTTGGACTGTATATAACTAGCTCAAGATGGGAAAATGTAGTGTACTTTTGTAAGTGCAGCAATGAACATTTGAGTTCCTAGTGCCATAGAGTAATTAAGGCTACGATAGATTAGGTTATGTTAAATTAATCATCAAATGACACCAATTCTGAATTAGCAATTCCCTCAGTAACAGAGCTAGAACTACACTCAACAAAACAACCCAAAATAATTTTAAGCATATTTCAACCTGTCAAAACCACGTGAATTTGAGGGTCACTTCAGGAACTGGCCAGAATGTCGTGGCCATTTTGTGTTTTGATTGGCCAGAACGCAAATTCAAACTCTACCCCATCAATAATCAGCTGGTCATTGTGTGAAAGATCCAGCCAAATCACCAAGTGACCGGTTTCGGGCCCTGGCCGTAGCATATATAGCCTAAATAATGACTTGAAACCCACGCAGACGGGGTATCAACTCTAGAGGACTCAGAAAGAAAAGTCTGACTCTGAGAAAGAGAATGTAAGGACATACCTAACTTAAGTTGTTGAATGTGATAAAACTTTGGCTGCGTGTATATTTAATTTATCATTAAATAACTCGGTCACGTGACTCGTTAAGAAAAACTATGTGGATGCAAAACGACTGCTATTCAATTTTATCATTACTCTCCAATCTACCCTAATTTTCACACATTTAAAATTTTTTATTAATAATTTTAAACTAACTCATTTCAAGTGATTCACTTTGCATTCAGCTATTGTATTAAAACATTATCTCGCCGACTATAAAAACATAAAATGCGTAATTAACTTTTAATAATTCCAAGGAATGGGATCAATATTATTTTAATGGGAATGATGCAAATATATACTATCTTGTTTAGTCAAGCGGTTAATTAAGATTTTTCCTTGTTCAGTTTTCCACGATTTTGCCCACAAAAACTATTACGTTCGTAAAATATGATGTTGTATTTGAATATTTATACCGTGTATATTCTATGTCTGTGAAATATACTACTAATGTTACTATAGTGCTTACACTGAATAGATTGCGTGGGGGAGTTCCTTGTTGAAGATAAAGCTGTAATGGGAATAATGTTATCTCAGCCATTTCTTTTCTCAGAGGTAGACATAAAAAAGAACGTAATAAAACATGATTCGTGAGAATAAAAAACTGTAGAAAATAATTTAAATAACACGTTAAGAAACAAAAATTGTATTTATTTAATCTTTTTAAGCAATTAAATTAATAAAAAGAATTAAAAATTTCGTGATCCATGTGTTACTACCCGTTCGGTATACTTACATACTAATACACTAGTAAGTTAGAGATATAAATGATAGCTGTGAAGAAAATATAGCCTACATGTAATTGTGTGGAGGCAGAGACACAAATAGTTTAGGGGAAAACAACCTCAGTGCACCTGGTCAAGATTCGATCCCCGATCCCCTATTCACAGACGAAACAAACTAGATTAGGATTACGACTTTGAACAAATGTCCACCGGTACGGGTAGTAAGTAATTATGACCCTTCCAACTACTGTATTAATCGATGAACTTTAATTATGTATTTTTGAAACTTTGACTCGAAAACTTTTATAGTATTCATCAGATTGAATTTCTGGAGAAAATGGGCAGTGGGCATCTTTCAGCTATATACAGTAGCCCCATGGCTTCTTTGGTGCTGACTAATAGATCACAGATGACTTCTGACAGTCAACATTTAGGTATATACCTATATTTTTGATTATCAGAAGTGACAGCTGCTAAACACATGTTTTTGCAGATCATATGGTTCAGCGTAGGGATACATAATTTGGTCTGGTAACTTCTCAAAGCCGTCAGCTCTCAGCTGTGAGCTGTCAGTCAGTACCAAAGAAGTCGTGGAGCTACTGTATATTAGTTGAGTATTTTACCATAAGCTCATACCCTCATCTGTGGTCATGTGGTTTGAAGTATTAGATTCTAAATGCCCAAGGATTACGTTAGTGATGAAGGTGCAGTTTGAATCCTTGCTAGTTCTCTAGGAATATATTCACATTAGCGGTGTATCACTATGTTTTTACGAGCATGATATGGGACTACCCTATCTCAAATACAGGGTTGGCTTGGACCAAGTTGGTCATAGGACGCTTGGTTCTGTTGTGATCACACCTTGTGTGTTTGTTTACTTCTGATTCACGTTTCTCCAGCCAGTGTCTGGTCAATCAATCACCTGAGGGTTATGTGAGGTTAGGTTTAGATTAGGATTGTGCAACTTAAAGGAAATCGTTTGGTGGTTGGGATAGGTTATGGTATGTTAGGCTAGGCTTGCAAAAAAGAAACGATATCACCCACAATCTACAACTTAGAGTAACCCGTCAGTAGTATATGTGTTAAAATGGTGACCTGGTGGTCTAGGGGTAAGGTGTCAGACTTCTGTGCTGGGGGTCCAGGGTTCAATCCTCGGTTCCGGTACAGATTTATCTGATTACCAAACCCTTCCTTCACCTCAGAAAAGACGTGTATTAATCACAATTTGTGAATGTGAGGAATGCCAGGCCTCCACCGTGGTTCGGATCCCACGTTAAACTGTAGGTCCTCCAATTTCATCTCACAATCACACTAGCATTACACATTAGCGTAAGTGCGTGTAACCCGAACGGGTAGTAAGACGCGGTGATAATAATAATAATATATGTGTTAAGCATAAGTATATTTAAATTACGTGGCAAAGTGACAACCTGGATCCGGGAATCGAACTCGGGACATTTTTCTTTGCACACCCATGCTATACCACTGAGATGTTCTGGTTCTTCTACTACCCAACAACTGTTCGAAGATCACCCCCAGCTCAGTAGTAAATGATTGGTGCGAAAAGCAAAAGGTCCGAGATTCTAATCTCTTATCTGGCTTGTCATTTTTCACTTGAACTAAATTCAGCTATCAGGACTGATAGTGTGGAAAATCGTCATCAGTATGTGACAAATATAATTTTAAATAGTGATAGTATTTTTTTCGATTAAAAAAAATAGATCATACGAACACATTTTGTAAAAGGGCCTAACCTGTTAATTAAATATGTATTGTTGGACTTAGAGGATAAGTTTCATATGTTGCTGAACTTGGATTAGGAGAATAAAAATCTTGCACAGATTTAGTCTTAAATTCAGAAAATAGACTTTAAGTTTACTCTAATTAAAAGTATATTATTCAGGAAAAATATTTATATTAAATTAAATAATCAACCTGAAAATATGAATCATATTTAATAATTTAAGAACTATTCACCAAACAAGGTAATAATTTGAGTTGGCTAATCATTTTGGTGAATTTACTAGAAATTTTACTAAAACCCATTAACAAATTAACTTCGTCCTTTCTTAATCGTGTAACATCTACTTTAAAATCTAATTTGAAAGTGTGAAGACGTCCGTTAGAAAATTGTGAGTGATCAGCTCTTTGAGGATTAGTCTTAAAACACACAACAGGGTAGGATTATGGACCCGTGAAATTCCAGTCTTCTCTCTGTTGATTGTGGGAAAGGGAAGGAGAGAGGAGAGTTATCATGTTTTTGTTTCATCGAAACAGTCCAACTTAGTTTAGCTACCCTCCATTAAGTCGACTTTTGCCGGACACCATTGACATGCTAATGTGGAAAGAGCTTTTCCGAGTATGACATGCTCTAAAATACTGTTTATCAATAAATGGGGTTTTAAAAGACCTCAACTAAAGGATTTGCGGCCTTCTACCTCAGTCGGTGGGAACGTGAACTTAATGTCGGATTCATCTAGCTTGGTTTTTTGTTGATGGGAAGGTTGGTGTTCGGATCCCAGTCGGGCTTAACGAGGGTATTTTTTCACAGATCCACCTACTATACTTCTACGCAAATGAGGGTAAACTTTTTTTCTCATTTATACCTTTCTTATCACTAAATTATTAAACTAATTAAAATAATTAAAGCCCAGATGAATAGTTATATAAGATATAAGAATTTGCCATTTTTCCAGGCAGCTTGGATTGAAGAAAAGAATATTAAGATTTCCTTTGTATCAGACTGACTTGTATGATGAAGTTATGCAACCTATGTTTAAAACGGTATGATTTAATATTAATGGGGGAAAATAGCTTATTTCGGGTCACAACCCTTGTTTAAGGGGTATTAAGACTTATTTAAACAGCGTTCTTGATTCTTTAGTTTACTTTTTCGTCCAATTGAAGATATATTATTTTAATATTTTAATCAAATGTCTTAAGCTAACAAATATTCCAGTATGTATACTAAATTTTCCAAATTCTTTGAGTTTTCTATGTTCTCGCGGTTTTTATTGTGTGCATATGTGCATGACAACCTTGCTATTGCACCCGAAATGGATTCGAACCTCGACCTTCTTGTCTCTAATAATCCAATTCATTGCGAGCCTGACTAACAACTTTCCTAAAACCACATTATTATAGAGAGAAATGTTCCCCAAAGGGTGGGTCACGACCCGATATCAGGTCAAGAAAAAAAATATTGTTAATCATTAGATGATGGTGGATGTAAGGGACGTGATAAAAGGTAAGTGTTGTTGAAGTTTTTATAGCAGAATTATTTTTAACCAAAATAAATAAATACTTATCCAGTAGAAACAGAGAGTTTGATTTTCTTCAGCTGATAATCTTACCAGTTGTTGAATATCTGTCACTAGAATAATGGTATAAGATGACAAACTTTTTGAATGAAGAGAAAAACTTTCATTATATTCCAAGACACCCTTAACAGATATTCAAGGACTGTGTTGAGGTAACCATGTAAAGAAAATTAAACTCTTGTCTATACTGCAGAAAATATTATTTTTATTTTGGCAAAAAAAAAGAGTTTGATATAAAAACAATTACCTATTTTTTTCCTATACACCAACCATAATTATGCGTGCCCAAAATGTCACGTAGACGCCAAAAATTAGTACTGAACGGACGGAGTGGAATAGATGGATAGGGAAGTATCAAACTTTCCCAAGCTGATCTCAAGAGAGTCCCTAGATTTCAGTACAATTGAATGAAACTGCAAACAGAGCAGACAATACTATTGTCACGTATTTCGCAATATATGATCATAATCACACGTTTCGTGAATAATATGTATTTTTCATACCCCTTCCAATAAACAACGCATGAAGAAATACTTAATTTAGTCAATTAATATATAATTATATATGGAATTTAAGAGAAAAACTGTGTAGGATTTAATAGAGTTGGAGAAGGAGCAATGACAGGCTATCGTACCGAACTTGTCCTGAGGGTTTCAGCGTTAGCACCGCGCCGCGTGTAGGTGCATTCACAGAGAGGGATTCATTAGCTATGAAAATATTGTGATTACTTTAGGATGCAAACAAGAATGTATTAGGTTCATAAACTATATAAAATATCGCCCACTGAATTCTAGAATCTTTACTGCACTATGCGAAGAAATGGGAAGTGAACATGATTCTGTAATTTTACAGATGAAGCTTCGATGGTAACTAAGGAGGAAAGTTTTGAAATGACATGTTGAAATGAAGGAAGAATTTTTATTGTTTGTGAAGAAACATCCTCATTTTCAAAGTATGTGATATTTTAATTAAAAGATTGCTTTCATAGTTTTAATTGGTTGATCAGAGTGCCCTACATTTTCAAAATTTTGATTTTTTTTACTTAAAATTGCAAAGTAATTGTATAAATATTTTTAAGGTACACGAAAAGGTGGAAGAAACAATTAAAGTTCTTTGTATATGATCGATTTCTGTTTATAAAATAAATTATAAGAAATTTTAAAAGTTAGCAACGTTACAAAAAAAATTCATGACGAGACGAAATTTCTCCTGCTCTTAAAGAACATATTTTAGGATAGGAATAGTTCCCTCAAATTGACGGTGGTTAAGTATGGATCAGGAAAATAGTTACAGTGAACATAGAAACCGACGAGGGCAGTGAGTAAATATGTCATTGATTCTATCATTGAACTGTCACCAGCTGACACTGCACTAAAAGATAACTTTGATAAAATCTATTTAATTAGTTTTTGCTGATTTATTCACATGAATATTCAGCTTTATCGGGAAAATATGTGAGACTTTCCGTGCGATTGGTCACGACATACAAGGGCAAAGCAAATTTTTCAATGTTGGTTTCCCTAAAAAAAAAAAATACAGAAATTTATTGGATTTCAAACCAGATTTAGTGATCAAATCGACCTCTTTTCCTGACAAGGACGGGGAGATCCAGGTTGATTTTTTCTAAATGGTTCTTTACGCACCCTTCACGAAAAATCTGGTGCATTACCTCTAAATTAAATCTTACTTATCCCTAACCCTTTAATGTAATTAGTACATAGGCGTATAGCCCGAACGGGTAATAATACGCGGTGTTAAATAAAAGAGACCCCTTATCCTCCAACCTGAAGTTTTTTTATGTGCACAAAGACCGTATCACACTTCTCATTAAGAAGTTTATCATTTGATTTTAGTGTTTGTTTAGTAAATACATCTACCAAACTTGTCAAAAACTCATAAATATAATCTGAATAACTATATTTATTTGTGCAATTAAATAAACAAAAGAAAGGTTTTTACCAATTAAATCTATCGAATTTTTTTGGAATAGTTTATAAAATTAATATAAAACGCTATACAAGCTTTGGGGATCACGAGAAAAATTTGGCTGAAAGATCGGACCGAAACTCAGAAAATTTGGGGAAGGTGCGTATATACTATAGAGGATAAAATACAAAATGAGTTATAGTTAACCTACAGACATGCTTCCAAAACTATCAAAATTGCATCAACATAATTTGTTTTAACTTTATAAAAGAACAGATTACTCTCAAAATATTTGCTATACATAACTATATCTCTCATACATAGCTACCATGAGAATATGAAAGTACATATTAACACGTATTATTAAGGATGCTTAATATCTGGAACATACTTAATCAAACACATCAATGTACTTCCCTTAAACATCACAAAATATATATTCAAAAGTGTGCGAACTTTTAAAAATGTCATAAAATAATAATTTTAAAGTAAAACCATGCTATTTTAATTCAGATTTAAGTACGGTGACAAAGTGTAATCTAGGTTTAGAAATATTAATATTACTTTTAAAATTTATGAATAAGTCTTTTTGCTAATTAAGATTTTTTTAATAAAAGGAAATTTATCACGTATAATATAAAAAAAATATCTGGAGAATTATCCACATCGGTGGTACTGTGGTCTAGGATGTCAGTCTTACATTAAACTAGATAACCAGTGACGAAAAGATAGTGTTGAAATCCAGGTCTGGTTTTTTAAATGGTTTTCCTAAATTATTTTACAATATTCTTCTATTAAAATGAAGATACGTTTTTCTAAATTAATTCCACCCATTCGTGTGACTGCAAACTATTTAGAAGGGTAGTAAGACGCAGTAAGCAAAGAAAAAGAGTAGAGTAGAGTTTTGTCTACAAAGAAATGTTTTGTTCATAATTGCTAGGAGCAGACAAATAAAAAAGATAACCAAAAGTAAGGAAAACGCAGGTTTACGCCCCAAACTAACGCGTTTCAAAGTGAGCAAAGGGAAAAGCTCGTTAAGAGACAATAAACTGCTAAAACCTTGCTAAGTAAAAAAAAAAAACAGCGGTGAAGTAATGGCGTATTGTTTTATGTTCGTTTAATGTGTCTGCGGCTAAAACCGATCTTTTGAAGAGAAATGGAACACAAAACAAAAAGATGAGTAGTAACTAAGGGTTGCTCTTTTATGCTATAATTAATGGCAAATAGTAAAGTAGGTTATAAATTAATTAGAGGAAAGACGTTATAAACTTATGATACCTTTTATAAAGTGTTACTCTCAAAGGGATTTATATATAGATTGAGATTGAAATTAATTTGGTTTGATATTAACAAGTTTTTATTCAACTAGTTTTTTTACATCACGTATTACTAACCAATAAAGAAGTTTGCATAACTACCCTAATGGAATATAGATGATAAAGGGAACATGCAAAGGAAGTTTACCTGCCTTTGCTCGAAGGAGAGTGGAAAACTACTCAGGAAGAACCACCATAATTACATCCAGCCAGTATTCAAACCCTGACCTCCTTGTTAGCAGCAAAACAGTACCATATGAGATTAACGCCTTTTCCCGAGTTCCCAACAGTGCGCGTATTATAAAATGAATTTCATATATAGTTTTTTGTTACTTTTTATATTTAATTTATTCAGCCTTTCATTGATCATCTGGACCAACCGGAAAATTTAATAGATGGCAATCAACTGGATAGAACTAGCTCAAGATAGGAATAGGGTGTAATAAGGTTGACTGGATTGAACTATCCAAAGATATGGATAGAGTATAATGAGGTGAACTGGATAGAACTAGCTTGAGATTGGGATAGGTGGCGTACATTTTTAAGTGCGACAATGAGCTTTGATGTTGCTAATGCCACAGAGTAATTAAGTAAGTAACATTAAAATGGTGAGTTTAAAATATATTAACTAACAACTGTGTGAAAAATTTCCATCCTTCCCTCCATTTCATCTTGAACTCTCGTGTAAGTGTAAATAGAAGTCACGCACATACATGATTGGTTTGAAACGATAAAGTATTTAAAAAAAGACAGAGGGATATAATTATATTCTGGTCGAAGTCCAGCCATCAAACAAACTACCATTCAACTTTAAACGGTTTTTTTTAAATTCTTATACCAGGGGTTGGATTAACTTCCGAGACACCCACCTCGGTGGCGTAGTTAGCTAACGCGCTAGTTTCATGTTTAGCTAGACTGCTGAGGACGGGTAAGTCTCGCTCGGGTGAACTGGGGTGGTTTTCCCTAAATGGTTTTCCACTTTCCCTCCACACAAATGCGGGTTCACTTCTTCAATATTCACCCTTCACAATTCCTAGACCATTAGCATAGTTAGTACTTAAGCGTATAACTCAAACAGGTAGTAAAACGTGGTGCTAAATAAAAAAAATAGACTAGCCCACAGAGAAGGAAAGAACAGTGCCACAGCCGCAAGGTTAAACGTGTTGCACTCCTTTTAGAGGCTTTACTCCTTCAACGTTGGGATCGCTAAGTACGACCCCCAGTGACTACAGCGCAATCAAGTGAGCAATTTTTAAACGACTCACTTTAAACTCAAATGTATTAGAAGTCAGATACAAAATATGAGCTCCTCGAGTTAACCTGTCGGCTGGCAGTCATCAAGCAAGCTCCAGTTAGCACCGTCCCCCGTCAGTAAGTTACATAATCCTTCCACACAAATAATTTTACTCTGACTGCACATTACAAAGAAAACTTGAACACAATGGACTTTTTTTTAGCTAGGGGATGGCTGTCTACTGCAATTATTTATTAAGGAGCTCTGAGGAGAACTGCAGACGTCTAGAAAGACTAATTTATTGAAGAAGTCGTTAGATATTAATATTGTTTTCCCCAAAATGAGGGTGAAAGTTATGACCAGTTAAATAGTTTAAATTTTAATTATAAAGTGTTTTTTAAATGTGAGATATCTTATATAGAACCGTAAGAAACAACCCCACAAATTGTGACCCTAACAAAACATGACTATTTGATAGAGGAAGGCTAGATACCATACCGCGTGGCCACTAATGCAGGTGTTTAGTATATATTTTATGCTATGTAGGGCCTATTTAAAATCATTCATATATGCTTGAATTAATTTAAAAACTGTTATTTTGCCGGTGTAAATTAAAATTAAAAAATGGGCTTGTTTTAAATAGTTCTAAGGGTTTCTGTTATTTAAAATTACGTAGTAAACACTAAAGTTAAACTATTATATTTTGTGTGAGTACATGGATACAGGACGGATAGTAATAAAGATTTTGCAGGCAAGCGGGCCGGTCAGCTATGTCTCGCGGGCCTATTGTTTGTGAATCCTGCCTTATCATTCGACCTTGAAAGAGGGTTCTGTCTGTTAATAAAAGTTAAATCAGTTTGAAAGTTTATTTAATCATATAGTATAGATAAAGTTATGTATGGTTTATTGAAGCAATTATTCGACATATTATATACCCTTCACTCCATTTATCTTAAAAAGTTATCAAGCTTTCTTTTATGAATTACTAGCAATCCCGCACGGCGCTGCCCGTGACCCACTGTGGTATAAGAATCATATAAGTGCCAACCCCTTCCCCCGTGGTACCCGTATATCTGAAACGTAATTCTAGAACAGAAAATATTCTCTTCAAAAATTTGTTTAAAATAGCATAATTAAAAAATTAATTAAAAATCTAAAAAGACTGCTTCAAAATGCATTTGGACTACTTTCCTTCCACCCATGTTAAAAATTTCAGATCTCTGCGTGCCGTATATTTGGCTGGGCATCGCACACAAACATACGCAGACACACTTCCTTTTATTATTATCGACTATGATGTAGCATTGTGGCTTAAAAAATACGGCTATAGGTTAGTCTGGTCTATTAAAGTATTGATGTCACCTTTTAGTGAAAACCGATTGTAAGCTATATAAATATTATTTTGATAGGTATGATACAAAATAGATAGGTATCTCAAAATGCTTTCCTATTTACTATTTAACATAATTGGTTATTAAATGAATGGTATTTTAAATAGGAACTAATGATTATGAAAATACACATACAATTTTAACGTTATTTTATCATCACAAATTAAGATTAGATTATTTTATCGTTCGATCTTTTAAATATGTTGCTGGCTATCTTGCATACAAGATAGAACGGATATTTCACTGTAAGTTCTGCATGAATACATTAACAAAGTGCGACGCCAACATTGAGTCGTATTAATATTAGCGCCGCGTCTTACTACCCGTTCGGGTTACACGCACTTACGCTAATGTGTAATGATAGGGTGATTGTGAGATGAAATGGAGGGCCTACAGTTTAAAATGAGATCCGAACCACTGTGGAGGCCTGGCACTCCACACATTAACAAATTGTTATTAATACACGTCTTGTCAGAGGTGAAGGAAGGGTTTGTCAATCAGATAAATCTGTGCTGGGACCTAGGATTGAACCCCGGACCCTCAGCACAGAAGTCACCTTACCCCTAGACAACCAGGTCACCAACATGTAGTCTTGACATAATTATCTAATTTTTCATAGAGCATATTTCAATAAGGAGTATGATGACTTAGGGAATCTCAAATCCCCTACAGATATGTTTACACACATATCCTAGAAACATTTATTGAGCAGTTTCCTTATGTGCAACACAAATAAGGTTTAGTACATATAATGTTAGTAAAGGCATTGAATAAAATAAGGATAATATACCCTCCTGGCTTAAGCAATTCAAAAAGCAAGAGCTATTTTGCACAAGGCCACCTCCTTAAAGCTAGAATCCATTATCACTTGCTGTGGACTATAAGGCTCGGTGCACACGGGAGGAATTTCGGTGGAAACTTCGCGGAGCGGAAGACGCGCGTTCTCCGCAAATATTCCGCAAGTTCGAGTGGAATCTTCGCGGACATCCATCTGAGGACTCTCCCTTTTATACAGTCACCATGGATCACACGGAGTGTGTGGTATTTTCTTATTTCCTAATAAAATATATCAAAGAAAATAAAAAATGTAAGAAGCATCGTAGATATTGGACTCAATATTTCAATCCATGCTGATTTTTTTTATTCCTATCTTTGTACTCGTCTAGGGTTAGGTCCTACAAGCATGGCCTCTTCTCGATCTCTAGCAGGAAAACCTCCATATCAATTTTTTCTATGTCCATTTTGATGTCAAAAATTGTAATAAGCAAATATTTTTAGTTAAATTACTATGCAAAAATAAAAATATAAATTAGATGTACAAGTAACAGTAACACCGTCTCTGCCGATATTCCGCGCCGAACTGTCCGCCCGTGAGTACCGGCCCATAGAATTAACATGAGATTGGGCGCCCCAAGCGGAATTCCTGCGGAACATTTTCCTACGGGGAGCAGCGGAAGACTAGAGGAGAGATTTCCGCGGCGAAAATTTTCCTCCCGTGTGCACCGAACTATTGGACCCTAGGTATTTTGCCTGGCCCTGCGGAGGTAGCGATGATTCCGCAGGACTTCCTCTCCGCGAAAATTCCTCCCGTGTGCACCGAGCCTAAAGGAGAATATTTAATGTTTAGGGAAACCAACACAGAAAATATGGAACCTATTACAACAATAATCTCATCTCATTGAGTGAACTTTGGAGAGTTGAGTACTTGTGACTTTAAGCTGAATCTGATCCCAATTAAATTTAATAAATAAACCGTGTTTTGACATATTTCTATGAAACTATACTTGTCTCAAAAGTAATATGTGTAGCATGTTCTATCTTGGAACGTTGAAATAATGTAAGGATTTATAAGTAGTTTTAATGTTGAATATTTGTTATTGTTTTACAAAAATACCAGCCGTTTGGCTAAAGCCTTAAGTTAACAACTTTGGCTTTTAAATAGTAGGTTTTGATAAGAGGTATGTTTCAATAAAACCCTTAAGTTGTTGAAGTATGTAAAAGATCAAATATGTACCGGTTATAAGACTGTATAACTATAGTTGATAGGTTAAGAATAAGTACAATATTCAAATAATGGGACATTATGACTGCGTAAACTCAAAAACTTACATAAGTGGCCAATGTAATATTTACTACTTGTTGCTTCTTAAATTGAGATTATTTTACTTCATAGTTTCATTGAGCCTTTAGTTGAAAGTAGTTTTAAGAATGTCTAGAAATATGCTTGCACCGTTGAAGAACGTAAGACAGTGATGTGTGTTCATCTTTACGTAAATAGACAATGTTTACTTTCTCTCGACACTTTGAAGATAAAAGTACTTTGCTCGTAAAATAAGTTCCAATTTTGATAAATGTCAACCCCCTGAAACCGAAAAGGTGTTGTTTTTTTTGTTTTTTTTTATGCCGTCTGCCTGTGTGTCTATATCTAGGCCTAGAGCTGACACCATTTTACTGATCAGGCTAAGACTTGGTATAAATGGTTTATAAAAAGGTTCCTCAGAGAAGTTTTTGTAGTTAGATATCTTATCCTAAAATTTAGGGTAGTTTACTAAAGGTAAAAAATAGATAAAACAAACTATCTCGAAATCCACGGTAACGATTTTTATTAAATTTCGTATCTGGGCATTGTTTATCATTATAAACAAATAGCCGTTCTAATCATCCCGTGAACATAATTTTAAGGGTAATTTACATAAGCAGAAATTGCCAATTTTAATCAAATATTTACAAGTATATTGAGACACGAAATAGCTCATTATTGTAAGGTTGTAAAGAAATTAATATTAAAAAAGCCCTTTACTTGAAATATACTTTTATAAAACCAATAGGGGGCTCTCCATAAATTACTTAAGGATTTTTTTCATTAGTTCTACCCCCTTTTACCCCAAATATCCCTACTTAAGGGATCGTAAGATTTTTCGTTCCCCCCTCTCCCCTTACCGATCTTACGTAATTTTCTAACAATTTGGTAAATTATACTATTTTATACGAAAGGATTGATGATGTGAAATTGTAGAATACTTATCGCAGTAAAATTAGTTGTAACACATCATAAATAAATGACATTTTAAAGTTATGATAGCTGTGAACGTCTATAGGCTACGCTTCAGCGCCATCTGTCATCGCTAGGTATAACCTTTTTTACCGTGCGTCTGTAGAAGTGTTTTTTAGATTTTGTCTCACCATAAACATTGATAAAATCCTTAGTTAAGTTGGATTCTACCCACCTCCACGAAAACGAAATAAATTACTAATCACCCCTACCCCAAAAAAATCCTCACATAATTCTTGAATGGTCCTTAGCTTCCGAGCTATTGGTAATTTTTATTATTTAGGTCTCGGAAAACGGGAGTTTATTATTGTGCTTTTTGATGAAAATCTGTAAAATAAGAATAATGAACAATACTTTTCTTTCATTTATGCCTCTTTGTGGAATGTGATGCTCTTTTTTTTCATCATGTTTCTGCAAAAATATATATTATCTAGTTTCACAAATCTTACAAGTTTTAAGTAAATGTTTCCATTTTTAGACAAAGGAGAAAGTCTGTGTGTTGCACCATACCATTTATTTATTGAGGTAGGCCTAGTTATTAGCCTTAATAATATGAACACAGGTTAATATTATACAACTTATAAACTTGTTTGTAGTTTTGCCTTTATTAAAACCTTATTTCTCACTTAGTGGATACCAAAACTGATATCATAGAAGAATAATCTATTGAAAACATTTATCTACAGCTAATTTCGCCCAAATAGTTCATTTCAACTGCAATTTAAAAAATACTTTATCTAATTATTAGAAGTATAAAGCACATATATGAGGGTGTATTATGTTTTCTCTCTTATATTAAACTAATTATTGATTTAATAATATTAACACGAGTGTGGATATACGGGAATGAGACATTATTGCTTAAAATTCCAAACTACAGGGCAAATTTTGCCTGTAGAGACAATAAATGATGTAGGTGAGTTTGTGGTTTTGTTAGACATGGACAATTGAAATTTTTAGTAAAAACTCCTTTTTGGCTCTAAACCAGAGATAGGATCGAGTTTTGTGAAATTCATCAACCTGTAAGAGATGAAAAAGTGGGTTCAAAAGTTTGCAAAATTCACATACCATGCATTTCTTAAACTAGTGGACATAGAGCCTTGAAATTTAAAGTCAATGTTTCTTTATAGAATTGGGTGAGCAATTTTCAGGGGTTTTCAAATTTAATCACCTAAAGGGGTGTACACGGGAAAACAGGGGGCAGTAAATTTTATGGCCTCCAATTAAGATGAAATTTGATATATGAGGGTTTATTTGGTCACAGAGTACTAATATTAAATTAATTTATGTACGGCATCCACACGATGGTTCCTGGGGTGAGTTGGTAAAAAAGTGTGTTCAAGGCATTTGCGTGGAGAGAGGGTGGAAAACCATCTAGGTAACCCAGTTCAAGCAAACGAGATTCCAACATTGGTCTCCCCATCCTCAGCAGTCTGGCTCAATACTAAACTAGTGTGTTAGCTAACTATGCCACCGAAGCGGATATTAGTATATAATAATGTTTAATATAATCATTTCAGTGTTTAAAATAAGGGGGTATTGCCGATACCAAATATATACTTAGGAAACTCTTTTCATAGCATTTCTCATGTTTTTAACTTTTTTTTAGTTTATAAAGTAGCATATCACTTGTATATTTTGTTTGTATTAATTTGACAACAAAATGTAAAAATAAATGCAACCTTTACAAAATAAGTATTTGATTTTAATTACTGATATATTTTGTGCTCGGTGTCTTACTTCCCATTACAGCTATCCACGTATTTACTACAATGGATAAGGAATGAGGAAGGTAAAATGTTTGGGAAATGTGCCCGTATTTGCGTTGAAGGAGAATTATAAGCATATTAGGAAAAAAAACTATCAGTAAACCCGATTGGGATTCGAACACTGATATCCATCCCAGTTATTTGCAGTCCAGTCTAACAAGAAGTGAATCCTAAAGAATTGTGACCGCAGAAGCTGAACACAAAATATTTAATAATTCATTTACAGGTGTATTTCCAAGACACGTGTCACGTTTAAACTGTAGAAGCACTGGCATTGTATATTTGGGTCCAACACTCTCAATGGTTTCAAAAGTGTTGGCAGTGAAAGGGGGGTGAGGCGGGCTAAGGGATTACCGCTACCTGTGCTGAACTATTGTACTCTGAGAGACGGCAGCTCTTAGCTCTCAGCTTGTCTTTCTCATGTGGAACATTTTGCAAGTGAGTTGTTTTATAGAATTATCCCTTGCAAGCGCTGTTATCACTGGATATTTAAAGTTCTACCTGACTCGAGGGGTGCAACAAATTTCCCGTAAGACTACTTATCTGTTATTTCTTTGTCTGTGGACTAGCCTGATACGTATCTTAAGAGGAGTATCTGTAGTCAATATTTACCCTTCCAACACATATCCCACTTTACCTGAAATGCTTGTTATTCGTATACTAACGAATTGGTTTATTTTACTTATTTTTATTTATTTGAGGTATTTAGCGTTCACTTTCTAAACTGACTGATTATATCAGCACACGAAAATTTCTATGAGCAAGAGCGAAAGGGTCAACAAATTTTGCTAGAAAAAAGTATTTCCACATACCTTCCAGGATTCTTTTACATATCACAATCGACATGGAACTAATGGCTTTATTTCCCCTCCGAAGGAAGTTGTTCTACGGATTTTTGTCGCTCAAGAAAAATCCATCGAATTCTGCAGGATTTGAACCCACGAACATTGGTTCCCTAGGTGAAAAATTTACCACAAGACCACCAAGGTCAACGACTAATTGGTTAGCTACACAGAAGAGAATATACATACGGCTCTAATATAGAACTACTTGCATTTTATACCAGATAATAGGGTTAAGATGAAAATATTTTAATAATCCTGTTATAGCCTAGTTTCTTTTTGATTAAATTTAAAATTAATTATTAAATTATTATATCATATTACACTCACCTAAAGATGTAAACTCTTCTAATAAATATTGGATGATTTTGAATAAGTTTACCTGAAATCAAACAAATATATGGATAAAATATGCAAAAAAATAATATGCAAGAAAATATGAAGTTACTTAATATAGTTAGCTATAAAATATATTTAATAAAATAATGTGATTATTAAGTGAAACACATTTGTTTACATGAAGTGCATTTGTATTATCGTGAAGCGAGGATAGAAAGACCATAGTGATATATCACATGCACACTCATTCAAAATTCGAACCTCTACACACCCGTCGCCTGCAATACCGTATTTTGTAATTATTATTATTATTATTATTATTATTATTATTAGCACCGCGTCTTACTACCCGTTAGGGTTATACGCACTTACGCTAATGTGTGATGGTAGGGTGATTGTGAGATGAAATGGAGGACCTACAGTTTAACGTGGAATCCGAACCACGATGGAGGCCTGGCATTCCTCACATTCACAAGATGTCTTGTCAGAGGTGAAGGAAGGGTTTGGTAATCATATAAATCTTTGCCGGGACCGAGGATTGAACCCCGGCCGCCAGCATAGAAGTCTGACACCTTTCCCCTAGACCGCCAGGTCACCGACTATTTTGTAATAAAAATTAATGTTTGAATATTATATTTTTTAAATTATATTATAATTTTAAGTTTATTACTATTTTACTGTAAATTGGTTAATACATAGTCATATTCAAAGAGTGATTTAATCAATATAAATCAATATAATAATAATAATAATACAATTTGATAAACCATTTATATGGGTGGGCAATTCGCGTTTTAAAAAAACAATTTTTTTAAGATAACTTCTTTTAAAGGAGCATTTTTACCTATGTATTGTAAGGCTGGGTTTACATTCATGCATAGTACTTAACGAATAGCAAATCATGCATAGCGTTCAGTGCAATATTTATTATAAATATACTATTGTTTAATGAAATGTAATAATTAAGGGATGGGTTTTTATATTTGTTAAAATTGGCCTAGCCTTTTTCTTTACAAGATAAGATGTTAAAAATATACTTCATTAAAATGTTCACGTGAAAAACAACGTTCATATTTTCCCTAAATTTTCAATCATAATTAATAGTGTAGTCGTATTAGCTAAAATAAGTAAATTTGATGATGGTACACACAAGGCATTTCAAACATGAACAGAAGATAAATTCTTTCTGGTGTGTATATTGGACTTGGATTGGCTGGGGCCGCTAATCTATTTATAATAAATGATACGTCTCAAGTTTAAGGGTTGAGCTCAATTCTGTGCATAATGCATAACAAGCTATGGCTAAATTAACTTTATGCATTGTGCACAATTCACCATGTAACGATTATTAGCGCTATAGTTGAAAATAATAAGTTTAAAATTATTGCGCACTATGTGTTATGCACTATTAACTATTTTTCAGAACATCTTACTACCCGTTCGCAGATGTAGTAATTACGTTAATATATTCGGAATGAGGGAGGTTTAATGTAGTTAAGATGTACATGGATTTTTATGGAGGAAAAGTGGATAACTAATAAGAGAAAACCAGCCTCAGTACACACACCAAGGATTCGAACCCCAATCCACCAAAATTGATAGTCCAGTATATCGCAAAAATGACGTCCTCGCCCATTCGACCACTAAATTGATATTACTCGCTTTTAGTTATGCGTTATAAATTATACGAATATTAACCCAGACTAAATACAAGTGAAAAGTAATCAACATATTTTTATATGTATTTTAAAGAAAATTATGTTATTGTGTTTACTTCCCCTAATAAAGGGTAAGTTTATAGTATTTAATTAAATACGTTTAAATGATATAATCATGCATAAGTACCAAACACAAATAAAAGCGGATACCATTAATGTAACAAAAAAAAGTGTACACACATTAACGCCGAGAGATGGAATGCTAAAAAAATAATTTTGTTTTATCATGGACATACATAGAATGTATTCCATTTTAAATCTGGATATTTTTTATACCAAAACGCGAATCTGAGAGAAAATAAAAAATCGTTGTATTCAGAAAAATATATATTTTATCGTGTGTTTCCAAAATATATATTCCACTGTGATTACAAGAATGATCTTGTTGAACATGAGCCGAAGCAGTGACCGAGCATACTAAACCCGAGGGAAATACACTTTTTGACAAGTTAGTGATGATTCGGTTTTGTTTCCATCTTGCGCAAAGTAGGTATAGTCTTATGTTAACGAAACGAAACTATGAGACCATAGAGATTGTTTGTGGCTATAAAACTGACAATTAAAAGTGCAAATCTATACAGCACTAATTATTATACACTATATTAACAGTAAGTACTGACCGACCAATCACTGCATGTTGGTGAACTAGTGCCAACATTTTCGGATAGAGGGTGTCATCTGGTCAGCATAACGAAATCTTGGTTTGTAAATCTCAGTTTTATAGACATGCGCCATTACCTTTCTATTCAATTAATTCCTCATTTGCCTTCACGAGGCCGAGTTGACCCCGTTCCTAGCCCACCACTTCACAGATAATCTGGAAGAACCGGGAATCCAACCCATAACCTAAGGATCTATAGCCAAGAACGCTGACTACTAGATCACAGAGGTGCGGGCTAACGACACAGAGTTTTTCCTATCAACAGTGAGTAACTACCACACGCTTTGATGGTCGAATGTTTTATGGCGTCATTCTCTCAATTGATTCCCTTGCCAATGATGGGGAGATTAATATTCAAAACCCGTTCGGGTGTACTGAGGTTTTAATTCTTCATAAACATTTCCAATATCCCTCCACGCAAATTCATGTGCACCTCATCTAAACTCAACTTTCCTCATCTTTAACAGATTAACTTGATTCGTATGTACCATTATTGCTCAAAAGTATTATAAAGAAGCGCTAAAAAAGAAAAATAGCTTCCCATCTACGTTACCAAGCATGAAGAGAATATTTCTAGCAGTGTAAGGGCCCAATTGAGCGTACAAAGGGTAGTTCATACAAAATAGTTTCTCACTTTTCCTCCACGAAAATTTAGATACATTTCATTTGAAATTCTACCTCACTCATCTCTACCCCATTAACTTAGTTAATGTTTTACATGTAGCTCGAACGTAAACTAAGATGCGGTGAAAGAAAACCTATTATTTTAATCCACACTTTCGGGCAAATCGTCAGGGTAAACATAATGTACGTAAATACTCTACACGTCAGAAATAGCAACAAGGTGACCAATCTTTTTGTATTCGATTCGTCATTTGTCAAAATATAACATTATCAACACTTATTACTTTCATCCTAATCGTTTAATTTGTTGTAGCTTATAAAAAATGTATAAACAAAAAATTAAGATAAATATTTTTTTTTCGTAATCTTTGGATAATTTGAACTCAAATATATTATTTTAACTTTTTGTGTATGAGCAATAATTTTAATGATGTAAGTTATTTTATATTGATGTTTAAATATTGTTATGACCTTAAGATCAACCAGTTAATGAATTAAGGCTACATTTTACATGAGAAATTTACCACAAATGAAAAAGTGAACTAAAGAAAATAAATAATGAGTTAATTCATCAATAAAACAACATGCTAACCAAATACACAAGACCTGGACCTTAATACTAGTTTGTGCTGTGTTTGTCTACGGAAATTAAATACGTGTGATGTACAAATTCATTACCAATTTAATAATTATTACAATTTTGGTAATGCCGGGAATCGAAATTAGGGCCTTTAATAAAGAAGGCTGACGCACCACCGACTGTGATAATCTGTCGGATATGTGTGTAGCAACTTCACCCGCCTCGGTGGCGTAGTTGGCTAACGCGCTTGTCGTGTTGAGCTCGACTGCTGAGGACGGGGAGATCGAGGTTCGAATCTCGGTCGGGTGAACTGGGGGTGGTTTTTCCTAAATGGTTTTCCACTCTCCCTCCACGCAAATGCGGGTTCACTTCCTCTAATTCAACCTTCCCAATTCCTAATCCATTAGAGTAATTAGTACTTAAAGCGTATAACCCGAACGGGTAGTAAGACATGGTGCTAAATATTATTATTATTATTGTAGCAACTTCCCTGTTCTTTTCACCGTCAATCCAAGTCAATTATATCGCAGTCCTGTACCCGATGGTAGAGCCAGACATGAATGAAGAGTAAAAGACACGAGTTGTGTGTTCTTATGTGAGGAGCAACTATCCATAAACGTCAAGGCGGGTTGTATTTGTTCCTTGAGGACAGATTGTTAATACGCCTGTCACCTGCTCAAGACGCAAGGAGAAGGCGTTGGAAAGAATGGTTGGTGGGAGGGAAGAACAATGATGGAAAAAAAGAGGGGGACGGGGTAAGAGGACACGGGGATGGATAGAAGGACAAGCATAGTACAATGTAAGGGGTGACGGGAACGGGGTAAGAGGCAAAGACAACCGACCTGCCTTACCACCTCTTTTCCCTCCTTTTCAGCAAGAAGAATTGCTTTATTTATGAAGGCAGCCAGTAGAGGAGCGGTGTTTTGGCGCAAATTGCCTAACTTGTCAGGAGCAGGAGGAGAACTAAGAAGGACCGACGCCTTGCGGTCGGGTCTTGGTAGGATGGGTCGCTACTTCTCTTCAAGTCGTTGTCACGTGATGGGAAAAGTGTGGAAATTTATTTTTTGGTAGGGGTAGAGGGTGGTAAGAAATTGATTTTAAAGAAGCGATCAGCTTTGATCGACCAAAGAAGAAACCAGTTTTATATTTTATTATTAGCAATAAAAATTTACGTAATTCAAATTAAAACAATGTATAACTAAAGCATAATTTGTACGTGGACGCAATCAAACATTCTCGTGATGAGAAGCAACTATACAACAGCCGAGAATATTTGATAATATAGACGTAAGCGTATATAATTTCTCAGCACAAGAATTATTAGCGACTTATTTAAAGTGGTTAGGAAGAAGGAAGGTAGTTAAAAGGAAGTTCTCTTGCATTAGCGTGGAGAAAGAATGAGAAAATAACAATGATCATTCCCAGGTGAGAAACCATCCTATTGAATCCTGTTTAGATTCAAGCTTCGATCTAATCGTCAATGGTGGTTAAAGACATTGCTAGATTAATTCTCACCGCAAGCCACTCGGCCACCTTTGCGTGAATGTACGAGAGTTAGATATAATTTCAAATTGTTTATAGATATTTAAACAGATAGTCAAATACATGGATTGATAAATAAATATAAAAACTGAGAAATTGATGTATGGATGGATAGATATAGGTAGTTAAGCAGATAGATACAGGCCTATAGAAACATAGATGATTACAACTTGAGGAGCAATGCAAAAAGTACAAGGGGAGAGTTTTGAAGAATCAAACTTAAATAACTATGAATTATCGTTTTTTAAACCGCGTCTTACTACTCGTTTAGGCTATACTCCTAGTATAAAATGATTGAGGAAACTGAAAATGATAGTGCGGATAGAATTGTTAAAATTACAGGCTATATTAAAGATTATTCCAAATTAAAAGCTGCTAAATAAATAGGCAGGACTTTATAATAACTAAAAACTCCATAGTGTGGGCCCGTGAGCGAGCTATACCAACCGAGCGGCCGCCACCATTAAATATGATAGTGCCAACATTTGCAGATAGAGATTGCCATGTGGTCAGCACAACGAGCCCTCTAGGCGTTAATCTCAATTTTCTAAGCCAGAGCGGCGACTTCCTTATTCGAGTATCTCTTCATATGTCCTCGCGAGACTGAGTTAGACACCGACCCAGATAAATTCACAGATAAATGTTTAAAGCACGGGGGAACGAGCCTGGGACCTCTGGATTTGTAGCCAGGAGTTCTACCACTAGTCCACAGAGGTGGTCTAATAAGGACTAATGGGAAGGATAAATAAAATAAGAGTGTTAATTTGAAAGTAGATGATCACGAAAGTTTAAGAATGGTAAATAAGTAACTCTTTATCTCAACTCGCCTCTTCCAGCGTCCTTCAGGAACAAATCCTTTAAAGTTCAAAACATTGTCCTTAGGAATGTCAATAAAAACATTTCTCTTGAATGTGATCATAAGCAATACTGAACTCGACTTTGCTTTTAGGTGATTATTGATCGCAATAATAGAGTGCACTTCCTCTACACTTACAGTCCACTGCGTCGTTCGTTGCCTATAACACTCATCCCCCCTCCTGCCTCCAGCGACCACTATCTTCACTGTACGTTTTCATGAGTGTTTCGTTTGACGTCCGCTTGGCGCGCTTTTCACAGCCGATCACAGTCGCACGTAAATTGAATCTAGTAGGCTGCACGTTATTTGGCAGGCAATTTAGAGACTCTCACCGAAATTTACAACGGCAGTTGTTTTTTGTGGGAGGGAGGCGAGGGAGGGTGGAGGGGAAAGGGGAAGGTAATTCATTTATAAAACTTGCAAACAATTATTTCTTTGAAAGTTTGAGATAAATTAATTTGTGGTTAAGACACTGTTTTGCTATTGGTAATTGCTTAAGTTTTAACTAAACAAAATACAATTATTAATAATACAGACACATACAAATATATGTAGGTATATATATAATATTTTTAGATTGAAAAAGACACCTTAATTTAAAGAATACGAGATATATATATATATATATAATTATTTAATTTTATATAACATATTAAGTTGAGTTATGCAACACCTTCCTTTAGTAAATAGTATTAAAGCAATATCAGTTACACAATATTGGTAAATGTCTAGTAAACTAAACTTTTAAATTAGTATAAATTTCGTACATAGTTATAATTTTCCTTTACAAGATATAGCTAAAATATAGCCCATATTTTCTTAAATATATATTTATTTTATTGTTATTTAAGGGCTAGTCAAGACATAAGAAAACCAAATTCTAACTGCCATGACCCGAAGCAGTGATTCAAAATGTTACATTCATGTTGCACTTGAGCGTCGTTGATGGGTAGGTTTGGTAGAAATTCCTATTGTATGAACTGGAAAGGGGGTAGAAAGGGTTACGATATGACTTTTTTCTTCACCAAGCACTCTCATCTCTCCTTCAAGCAAATGCGGATGCATTAGCTCCAGATTTTTCACCCCTGCCTTTAAGGTTAACACATTAGTTATTAATCTTTGATTAACTGTACAAACTTGAAAAATAAGATTTTGTTAGAAAGATTAAGCACTTGTACTCTAATATTTTGAACATAAAAAAGTTTAGACACTTTCTCTTACAATTACGTATATTTGGTGTTTTTTAAGGAAACGAAATTTTATTAAAAGATTTTAAAATACAATGTTATCCAAACCAAAGAAAAACAAATAAAACTCTTAAATAACGTGTAGTATGATAGTGTAACATATACAACTTATATAATAATGCATACAATTTAACAACTTCCCATGTCTCTTTATTTTCGCTCTCAATACCTATGATCTATATACACACGGTCTATTCTGCACAGGTCTATACTTTTAAACGTTCATATAAAGAGGGAACACATATCTGTTTTAAATTTTTTTTAAAAATTAAGACTTTTGGTCACTTCATTTCGGAGATACAATTTTACGAGCTATGAATACCTAGAACCCAAAGCACAAATCGATTTTAACCCTTACAAGCAAAACATAAACTATACTAAACGAAACAAGATAAATAAAAAAAAGATATTTTTTTAATTTACACATTTGTACAAATCAAATTTTTTTATCGGGTCATACGTTAATTAACATCCCTCCCTCCCTCATCCTACCCAAAAAATGTTACCGTACTTGGTAATTAATTCTGGTGACGTTTCATTTACGCTACTCTGTTGCTCTGATCTGCTATTAGCTCAGATTTAATAAAAGGGGGTACGGGGAAGTTTAAAAAAAAAATATCGAAATGTTTATATTATTCAATGGTTACCACCGATGTTGGGCTAAAAATCTGGTTCAATCCGCTATGCATTAAGGTTTTGATCAGTGCACACGGATTGTTGTCGAAATGAATGAAACAAATTAAATAAGTTGGGCAGTTAATATTCTATAAAATGTCACAAATAAGTGGTGATTTGAATTAAAAAATCAGTTTATTAAATATGGAAGCCATATTTCACTAAAGCCAAACAATAAATTATATAATACTTACTCATTTACAATGTATATATGACTAGCATTAAGTACCCCGCTTTGCTCAAGAGAAATAGTTTAGGATAAGAAAAATGCAAAATGGGTAAAAAAATAAATCTAATAACAAAACTTAAAAAAGTCTAAGTATAAGGATGTATAGTGTAGGCCTATAAAGGATTAAAAACGGTAAGAAGGGCACTAAAATAAAAACGTTTAAAAAACGGTAAATATAATCAATTATGTTAGCATTTTTTTACCACATTTATGTCAGACCTTTACCCCGTTTACACTTATTGTACTATAGCTCCTTTTTAACCTTTGAACCTTTTTACCCATTTTTTACTTTCTACCCTTTTCACCCTGTTTACCCTTATCACCCTTTTTACACTTTTTGCCCTATTTTACCCTTTAGTTCTTTTGGTAATTTTTACCATTTTTATCCCTTTCCCCCCTTTAAACCTTATGCCCTGTTTACCCTTAATTGTCCTTTTTGATCGTTTTACACTTTCTACTCTATCCTTTTAATCCGGTTTTAAATGAATAATATCTAATTTGTACCCATTTTACCGCTTTTTTGCAATTTAAAAAAAATATTTTACGTGAAGTACAGCTTTGCCTGGGAGAAATATTTTAGGGCAAGAAGGTTAAAAATGACAAAAACGACCGAGATTAAATATATTTTTAATGGGGTTAGTAATAAGGCCAAAAAGAGATTTAAATTATGAAAAGGGCTTTTAAGGAATAGGGAAAAAATAATAAAACAGTCAAAAAGTGAATCTAGTGAAAATAAAAAGGATATAAAGGCTAAAATTGTTTAATGCCACACAGGGAAGTAGTGTTCTATAATAGTTGCAGCAATTTCGAGCTTTTCCATTTCCAGGACTTGAATTTTGGAATTTGCTATGTTCAGACGTAGTTCGCCTCTCTGAGAATAACTATTGACTTACATTACGAACTACTATTGTAATACTATTGGATCTATCGCGCCGCGCTTTGGGCGTCAATCATAATACTACGGAATCAATCACCCCGCATTGGGCGTCGATTGAAACACTGTGGATTAATTCCCTGATATAATGCTGTGATGTTGTACAGGTTGTCTAAAGCTCCGTGATCGAGCGCCTATCATCACTGTACGGAAAAGATACCGTTTAATCAGCTGTTTATAGCTCCTTGTTCGAGCACTAATTAAATCAGTATATTAATATAATTAAAGAAAGAGAAATGTTGATGGCTGTTATTTCACACACGGTTTATTTAAATTACACCTGTAAATTACTTGTACATATTTCAATTAAATATTTTATATCACTGCACACTTACGATATTGATGTGACATATTAAACTGTGTTAGACTGACTTGTACATGAGCGAGATCTCGGTGTAGATGTTTAGATCCCGGAGATCATCCTCATGCCTTAAACACATGCACAATAGTTTATATATAACATACCCCTTACCTTTCTCTCCTCTCATCAACAGTGTAAAATCTAACTAATAGAAAGCATCCTGGTGACAGGTTTTGTGAAGGCTAGCTTCTTATTGGTATAGAGAAATGGCGTCTTCTGCCAAATACTATGAAACTGTTNACTGTTCCCCTTAACAAGAAACAACGCAGTTGCTCTTTTACCAGGAAAGATGGTATAAAAAATATACTTTAGGGTGAGATCCTTTTCACATAGTTTCTGAGAAGCGCATGTTTCTTCATGGATGAATCTTAAAAGGATACTCTACCTATATTACTTCAAAGAAAAATCACCTTCATCCATGACTTTTTACATAATTTAGATTAATCCAAACCAATACATTACATTATCTTATATCTCATCAAAAATTGTGTTTTATATTAGTTTTAAGAAAATTGAAGGAACCACTCTCCCAATTTTATGCGTCTTTATCTTGAAATTTAAGGATCAGACCTTAATGGTTGTTTAGGGTCAATCTTCTACTACCCTGATAGTTAAGTTACTATTTGAGTTTTGGGGATTTTGAAAAAGCAATTTAACCAGCCCCGTTTATAAATAGTAAATACTTGAAATTAATTTTGTTACTCGAGTAGTCCACCTACATTCTTGGCGAATCTAAATTTTCTGCTTCCCTTGAAAGGTGTTTTATTTTTACCAAACACATCTCTTCTCTATTGTTTCAATTTAAAATCTTAAGTATTTTATATATTATGGTTATGGTGTTTATGGAGTATTCTTCATTATACCTTTTTATCAAATTTCAGTTTTAAACTACACAGAAAATTGTTTGTTTGCATTAATTTTGAAAAGTGTAAACTTTCCCCCTTTTTCCTTTAAACAACTCCTACTTAGAAATTTCAAATTTTTAGACAAATTAGGTTATCTGGAGTTCTCCATCTACCTACCTGACAAATTTAGATTATCTACTAAACCTAAAAGTGTACTACTGTTTACCAAAGTCCCAAATAAAGTTAATCTAACATTTTCAACCTATAATATTTATTTTGAGTGGTCCTCTTACATGACTGCCGATTTTTTTCCAAATCTACTTAGAAATTTCCAATTTTAAGATGCATTGGGTTATTTGGAGCTATCTCTCTACATGTGCGCTAAATTTTAGTTTCAAGTTCATTTCTGTTAGCTTTTGATATTTTGAAAACACCCAACCTCTTTTCTTCAAATAAATCATAGAAATTTCATATTTCAAGATTTATTTGGTTATTTGGAGCTGTCTTTCTTTCTCTGTGAACCAAATTCTAAATTTTCCACCTCATATAAAACATAATCTAATCATGCTGCTCTCTCCCTCCCCATTTCTTGGATCCCCATTTGAAACTTCACGTTTTTAGATTTGTCTCGTTATATGGAGTAATCCCTCTACCTCTCTGCCAAATTTCGCTTTCCAGCTCATTTCTCAATTTTTATTTGACAAAAACTATGTTTCAAACTCACGTTTCACCCCCCTTAAAATTTGCTGAATTTTGCAAAACACCTTATCGGCTGCCTATAACCTGAAAGGAACCTCCCCGTTAGATTTCACGATTACAGAGGTCCAGGGGTTCGGGAGATATCGTGATGAGTCGATGCTTTTTTTTCTGTGTGTATATGTAACCTCACGTGGTATTCTCTGGACTGGCTATACGCATTTTAACAAAGATAATGGGGTGGGAAAGAAGGTGTAATTTAGAGGAAACAGCACCGCGTCTTACTGTCTGTTTAGGTAACACGCATACAGGGTGATCCGATTTATATGGGGAAAACCTGAGTTGTGGATAGTAGACCTCAAAACACAAAATGTCCATATGGACATAAGACTTACGTTTGATGGTTCCCGAGATAAGATCTTCCGAGTTTCTGCTGGAATTGTAAATAACCCTACTTGCTACACTCCTCTGTGTAGCTGTAGCCCTATATGTTTACTAGCAGTGATACGTCACAAGAGGTGTAACAGGGATGCACTAAGTAGGGCTATTTACAATTCCAGGTGAAACTTTGAAGGTCTTATCTCGGGAATCATTGGACATAGGATATATGTTCATAAGGACTTTTTGGTTGTTTTGAGGTCTACTATCCACAAACCAGCTACTTCCCATATAAATCGGTACACCCTGTATATTATAGTTACTGTAATGAGGTAGGGATGAGGGTGTTGGATTTAGAGGAAGTATACCCACATTTGCGTGGAAAGAGAGTGGAAACCCGTTCAGGAAATTCCCCCTTTAGTACAGCTGACCAAGATTTTAACTCCAATCTCCCTGTCATTAGCAGTATATTCTATTACAAGAGTTAAACCTTAGACCATATAACCACTGAAGTAGCTCATAGAAGGAGAGTGGGAAAACATTTAGAAAAAACCATCCCCAATACATCGGCTGAGATTCGAACTTGTGACGTCCCCCTCATTGACAAACAAATTGGAATGACCTGACATTTAATCCATGTGCCCACTGATGTGGTTCTAACAACAGTAAAAGAAGATGGGGCAGTCTAACTTCGAAGGGCGTCATCCAGATTCTATAATCTGCTCTTTACGGATCACCTTGTAGTTCGTTCCGGTCCACAGCCGCGAGAGAAGGTCCCTGCTATTTTAATAGTCCCATCTACCATTTCCCTAATCACTGTAATTTCCGACTTTCGCGGCCGGAGAGGGGTAGGCTCTGAGGGAGGGGGGGTCACGAGAACGGCTCAACTGTTAAGCATGATCGGGGCGCTCGGTGACGTATTTCCTGTTCCTACACCGCTGCCACCACGGAATCTCGCCGACGCGACGACGGGAGATGACATTACCGCCCACACGATACGCACCCTTCATGTTCCCCTCCACCCCTATGTCATCCCAAATGAATTCCGATCACTAAAGCATGGATATAGATGTATCGGTGATAAATGAAGGGCAACCAAAATGCTACGCACACAAAGGTTAAACAGGAAACCTGGCCAAATTTACTAATACATCAAATATAGCATCATGGGAATAGCCTTAGATCTAACCATACTAAAGATAAACTTCAACTGCACCGTTGGGAACGTGTATAAAGACGTCAATCTCATCTAGTCTGGTTTCTTCCAAAGATGTTTTCCCCCTAATTAGTTCCCTTTCTCCCTCCTCAGTGATTCGGGTATATGTATTTTAATTCGACCTTACCCATACCTACCACATTGGTAAAACCATACGTTTATCGTGAAAGGGTAGTTATACGTAATTCAAACAGATAATCTAACTTTCATAATTACTATAAATACTACTAAGACTGTGTTGCATCTAGTTAGACTTAGTTTACACATTTCGTATTCGCAAAGTCATTACTCCGCAATCCTTTATCAATTGACCCTTTAGGCCAGATTCATAGTCAAACTTAGTACGCCTCAAGTTAGATACCAAACACAAGACGACCCCCTAACTAGACCAGAATGTAATGGGCCATTTTCATATGCAAAACTAGCCCATTCCATTTGAGTCTAGGTAGGTGTCCTCTTGCTTATGGTTTCGAGCCAACTTGAGACGCACTAAGTCAGGCTATGAAACTGGCCTAAAATAACAATTTGATTTATTTTGAGTACTTTTTAGTGAAACTTATTTCTCATGTGATACATTGAAGTTAGACTAACGAGCAACGAAATAAAAGTACCAGTGACAGTGAAAAGATTTTAATCAATTTGATAGACGGATCTTATTTTTATTCAACTACTTTCAATATTAAATCCTAGAGCTCTTTGCCAATTTAAGGTAGCTGTTGTCTTCTTATTTATATAAACAAACTAATAGTTATTTAAATGGCGTAACATAATTCTGTATTTAATAACTTCGTTTTTGAGTTGTAATTTAACCAATTTTACGAAAAATGAATAGTATAAAATTAGGGTATTTAATATCACACGCCATTTATTGATTAGAAATATTCATTAGACAATATTTTAGATTGTATCTATTTCAAAACTCAGCTGTAAATCAGCATTTTACACTTCTGCAATAGTCTCATGAGCACGAAATGACACGACATTGGGCGAATATGTTAGTTGCATTAAGCGAATTCACATGGAATATTGAATCAATATTATTTCATGTTACAATAATTGCTTTAAACAGAAAATCTAATGGTTTGAACATACTTTCCCTGTGCTTTGTACTATTATGAGCATTCTTTTTTTTAATATAGGCCGACTAAATTTAGTATTATGTATAGTAGAAATACTATGAAATACGGGGTTTGACAGTTACAAAGTTTACTAAAACTACACTTATATATTCATTCATCTAGTCACATGAGTTACAGTTATACCTTTTGATATATAGTATCAATACCAATAAATAATTACTTATAATATAAATAATAAGATAAGTCAATGTTTAACGCAAGAAAATATGACTATACTGTCTCAAATATCCTCTTTAAATGGTTCTCACTGTACATTATAAAAATAGTTTAACTTTATTTTTCTATCCATTTCCTAACTTGGGGAGAGATTCATGCATCTCTAGAAATATTTTGACTATTTTTAAATTGAGCTGCTAATCCATCTGCTATAGTACCTTCATCTTAATGCCATCAATGTATACGGGTAGCCCAAACGGGCTCTAAGACGCGGAGGGGGAAAAAAAGTCGTTAACAATTTGGGTGATAAACAATTTATTTAAAAAAAAGCATCGAATACTAATCAAATAATAAGAAACATATATTCTTTGTAGCATTGTCTCGTACTAACTGTTCGGGTTGTACGTTTATATACGGTACTAATTACGCTGATGGTTTTAAGGATAATGATTTTATGAGGGTTATATTTAGAGGAAGTGTACCTGCATTTGTGTGAAGGGAGAGTGGAAAACATTTTGGAAAACCAGCCGATCGATATTCCAATCTCAACCTCCCTGTCATCGGCAGTTTGGTCTACTGCGAAAGTAGCGCATTAGATAATGCGGCCACCGAAGCGGGTTACACTAATGTGTTGGTAATGAATACGAGAAGAAATGATAATTATAAGAAATACACCTACATTTGTGGGGGACAGGGGGGGGGGGAGATAGATTGAGAAAACATTTTGTACAAATACCTCAGTACAGTCGATAGGGATTATAGCCCCAAACTCCCAGAATAAATTATCTTGGCATTTAAACCACGTACATCTCTATTCTGGTAGGTGTTTATTAATGAATGCGTTTTCCTAGCCTTAGCTTGCATTAAAAACTTTGGTCTGCTAAATTAATATTTTAGTACGCTATTATATAACTAAAGCTTGCCAGGCATAGCCAGAAAAATAAGTAAATCCTACTCTGCATCCAATCTAAGGAATTATCTGGTAAACAAATACTACAATCATTGTTTGAAATCAGTGCTTAGTTTAGATTCGTGCCAAATGCAGTTAGCTTGTAAATACACTCCTGAGTATGTTAAGTGCTTGGGTAATTTGGGATATTTAAAAGGTATGTCCAAGCTTTTCTTTACTATGGTCACGCACTTAACCACTTAAACTTAGCCTCAAAATTCTTCAACACACGCACAAAATAATTAAAACAGAAAGACCTACAGGTTTTAGGGTAAGGTTGGTAGGCTACTGTACTTTTTACTCTGACCCGAGTAAGCAGAGATAGATCAAGACTGGTTGGCTGCACTGTAGATATTTTCATACACACTGATATTTATTTGTTTCAATGGTTGGATTGTCTAACAGAGCGGTTCCTAAGCTGTGGTACGCGTATCACCAATGGTACGCATGATTATTCCCGAGTGGTACGCCGCGGGAAGCCAAACAAAACAAGCAAATTAAAGTCGTAAAAAGATAGGGCCACAGAAAATCTAATAAATATATTACGACTAAATTTAACCAAGAATAAAACCGATTTAATGAAAGGTTGGAGGGGTGGAGACATTGATTCAAACTCAGACAGCCGGTGCAGCCACGCAGTGTTTGCTATTATATCCCTGGGCACAATTAAAAATTAACTAAATTGTAAATATTCAGCATTATTTCAGAGGTAATCCAAATTGCGGAAATAGTTGGGTTGGTCCGTCATTCAAAAAGTTTGGGGAACTTGTCATAAAATATTTTTTCATTTCATAATAATTCAAAACAAAAAGTTACTATCCCTAATATATTTCAAATTAATGAATCCATATGTGTTAGAAAATCTTCTCAACAAACCTGGGTGATCATTTATTTTATTTGGTTATTGTTGACAACGACTTTCTCTAGCCAGCAAATACGTCTCCTTTATTCACTATTTCTCACACCTAAAAAACTTGGTCTCTTTCTATCTCTATCTCTCTCTCTTTCTCCTTTCTGGAAGCTGATGGAAGCATGAAGAAAAATAGAAAGACTATTCTAGAAGGACTCCTTTCGAACTAGCTACTAGGAAAAAGGGCTCCTCTCCTCAGTCGGTCTACAACCTTGCTGTTGGGACGGTCGGCGATACGTTAATCTATAAAGTAAATTTCGCCCTCCAACCTTGCTGTATAAAGGATTCACAGCGCGCTAATCTCCAATTTCAACTTTAAGATGTGTCTAAAAAAATGTTTAATCATTCCTGAGCCAAGTGTTCTTATATTCAAAATAAAGTAAAATCTATCGATATGACTGCATTTACATTTTTAACATTAAACCTGATCTGCAATAAAGTAAATAACTGACGTCATTATAATTAATTAAGAAAATAAGTGACTTCAGCAAAAGGGGCACAACAAGAAGTTAACGATTCAAACCGCTGTTCTAGCACATCCCCTTACAATAGAATGGACTTATGTCGACGAGGTGATATCGGGGTTTGAATCCAGGTCAGATGTACTGAGATTTCTTAAATGGTTTATCACCATCCTTACAAGCACATACTAGTATATTTCCTCGAAATTCTACCTTATTTACTCCTACATCATTAATGTAAATAATAAATAAACGTAAAACTCGAACAAGCGTTTCGTATATTTCGGAGATAGAATTAACGACGTTGTCTACTTAGAGATTTCGAAGTTATTTTGCAAAGTTGGTTGAATCTTAAATTGATGCACCTAGGCAGTCTAGGCTCTATCACACTTAAACGCCAATGTACAAAATAGAAAAGGAGGGAAGAAAATGAGAAGTTCACCTTGAGAGGACTCTTGTCTATGTGCTTATAGCTCTTTCCCTGTTCCTATGACGAGGTTACACAGTCACTTTAATATTTGCTCCTTAAAAACATTGACTTGATTTTTAATTTCACTTTTTTCTTGTTTCCTATTCTAGATATACATATGTTAGCGCGGACTATTTTTAATCAACATTCTAGCAGGAAGACTCCTACAGGCTATTTCCATGACCAAGACAAATAGCCTAAGTTGTAGAGGATTTATAAAAAAAATCGGTTTACAAAAAACTACTTAAACTAATAGTTTTGTGAGACTGTAGGACAATTATTAGAATTATTTAAGAATTTATGGTTTTTGTTTCAACGTTATATCTTTAAAACTCGCCGAGTAAAACGTAAATTCAATAACATGGGCGATCCTTTCTTGACAGGCCATGACGTCACAGGTAGGCAACATCCATAAAATGTATCCTTTTTTTATCCTGTAGGTAGCAAGCTTGTCTTTCATTATTCCACTGTGGTATAGCTTATAATAATATTTTAATATTTAGCACCGCGTCTTACTACCCGTTCGGGTTATACGCTTTAAGTACTAACTAAGCTAATGAATTATTACTTAGGAAGGATGAATTAGAGGAAGTGAGCCCGCATTTGCGTGTAGNTTTGCGTGGAGGGAGAGTGGAAAACCATTTAGGAAAAGCCACCCCCAGTTCACCCGACCGATATTCGAACCTGGATCTCCCCGTCCTCACCAGTCGAGCTCAACACGACAAGCGCGTTAGCCAACTACGCCACCGAGGCGGGTCTATATAGCTTATAAGATAGGGTCATAGTGTATATAATATATAAAAACAAGACTTCTACCTTTCATAATAAACAGAGTGTACCCTTCCTACTCTGTCTCCTAGTTTCAGATAATTGAACTGTATGGAACTAGAACTTAGAACGGAGTAGTAATTAATATTTTATTTAAACATACCTAATTTAAGGGACGTTTTATGTGAAGTACCATTCTCGTACTCTCGTCAAAACATGTCCGTCGAACATGACCCTCTCCATGCCTCCCCTTATTACCTTCTTAGCAATCGCACTGCACGTTTTATTTGCCAGATATTTCAACCGTGACTTAGTACTTCTGTACTAGTAGTGTCCCTTCGCTCTTTAAGGGCTCTTATGAACCCCACCCATAGTTCCTAATTGCTTGTGACGTCATATGAGACCTTCTCCCCCTGCTTCCCCTGAGATTCCAACTGTAAGGACTTTATATACAACATAAAATGGGAATAACAGAGTCATTAAATGTACACTCCGATTACTCTGAAATATTTCGAGCAACCTTAACTCGACCGATTACTATATGGCCATATCTTACTGAGTGAAACATAATGTAACACGTCAAGGTAATCGTGTTACCTTACATGGTAGATGGAGTGTAAAGTTAGTGTTATTTGAATAACTAATCAAATACCTTAATGTAAAAGAAAAAATATCGGTCCCTTTAATGTAGGTGACCTGGTGGTCTAGGGGTAAGGTGTCGGACTCCTGTGCTGGGGTCCGGGGCTCAATCCTCGCTCCCGGCACGGATTTATTTGATTACCAAACTCTTCCTTCACCTCTGACAAGAAATCATGTGAATGTGGGGAATGCTAGGCCTCCACCGTGGTTCGGATTCCACGTTAAACTGTAGGTCCTCCACTTCATCTCACAATCACCCTACCATTACACATTAGCGTAAGTGCGTATAACCCGAACGGGTAGTAAGACGCGGTGCTAATAATTATTATTATTTTAAAAAAAAGCATAAATTGAATTTTTTCGTAGTAAGTATATACTATATCATCATTTCTATGACGTCAAATGGAATAAATACTTTAGTTCGAATAAAGAAGAAATACTAATTATATGTGTTTTTTGCTCCAAACAACAAGGATAGATGTGTGACGTCGCCCTTACTCTTCCTAGAAGACTAAGGCTGGCGCACAATAAGAAAATTAAACTAAAAAATAACAAGGTAGCAAAATTTGCAGGGGGCGGTGAGAAAAACAAGATATAAGTAAACAGCCTGTTTACTACTAATGTCCTTGACTTGTACTCAAAAATATTTAGGACGCCAAGAAGGATAACAAGGGCAGAAAACTAAATTATGACGAAATGTTTCAAAAAAAT
>CABFOV010000067.1:308196-322173 GCA_902141375.1 Timema poppense
GTTTTCTCGTTTTTAATGTTTTTGCCCACATTTCTACATTTCTTGCCTGTTTTCTACCTCTACCTTTAGAACATGGAACAACAGTCCTTTGAATTAGATTTTCTTCCATTATTAATTATTATTAATCAATATAAACCACTCAAACACAGAAAAATAGCTTGAAAAACTGCACACTTTACAGTAAACTAATCAACATAACCTACCGTCAAAACTCATATATTTTTATTTCCAGCTGTTCGTCAGGGCTGCCACTATATTAATTTTAAAACGTAAAGGCGTAAAACAAAGCTTATTTGATAATTTTTCTCTATTTTATCCATGGTTACATTATTAGAGTCTAAGGACAAGAGACGGTTTTGAAAAAAAATACTATTGATTTCATAGTGGAATGATGTTGGACTAAAGACATTCTGTTTTCTTAAGTCTTGTATGTCAGTTGACCGCCATCTTAGCTTTTAATAGCTCGGACAAGAGACACTTTGGAAATAAGCACTACTTATAAATACGTTTTTAGAGGGCTTAGAGTGTGTTTTGGAACAAGATGAATGGTTTCCCTCATAGAAAAGCCTATACTGAATACGGTAGAACCAATAACTCAATTTTTAAAATTTTGGACAAGAGACCTTTTGGAAATGGCCACCTCACTTAATAATAACAATAATAATAATATAATAATAGAAATTCATAATAATTGTATTAATTCTTTAAAAGTGTTTTTTATAATATTATTTTTCCAGGCAATTAATTCACATTGGTTAATAGCATTAGTTATATCCTGATTTTTGTAAATTCCAAATCAATTGGTCATGCTTCATATATTTCTAAATGATCTTTCATATAAGATCTGAACCCACGCTTAGCTTATTAAGTTCCATTTGTATTTAAGAATGATCAATCATATATTTATTTGCAATCAACATTGATATCATTTTAATATACGTGTTATTTATTAGGAATCTAAAATATATATTTAAAGTGACAACTAAGGATAACATGACTTAATGTATATGTTAAAGTAGATCTAGTAGTTTGTTTATCCATCAGATAAGGTTCAACAATATTTGACTCATTGACTCTACCAAATGATCTGTTATTCACTGGAATCTCTAAATTATCATCCTCAATCTGGGATTTTTCTGTGATCATGTAGTTAGTATTATGAGTTTAATTCTAAACCTATTTCCCTGTTGGACTCGACTACTATATTACTTAAAAATCTCCATCCTTAGTTTATCTTAATAGCTTCGTTGTACCGTTTAATTTCAAGCCTTCCTCGATATCTTGCATTACCCTAATAACATTCTCTAATACTATATTAAAAATTAATGAGGACAGTGTATCTACTGTTTGGATTCATATTTCTAGAGCATCTCTGTTAAGCGATATCCAACGCGTACCACGCCATGCGTATCCATAAAACATGTACCTCGACTAACTTTTTAACATCTCAAACTTAACTAAAACTTTATCTACTTCTGTAGTCGAGTTGTATAAGCCGTCACTCCACAAGAAACATGAAAGCTGTTGAAGGGGAGATCGTGTATCAAATTCCATAATGTATTCTAAGAGTAAATTTTCACAGTGGTTTTCCTCTCTCCCTCCACGTAAATTCACGCTACAAGTTCTCAAATCCACCCTTCCTCCTCCCTAGAGCATTATAATAATTGGAAAACATACGTGTAACCTGGACGGGCAGTTAGACGTAGGGCAAAAAAAAAAAGAGCATTAAATTTAATGCTCTCTGTATTTTTTAACTGAATCATAAGCACTTTAAAAATCCGAATCAACTTTTTATCCAATATTTACCGAATAGTAAACATATTTTTTATATCATGAATAATCCAGTCCACCCCATTTTTTAAGGCAACAGTAAGCATCTACACAGCGTGTTTTTTTTTTCATTATGACAAGAAGAAACGACTTGGCCAAACAAAAGAGATTCTTCCTTCAGACAGAACAGTGCTAAACAAGATTTAGAAATCTACCAATTTGACAATGTTTAACAAGCTGCTTAGGTGACCGCATGTTCTAAGGCGTCACTCTCGTATTAAACTTGACTGCGGGTGATAGGGAGATCAAGGTTTGAATCTCTGTCCGGTGTACTGACGGTGGTTTTTACAAAATGGTTTTCCACTTTATCTCTCTCCACGTAAATGCGGTTACACTTCTTCTTAAAGCTAACCTTACTCATCTCTCACATTAGCGTTATTAGTAGCTTACATATGCGCACAATGTAAACAGGCTGTAAGACGCGGTGCTGAAAAAAATAGCCGTATTGATATAGAGTACAAAAAAAAACTTTAGCTTATTTTGTTCATAAATATCGATTTTTTACTAAAGTAGCTAACGTTAAAACACCGACATAGTTTTTAATTTAATTTTTAAAGATTTAAAAATAATTTTTCAAACAAAATTTAACTAGCTCTATTATTTATTTAATTGATGGTGCGTTTGAATAGAGTATCTGAAACAAATGTTGGCATTATTTTTTTTAACTGTACTTAAACAAAAAAAAGTACCCAAATGATGTGGTCTAAATGTTAAGCTCAACTTATCTGGTTTATGGACAGGGAAGTCAGAGCCCTTTACCTTTTTAGGGTGTACCTAGAGTATTTTCTTGTCATGTTTTCCCACTCACCTTCGACGCAACTAAGGGTATTTAAAAAAAAATTACACCCTCTTCAGCTTTGCCTCAGATTAATTAGATGGGAATAGCTTGAATGGGTGTTAAGACACAATGTAAAAACTAAGATACAATTATAACTAAACAACCGTTGTCAACCCTCATCATGCATACTGAAAATATAAATATCTTTAAATCAAAACACGACGTTTAAAATATTTTTTTTTAAATCTCCTAAATCAAATTAATAATAAGCCTACTGCCTGTGAATGACTTATAACTGGAAAGAAACTCTCAATAAACAATAAAGCTGCAGATCACACGACATGACTTATGAAAACGTAAAAGTATATCTAATAGCGTTTCTGTCTTCTGTCAGTCATGATCCTTCCTATCAAAACTGGTCTGTGCAAGTGTTGGTGAAGTAATATTTTAATATATCACTAAGATTATCTCGTTATTCGGCTAAAATATACCTTCTTCTTTTATTTACACTCATAATATTGGACTTAGTTTTATCTAACCTGTGTCGGTGCTTACGTCAAATATCCGAGTGTTGTTGCGTTTAACAAATCCTGACTAGTGCTGGGAACGTTCATTTTTCATACAAACCGACGTCACTTACCCCACCTGGTAGCTAAGAAACCCGACCCTAATAAGGACGAATGTAAACAGAAGTAGTGTACAGTAGCGGCATCTTCCCTCCCCCTTTCACATTGTTCAAGAGAAAGGGGAAATAAGTTTCAGGAAGCCCTTGCAAGGTTCCACCTCTTCTCTACCCCCGTAACCCCCCTTTCCAACCACTAAACAATGGATGACCCTGCCCGATGCTACCAGGGATAGAGAGGAGGCGTCTAGGGCCCTCCAGAACTCTTTTCTTCAAAACAAGGGGAAGAAGACTGGGATTCCAGGAGGATTGTTAGGGAGGAAAGAGGAGCAACACGGAAAAAAAATCTTATATTTATGTTTTCTTGATTTACCATGACGATAAGCGAATGGAACCCTCGAATGTGAAAAGCAATAACTTATGCATATTTGTTTTATTTTATTAATTATAGGATGAGCTAAACGAGTGAGTAGCCCTCTGACAAACTATAATAGTAATCACAGACTAATAAGATGTAGCTTCGGTGGCCAATAGTCTAAGGTGCTACTCTCACACTAAACTGCAGAGGAAATCGAAGTTAAATCTTTGACGGGTGTGCTGTGGTTAAAAAAACCACTCTCCTCCATGATTATACGTGCGCACGTCCTCTTAACTTCAAACTTCATTTTCCTGACTGATAAATTGTCATTCTTTTGTTTGTGTGTTCTAGCGTATGACCTTTTTTGGCCGGGTGTGATTTAATTTTTGGTCTGGTCGCCTGTGTGTGTACAGTAGCCCCATGGCTTCTTTGGTGCTGACTGACAGCTCACAGCTGACAGCTAAAAGCTTTGAAAAGTTACCAGACCAAATTATGTATTCCTACGCCGAACCATATGATCTACAAACCCATGTGTTTAGCAGATATCACTTCTGACAGTCAGCACCAAAGAAGCCACGGGACTACTGTAGACTTTTAGCCGCTCTGATGGCGCAGAATGTTGCTCAGGGTACACACGTGGAGGTTGTCTAGACTCTGTATCCACAATAAGATGATGTTATTATAATGAAAATGAAGGTGTGAAACCAGTAATGATCTTAAACCTAACTTAAGCCTAATCAACCAAACTCTGGTGATCGTTGGGATCATTTTTCTTCGGGGAAATTACCTATGGTAACACCGAGAGTCGAGCTCGGAACCTGTAAGCCAGAAATGTTGATTAATAGACCAATAAGCTGGTCAAATCTGACTATCGAAGTGTGTATAATATGTATATTTTCTCCTTATTTTAGAAGCACGCTATTAATAAAAATAAAAAAAGCACCATGGCTTTGTAACTATTCAGTTTATAAGCACATATGCATATTAACCTAATAGTTTAGTGATTTGAAAGGTAGAAATGTACGCACATTTGCGTAGAGAAAGAGTGGATAAATATCTAGGAAAACCATCCTTAGTACACCCGTCCGAGATTCAAACCCTGACCTGCCCATCACCAACAAGTCAGACTAAATGAGGTTGACAGTTAGACAACGCTCCAGATAGTTGCTTGATAAATATTTCTAACAAATGTATGCTCGATACAAAAATATATTTTGTCGCTCCCGCCCTTAAAAGCAACCCCGTTCTTATCGGACACGCATATCTTATCAGAACCATTCCCACTTTGGTGCAATTTCACAGCCCCTCCTAAAGTCGACTTAATCCTGACTTAACGTTTCGTTGGTCCGTTGGAGAGAAAACCCCTTGATTTACAATGAGGCCCACCACACGATTACTACTTCCTGATACGCCCTAACGCGATCACGTGGTAAAATAAAGTCACGCGGCTGTCTGGTAGATTACGATATACACATGGTCGAGCCAACTACTTCACGCTGGAATAATTGTTTTGTGGTAATAAGAAAAAAACATAACACAATATAGATTGTTATAAAGATGCTTAAGGCATATAAAATTATCCTTAAAATGTAGGTGTGATTAAAAAATAATGTAAACCCAAGTTAATGGAGGGTTTTTTTTACAGTTTGTTTTATCATCGCATCTTACTACGTGTTCTGGTTATATACATATACAGTATGATAATTACTCCAATGGGATAAGGATGAGAAAGGAAGTACTTGAGAGGTAATCTACCCTTAATTGCGTGGAAGGAGAGTGGGAAACCATTTAGGAAAAACCACCCTCATTAGACCCAGATTGGATTCGAACCCTCAGCAGGCCAGTTTAACACGACAGTGAGGCCTTAGAGCGTTAGCCCACGGAAGAGTGTTTGGTTTACAGTAAACCTATGCATTTGATGGTAACTCCTCTGGATTGCGTATGAGTGGGTATATCCATAAATGTCAATGTTTTGTTCAAAATTAGCTAATGCCATATAATAACTTTATCTGATAACGTTCCTACACACGTATAACAGTTTGGGCGATAACACACCGTGTCTTTAAATAATAAAGGTTTTAAAATGTGTATGTTGGTAGAAAATATGGAACGTCCTCATAAGAAGGTAAGAAAACAAAGTTTGCCCATAGTGCAAGCACTACTTAATCTTTTACTAACTGATACACAATAAATACCAGGCGCCAGGGCAAATAAAAAAAACTAAATCGGAAAATAAAAACAAAAATATGAAAAACGTTTCCATCGATTTAGTTTGGGGTTCTTATTTAGCGTACTAGTTTTCCCTCCTCGTGCGAGGTCTGCGTTTGCCACCACAATGAAAAAAACATGTTAAAATTATATTTTCTTTCAATATCTCCTTTTAAATTAATTTTACAGTAAAAATAGTACATATAACCATAATCAAACAGAATCCAATTTTTTTATAATAAATATTCTTAGTCGTATTTATCGTGCAATATATAGTTTCGAAACTATAGCCATGAGAAGCGTATTTTACCTTCGGGCAACCGCGCGGGGTAATTGTTCTATCTAGTCGTATCTTGTTTCCTAAGCGAAATAAAATTTAATTGTAATGTTTGAAAAACAGCCATTTTCTATATCATTAAAATTTAATATCGATGGCATGGTATGCCAGAGAATTAATATTTATGACGTATTTATTTTTTCTACTTGTGCGAGGTCTCAATAATTACACGGTAGGAATGTTCTTTTCTCCCCCCCCCTCCCCCCTAAGTTTTATTTTAAATTTCTCGAGGGGATTAATGTGTCATACACTCTACCTTACTGGTTGACTTCCACTCCTACAACCACTATTGAGGGGGTCGGGGAAAAAACATGATTATCATTGATTTAGATTGGATATTTTCACAATTTAAACATCTATAAAATACTGATATTTAGCTATAAAAATAAGTAAAATATTCATGGATATTAGTTATCTTTAAGGTCTTGACTGACAATAAAAACAACTTATAGCTAAAGGTAAACTTATAGGTATGCGATCAGAAATTAATGATATCATATTTTGTCATCAAATGAGGGTTATCATGGGTTTTTTTGCCCCAATACCTTCAATTATTAGTATGTTCAGAAAATGAAACACATTCACATGGAGGCGACCAAGGAAATGAAAGGATTGATAAAGAAGAGGAGAATTGTCAACGCTAAACTTGCAAAAGAATAAAGATGAAATAAAAAATATGTAGTGGACTAGGCCTATAGGGGATGATAAGATTTTTAAAATAAGAAAAACTCCATATACTCTCCTCGAGGAAGTGCGGAAACAAGTATAAACAATATGTGATGGAAATAAACATTAGTTTTTTGGCATTTTAAGCTATGAATATTTAGTTATAAATAAAATCGTTAACTTTCAAAGATTACAATTTAATATAATTTAAAATAGGAAGCAAGATACGACAAGGAATACAAATTATTCCATGCGGTTGCACGAAGGTAATACGATTCCCATGGCTATAGTTTTGAAACTATCCATTGCATGATCCTCTGACAAGACATCTTGTGAATGTGAGGAATGCCAGGCCTCCACCGTGGTTCGGATTCCACGTTAAGCTGTAAGTCCTCCATTTCATTTCACAATCACCCTACCATTACACATTAGCGTAAGTGCGTATAACCCGAACGGTTAGTAAGACGCGGTGCTAATAATAATAATAACATTGCATGATAAATATGATAAGGAACATTTTTATAGAAAATTTTATTCTATTTTATTAAAGCTATGACTATTTTTACTGTAATACTAACTTGATATTAGATAATTAAATAAAATCTAATTTGACGTGTTTTTTCATTGTTGTAGGAAACGTAGATCTCGGGTAGGGGGGCGGTATGCTAATTAGTCCCCCAAAATAAAGCAATCAAAACATTTTTCATCTTTCTGGGATTTTTTTCCTATTAAAAATAGATTACGCCTGCCTTATTTGTTCCATTATAATGTTATTTGTGAGGCAGTATAAATATTGGGAATATTAATTTCAACCATTATTAATTCAAGCCATGAATACGGTACTTATATAAAATTTTAAAACAGACACGCGAGTGGGATAAAAAAAAACCACCTGACCGCACACGAAAAATCATACACTACATACACAATACATAAATAAAACGCAAGCAATGCTTAGCACATACATACAACAATCCCAACGAACCCAAAACACAATCAACATAAACAAAATGCACACCGAAAACAACAACATAGCCTACACCTTATAGTCTACATCACTACATCACAAAATACACACATCACACACAAAAACACACAACACACGCCAAACATACACCATACACAAAACACACACATCATACTTAAAGTACACAAAACACAATGAACAAGTAGCATATTTCAAAGTACACAATATACAAATTACTGTACAAAACAAGCAACACATTCCAGCCACACAATAAACAAAATACACTGAACAGGCAACACGTTCGAAACACACAAAACAATCAACACGTTCAGAAAAACGCTAAAACCTACGATAAAAAACAACCTCACAAACAAAACATACAATGCCACGCACAAACAGACAATACACTAAACACATACGTACATCACATCCAACATACAAAATGTCAATTAAAATAATATGTTCGCTCAATAACACTGTTACCTGTGGTAGGCCTACAGGTCATAACAAATACATTTTGAAGAATATAATAAACAGTGTTTAATTTGTCTACAGACGAGTCTTTGTGTTTTTATTTGGGTCCACCGGCCTACTGAGCTTCGCTTTGATAACCCTGCCGAAGAGAGACCCAATAGATACAATTGCAGGGATATCGCGGCAACATAGAATAAACATTCAATCATTATTAGTTTTATATTAATATATCAAGCGTTTAGTGAATTCAGATTTTACATTAAAACTAGGGTGATATCTCAGGGATCCCAAACAGCATTCAAAGGAATCAAAACTTAATTTGACAACAATAATTACCTTTTTTCTAATTACGTAATTACATTATTGTGATTGAATCTGATAGTAAAACCATAAGCTGACATAATTTTAAGCTTTACCCATACTAATAATAAATACGTTGATATATTATTAAATAGGCCTAAGGCGTAAAAAATTGATCGAATACATTTAACTATAGAAACAAAAAAATATCCAAACACTAATTTTAGCCAATATTTATGTTGCTAAAGTATCTCAATAAAGCTATTCCATTTGTTCTTCAATTACGATTGTCGTCGGAGTATTGTTTAATAATTAGAATTGATTATCAAATAAAAATGAATTTTGAACAACCTTCATTCTATTAGTGGAAGGCATTTTAGAATATAAAAAGTTATACACTCATTCCCTTAGTATAAATGTTGGTAGGCCTATGCTACAGTTCTATACATTTTCTAAAAAAGCCGATCTTACCTTGGAAAACACTATTTAAATATCTCTGACAAGATTTATTTAAGATGTTTACAACACAAACACGTTGTTAAATGCCACCATTATCTTAAATTATGCACAGACAAACGTGCGAAGCGAGGAGCTCATAGTACAAAGGTAGGCCTAAAGGAAGAAGAAGAACGAACTAGAAGCAGACGCGGCTAATTGATTTATCACGCCGCCATATTGTGTTTGGAATGCACCATTAGTTTTCATGTTTCTCAATTAACTTAGTTTCTATTATAATGCATCCATAGTTTATAATTTTACAACGTGTTGCTTTTGATTTCACCAGTCTATTTTATTTCAGAAACGCTTAAAAAAGTGTTATTAAAGAGAAATAATTAGTGAATTGTTACAAGATAATATCAGTTTTTATTAATATAATATAGTGATTTATCTATATTATTAATAAGGGGATGAATATAATTATTAAATTATCAAACTCTATTTCCAAAATATTAGCTGCAAGTATTTGAACGTATGTGTAAAAAACTTAGTATGGTTACACATTGTTATTCACCCTGACAAAGTGTAATAAGATTAAATGAAAACATAATATGTAGACTAATAAGAACAGTTTATCTATTTTATAAAAAGTCATATATGTATATTATAATAATATATAGGGTAGGCCTACTTTTGGGTTCTGTAGTTGATAGTCTCTCATCATTTATGAGCTATTCTATTAAATAATCATATTTTATATGTATTTATTATTATTATTATTATCACTGCGTCTTACTACCCGTTCAGGTTATACGCACTTACGCTAATGTGTAATGGGTAGGGTGGTTGTGAGATGAAATGGAGGACCTACAGTTTAACGTGTATTTGTTATTGCTAACTTATATTTTGTATACAGTAATATTAATCTGTTTTGGTCCGATAGGAAATCACCATAATGTATTAATGAATAAAAGTAATGTTTTCAGTTGAGTTCAGTGTCCAAGCAATCAACCTGGACTAAACAAAAAGGCCAGCGACAAATACATCCAAATAACGTCAGCATTTCTTGGTTCTCCATCTTATCTTCTTCATGAGCTGACAAAGCGTGTGACAAAACCATATACTCTTGCTGTGTGCAGCTTGTGTACCGGCCGTTTTAGTTTGTGTAGTGTTGTTGGTGTCTTGTGGAGTGTGGTTGGAGTGGTTGGTGTCGTTGGAATCTTGTGTGGTGTTTTTGAGATCATTGGTGTTGTTGGTGTCTTGTGGAGTGTTGTTGGGATTGTTGGTGTTGTTGGTATATTGTGAAGTGTTGGTGGGATCATTGGTGTTGTTGGTGTTTAGTGTGGTGTTGATGAGATAGTTTTTTTGTTTTTGGTGTCTTGTCTAGTGTTTTTGGGGTGGTTGGTGTCGTTGGAATCTTGTGTGGTGTTTTTTGAGATCATTAGGTGTTGTTGGTGTCTTGTAGAGTGTTTTTGAGATAGTTGATGATTTGTGTTGTGTTGTTGGTGTCTTGTGTAAAGTTTTTGAGATAGTTGATGTTGTGCAAATTAGAAATTAACTAGTAAATCTGATAATACAATTCAGACAATTATACAAGGTAATTTTGAATTCCCTTTTATAGTTGACAAAATGTTTCAGCTAAAAAACAAAAACAATATCCGCAGCAAAGCACTTTGTACAAACAATAGTGGGAGATTTGTTATTCTTACGAAATAAAATAATGCACAATGGTTTGTATGTACTCTGTAAAACCACAATAAACAGTTTGCTAGAACTACAAAATTAGTAGTAAACATTAACTATAATCTTTGTGCAACCATAAAATACTATTGTGAAAATATAACAACAACAAAATTGTATTGACCCCACTTAATTTTTGATTTTTTGTAACTTGTATGAAACTATTTTCTCTGAGTAGTAAACTGAGATTCAGGTTGGACACGTTTCACGGATAATGTGCCTGACTATCTTAGAAGACTGGAGTTCAAGTCTGATAAACTGAACCTCCCCATCACTGGAAATCCAATCAAACGCGAGAGTGACGCGTTTGATCACGCAAACACCGATGCGGGTAAGTGTATTGTAAGCTTACACCGGCGATTCTCAGCCATGGTTCCGCAGGGTTTCCGCGAGCCTGTGTCCGGGGTTCGAAGAGAATTTGCAAAATCTTGTATTTTGTTGGTCTGTTCATCATTTTTGGTTAATGTGGAAATATGTTAAGCAAAGAAGGTGAAGGAAGAGAAAAGAGCAGGTAATAATGTTGAGGGTAAGGTTAGAATAATATTGATAAATCAGGTTAAAATACCGGAGGACATTAAATAGAAATAAACAATAAATACTCTTAAAATATGTTATTCAAAAGTATCAGCTAATTATTATTTATTAGCACTACTGGTTTATACGTATATTTTATAATTTACCCTTGTCGAACCTAATACATGTCAGTCAAATGAGGGTTCTCCAAGATTTACCAAATATTTTGAGTCTTCTTCCAAACAATAATGGCCGGGAATCTCTGACCGACTCTGCGGCCAGTTCATACGCGTCCCTAGAAACTATATATTTATTTAGCACCACGTCTTACTACCCGTTCGGGTTGTACGCTTAAGTACTAATTACGCTAATGGGCTAGTAACTGGGAAGGTTGAATGCAGAGGAAATGAACCCACACTTTCGTAGAGGGTGAGTGGAATACCATTTAGGGAAAACCACCCCCCAGTTCACCCGAGTGAGATTCGAACCTAGAGCTCCCCGTCCTCGGCAGTTTAGGTCAACACGACACTAGAATTTACTTGATTTTCTTATGTGAGAGTAAAAGTGAGTAGGCAAGGCCTGGGGTGGAAATGTTTTCCAACCTAACCCGCCAAGGAAAGGGAAAATAGAAAGTTTAATCTGATTATCTTAGTTTGGCCGTGCTTACAGAGTCCGAGTGTGTGTGTGCTCTTGTTCGTGTTTGTGTGTGTACTCAACCTCAATGGAATCTCCACAAATTCACTACAGACCATTACAGGGATTTACACCGAGTGTGTGGGCGTATACCAACTGTGTGTGTATGTGTGTAATACTCTTTCTCTTGTATAGAATATAGCAAGAGACTTTGCATACCGTATGAGGAGGTTTCCGGGAGTTAGGGAGGGGGTTTCTGGTCATAATTGGGGTTTAACTTATCGGTAACTGAGTTTGCGGTTTGCCTTCCACCCCTGTTCCAGAGAAGCTATGGCAACCGCGTGTTGAGCATCACCGTTAAATAATAATGAAAAAAAAAATCTGTTTAGAACCATAGCCCATGTTATGAAGGTGATTTCTACGTTATATAAATATATAAACTTTTATGGTCAGTGGCAAATTTTTGAAGTAAATTTCATGCTGTACACAGACTAGCAATATCTAATAATATATATATTATTTGGGGTTATTACGTTTTCGTGAGTAAACCTAGAGGTAATACAATGTATTAAGTAGGAATACCAATTAATTTTATGCGGATAGAAACATTAAATTTAATAATAAAGTCATGAAATATTTATATTTTAATAAAGAATCGTAAATTCACTGTTTTACATCACAATAAAATGAATGTTGGTCGTGACTGTATAAAACATCGATAATTAGAAAGTTTTGGGCACTTTGGGGAAGTAGAACATTAATTGAAATTTTCATATGTGTAAAACGATTAATATATTTAAGTTTTACTCAGCTCTTAAAAGGGTGTTAAAACATTATTTAGCAAAAAAAAATTTCTAGACATATTCTAAAGCCTAAAGTAAAAATATGTATTTATAATTTTAGGCAAAAATAATTTTTAAGGAATCTAATATTATCTATGATAATTATAAATTAGGAACTGGTAAACCAAGTCTTGTGTTCAAATATGGCTCAGTGGATTGGAGAATTATCGGGCATAATAGCATGATTCTAAGTGCATGATAATCAGGATGTTCTAGCAGCTTTCATCTTAAAAGTGTATTTTTTTTAACCATGTTAAAACATCATTTTAAACAACGTAATCATAGTCTAAGATTTAGAGCCTTATCTAACAGATAATAAATTACTAGATTTACTTTCACGTATCCATACGTCAAGTCATTTTATCTGCAGCCATCACTTTGGATATATTATCAAAACCTATAAAATAACAATAGTAAAATTAAGAAAAAAATCTCTATTTTGGCCGCAAAAACATGATTTTATTAAGTATCCCCAGTGAAAATTAGACTGTGATAATGATACAAATATAGAAAATACCCAAAGAAAATAAACTCATTTTGAAATATAGCCGGAAATTGCCACTGAATAATTTACAGACACGTTACTTGTTTTCCAGAAACGTCAATACAATTCCTTTTCTACTCCATCGGCCCTTTTTTCCCCTTCACTTACTCTACGAATCTCGAAGAAAAAATAAGTCCCATGCAAGCCAAGCCAATCTTCCCATCTGCAGTCCATTAAATATTTCATGACATCGCTCGTAATTCTTCCCTTTCCTCCAGATCTTCCCTCCGATATTGACGTATTATCTGCTTCCGGGTCATCTTCGGGTCACTGGTTTTCTACAACTGCCAACGTTACTGTCAATGTCAATACCTTCCATTTGTGGCAGGTCACTTAGTTTCAGAACCTTCGCTGTCTAGTTGTTTGGTACTCACGGAAATACTCAAGCCAACCAAAGATTGGGGCGCTTAGACGTAAGACTATAAATACAGCACTTATAAGAGATTTTCTCTTCTGTGGAAGCCACAAGATAAATAGAATTCGGTTTTAGACATGACTAAAATATTTAAGCAATAATTCCATGTAAGTATAAAGATATAGGTAATATATTATATAATGAGAAATAAGGAAGTAATAGAGAAAAGAATGAGTAGGTTTAACCATAAACGTTTAGATCAAATTTAATATTTTTCAAAACTGCATTTAAAAAATTATCAAGATATATTTGAACAATTCTATAAGAGAGAATTCTAGTTTTCAAATAGTGCTGTATTAGAAATAATCTTTT
>CABFOV010000067.1:322236-332525 GCA_902141375.1 Timema poppense
GGGGGGGGGGGGGGGGATATGAGTTTATTAAATCGGCACTAAAGTTTTTCTTTATATCCTAGAATCTAGGATATTTTATTTTAAATCAAATCCGAATTTTGGCTCAATTATCTTTAATTGGTTCTGAATTAAGAAGGAATCATTGGAAAATTTTGCAATAAAATCTAAATCTAAATTTAATTGATATTTAACTATTACTAATTTATAGTACTTATTTACAAAAGAGTTCAAGTGTAGTTTAATTATATTTTAGAAAATTTTGTTTTCTACCGTGTATCTTACTCGGGCTGAAAAAGTTTGAAGTTAAAAGAAATACACCAACATTAGCGTGAAGGTATAGTGGAAAATCATCTCGGTATAACCCCCCTCAGAATGCCCTAACAAGATTCGAACGCAAACTTCCCCGTCATAGACAGCCCAATCTATTTCCAGAGTGATGCCTTAAATAAGGGATGTCATATTCGTTTGGTCATAAGGGACACATTTAAAATTGAAATTACCGGGGGTTGCCTACATTTAAAAAAAACGTCAACCTTTGTCAGCAGATTAAGTAAAAAGAACTCCAACCTAGTATACTTTTAAAAATAAAAATAAAATTGTTATTAAATAAAATAGTAAAATTTAGCCTAACCTTTATTAATAAATTGAAATATTTTAAATTTTTATCAGAATTTCTTTATTAAAATTGCACATTTGTAAAATTTTATGGCTTTGATGAAATTATATGTGAAAAGTAATAACATTACCGAATGGTGTATTTCTAAGATATTTATAAAAATAACAGTCGGACCAGACAGTATTTGGTGTTGTTCCATCATTAATTCCACGGGCCACAAAGTCTCCAGGATCGGGCTGCACGTGGCTGAGTTTACATGAGTTTTTACATAATAATAATAATAATTATTATTATTATTATTATTATTATTATTAGCAACGCGTCTTACAACCCGTTCGGGTTATACGCACTTACGCTAATATGTAATGGTAGGGGGATTGTGAGATGAAATGGAGGACCTACAATTTAACGTGGAATCCGAACCACGGTGGAGGCCTGGCATTCCCCACATTCACAAGATGTCTTGTCAGAAGTGAAGGAAGGGTTTGGTAATCAGATAAATCTGTGCCGGGACCGAGGATTGAAACCCGGCCGCCAGCATAGAAGTCTGACACCTTACCCCTAGACCGCCAGGTCACCTACATAATAATGTTGTATGTATAAATCTACGTATTTTAATTGCAAAGTAATCTCTCTTTTTTTTTCAATGACCTGGAAAAGTATTAAATTTATTTTATTAGTGTTGACTTTGCTTCTATAGCAATCGGTCCCATGTCAATTGCAGCAAGTGAAAAGAACACTGGACAGTAAAGTGAAAATAGCTTGCCTGAAAAAAATTGGTAGGATCTTTATCCCCTGCTCATTGAAATTCTCGTGTGGTGCTATAATCAGTCGGCTCATAAAGTGCACGTTACATAACTTAAATAAATATATTATGTAATATACGACTCATTTATTTTCTGTCTAACATGGTCAATAAATGAAAATATCTACTTGAAATCCAAATAAAATCTTAAGATCATATTAACGATCAGAACTCGACATAATTCTTAACACGATGTACTTTGCCTTTTTTGAATGGAAGCATTGAGATTTAATGTTCCCAACACTACTAGATATACTAGTTAGGATATAGATTAAAAATACATTAGGCCTAAAACACTTTTTATATTATCTGAAGTAATAAACTTAAGATCTATTATATGTATAAATAAACAGTTCAATGAAGTGGATGAGTCATAGAGCAATTTCTATAGCTGACTAAATTATATAACGTACATATTTTCAAGTGTATGTTTTACAGATTGTATAAATAAACTAAATACATAAAATGGTTAGATTTGTTAATGTCAGTGGACAGGTAGAAAACATTTACAAGTCAATTTTCAATGAAGTCATTCAAAATTGTTCATAACTGCCCGGTTCATAAATTCGTCATAAATATTTGAATATATTATACAAGTTTCTTAAAATGTTTACACGGTTGATTTACTAAATTAGTAAGTACACTGGGCTGTAAAAATCACCCCCGGTAATAGCACGAGTAGATATTTTAACTATGTATATGGTGGCGCTTATAAAAACTCTCATTCATTTATGAATACTTGTAGGTTACGGAATAAATAGAGAAATGATCGTACTTATTTACGACATCCCTAGTAAATGGTTTCTCTACAAGACTGAGCGGGCGATTGGCACTACTAACCATCCAAACAGCCGAGTGTGCGCGCTCCGCCGAATTTATTAGGAAGTACATCAAACAAATCTTCACATTGCATGCTCTCAATAAAACTTTATGAAACAAAACTATAAAATGAATTGTAAATAAAACTGCTTCTGGGAACACATTGCCTAAGGCGTCATTCCCACAATAGACTAGACTGCCAACGATGGGGATATCGGTGTTCTAATCCCGGTCGGGTGTACTGAGACTGGTTTTTCCTGAATGGAGTTGCACTCTCCCTCCATGCAAAAGTGGGAAACCTTTTATCTAAATTCAACCTTCCTCATCCCTAATACATTAGCGTAATTATTACATAAGCTTATAGATTGAATGGGTAGTAAAACTCAGTGCTAAAAAAACTGTTAAATAAACTTGTAAATTATAAAGCCTCACTTAAAGCTATGAAAGTATACTTGTAGCTTTATGAAAAGCCCTTTTTTAACATCTTACAAGCTACAAGTGAATTTTCTTATAATATGGTAGACTTGTTAGTCCTACCTGTTTTAAAGGCCAAGGGATAGCTTTTAAAAGTTAATAAAACAATAACCAAATGTTTAAAATAAATAAATTGATATCAATGGTTCTAAATAATATTAATATCATTTTTTGGAAACAATATAATCGAGAACAACTCTTTAATAGATGTAGAACAAAACTTTTTCATTTTTCTTTAAATCAATAGAAAAATACTCGTTTAGCAAATAAATAACTATGTTTGAAATGCCATCGTTATATTAACTATTTATATTAAAAAGCGAATTGCTTATTTGGTCTTTTTACTCATATATGAAACAAATCTCTTTGACGTTAGCAAAGCAGTTTAATCCATCCGAGTATCCGTATTTATTATTTTTATTTTACATTTAAAAAAAACAGTTTTAGTCCTACACCAAAAATATATCTCAGTCCTGTTGAATAAAATATATTTTTACTATTACTTTTGTCTCTTTACAAGTTAGTCACCGACCTGCCCTCTTTATGTTTGAGTCTTCTCTTTCATCGTTACGTATTTTACATTTATTTCATACTTTTTTTACTTTTTTTTTTTAGATTTCTTATCTAGGGCTTCTATCAAAAAGAGAAAAAAAACTTCGTTTCGTCCCGTCATCTCTGCCACGTTATACCATCGCCCCTTTCATTTACTATCTCTTTCTTTATCTAACTTTCCTTTATATACCCTTATTCCTTACTCTAGATTCCTATTGCACCCTCTGAAACACACTATCTCTCCCCTATCACACAGGATCTCAGCTTCTTTGTAATCTAACCCTCGTCAATCGGACGCCCGGTGGTCACAAGGTTTTGATGCCCCTCTTGTCCCCCACCCTCTGTTTCTCCTTCTTCCGTCATCACCCAACCCTCCATCATCCCCTGCTCCCCAAAAACCTCTACCTTCTTGGTATCGTTTATTCTCTCCTTTATTTTTATAGATCCTTCTCATTTCCTTCCCAAGCAAATCATTCTTTCAATCCCTAGAACTGACACCTTAACTCATTCTGTTGTGTCTGCAAACTTAACTTAAAGCCCCTGGTTTGATTCTTAGCTATGGTGAATATATACTCTTTTTTTTAAGTGTGTGAAATTGAATCACCTTCTTACACAGTGTTGACTTACGCTCGAGTCAACTCGGGTTGTCTTGGGATAAAGTGCTTGCCTAGAGACCCGATGATCGTGGGTTCAAAGCCAGCAGGGGTCAACGGATTTTTCTTGGGTGATAAGAATCCGTAGTACAACTTCCTTCGGAGAAGAAGTAAAACCATCGACCCCATGTCGATTTTGGCCTGTAAAATAGTCCTGGCAGATGTGTGAAAATACCTTTCACGGCAAAATTTTTAGAACCTTTTCTCTCTCGCTCATAGAAATTTTCGTGCGCTGATTTAATAAGTCAGTTCAGAAAGTGCACATTAAATACCTCAAATAAATATAATAGAAATTAATATTAAGGTCTAAAGGTTGGGCACTGTATCTTTTCTAGAAATAAGTTAGTCTGTAAGTCATGTGCTTATACAACCAGTCAGTTTAAAACGTGAATTTAAATACCCACAATAGTATTACTACTTTAATAATAAATGATATACTACATATATTTTACTCCCTTTTTAACTATCCGGGTTTTGTATGATTTTTTGTACACCTCTCCGTGTGTTTGGGATGAAGAAGATATATTTTAGTAGGAATGTACCCGAATTTTCTTAAAGGTATAGTAGAAATTCAAATATGAAAAAACACCCAGGCTGGATTTAGAACTTGAAACCTCAATATTGAGAAAACGGTTATATTATCGCCTTTAATCTCTTGCCCGTCGATGCAGGTAACCTTTGAATTTGAATTTAATTTAAGAAAATTAACGTTAATTTTCTGAACTGAATGATTATTATGAGTACAAGACTTAGTATCCTAGATATTGAACAAACACAACCACCTGTCTTTAATTAATCACCTTAAAAAAGGAAACTCAAATTTCACATGTGATCAATTTTTTTAGGCAATACTAGGAATAGAACCCAGGGCCCTCAGCTATAAAAGAAAACACTTTATCAATCGAGCGAAGGTGCCACACAATCTTTGTGTTAAACATACAGACAGTAAAATATGTGTACTTTACCCCTAAATTCAAGTAGTACCTGTGAACTATTTAGTTGTAAACATTATAATAGTACGACTACCAAAATCAGTTGGTGGCATATCTGTTTACTTAACTAAGAGTTGTTAGTTCTATTATTGCCATCAACGAAAAATTAACCGTTGGTGAAATTGGGGTTTAACTTTTCTCAGTGATTTATTGAATCATAGAGAGTAGGATGTGTCTGATTTAGATTTAAGTTAGTTTGTAAGCCATGTCCTGATATAATAGGCGTGTTAATAAATAAACAATACGTACCCACTATAAACAGATATACTATTCAGGAATAATCTAGCATAAACCGCCAAATATAATAATTCTGTATTCAAATTATTTTTATTCAAGAAAGCACATTAAATAAAGATACAGTATCATTATTCAAAGACTAATTACATTATTAATATATAATGTTTAATTAATGAAGTTTTCATAACCCACTTTTCTAGGATGAAATAATATAGCTTCGCTCTGCTTGCCACCATGATTTAAAATAATACATTTTGTTTTTGTTTTTTTCTCTCTCTCAAAATATTCCTCTTCTTTCTACCACTTATTCCTTTTTCTAAGATAACACAAACCTCATTCATGCTGCATATATTTGACGTAGAGTTACAAAGAATTACTGAAACGAAAACAAACGATAATAACAAACGTATTTCACAAGCTTTGGCCTTACTCAATTTTTTGCTTTTTGTTTTCAATGCCAGTTTTTTCTTGTAACATTCCTGGTTGAATAAATTTGTATTAACAAAAAAAAATTGTTGGTAGATTCTTGAGCGAGACATTTAAATTAAATTTAAAAATGTCTTTACGTTTTAAAGGCTCTATCGTTTTAGAGAAGGCTTTTAATTTAATAATAGATTATTTCTTCAGCGTACAGGCTTAAAAAGTTTTTTTAATACAGCTAATAAATGTAAACTATCTAAATAAAATTATTAGATCAGGACCCAATTTACAAACTATATTAAATATATAATATACACAGCATCCCCTTCTTGACTCGTCAATTTGGTGTTGTGAAAGAGAACGTCACAATTTCATAAATGATAAATAATAAATGATAAAACAATTATGCTCCACCGAGAATCGAGCCCCTGACCATTAATTATATATCTTTACGAGCTTTAGTAGGATTCTGGGGGTTATAGAAAACAAAAACTGATTTTGTTGACAATATTAATAGCTTTTACAATACTATTAGTATTATCTAATAAGCATTGATACAGTCTATAGTCTATACAAAGTTATACATGTATATTCCATGACGTGCCGTATAACAATATATAGTCTCAAATTTGATCTTTCTACCAGTACCCCGTTATATCGACTAAGCTAAAGTGTCAATAGAGCATTTTGGATTATATAAAAGATATTTTCTTATGACATCCGATTATTATCCCTGTGGTTTATTATTTTCAAAGCTATAATAATGTATTTTTTTTAAATTTATTAGCACTACTTATCATTTGTGCTATATAACTATGATACAAAAATATACTTCATTTATAGGGGTCCTAAATGACTTTAAAAAATATCGGAAAATCCCGTGGAATTTATGATAAAATTCCTTAATGTTTGTATATTATGAATTTATTACAAAATATTCAGGTATTGGATCTTATATGGAGCTGTTCTGCCTGTCCAATGACTACGCCACCCTTTTTGAAGTTATACTTCTTTAGGCGCGTTATGAAAAAATGATGAGAGTGAAATTTTAAGATGCGCGCGCATCACTGTAACACAAAAGTAACAGGTTGAAGCTAAAGCGCTCATTAAGTCTCGAAAAAAAAAAGCTACCAACAAAATAGAAATAGTACCTCTGTTAGTCGTGCATGTTGGTACGCTCGTCGCCTCTGATCACTGTTTTCATATATATAATATTTATCCACATGTTTCTAGTTTCTACATTCACAACACGTGTTTTAGTTTCATACAAGTGCGAATTATATATGTGCTAATAAATTATGTCGCGCATGTTGGTACGCTCGTCGCCTCTGATCACTGTTTTCATACATATAATATTTATCCACATGGTTCTAGTTTCTACATTCACAACACGTGTTTTTAATAATGCCAAAGAAGTATAACTTTTCACGCGCGTACATAAGTACACACACCAACATTTTTTTTAACCTCTTCCTCGCACTTGTCACACATTGCCACAATTTTGCGAATCCACTTTTAATATCAAGTTACAATATCACGCAGCCCCCTCTCTAATCATTTTTAATTAGTATCTTTAATTGAAACATGTTCGTACGTATTCTTCAAGATCTAAGTCTATCGTTGTTTGTTTATACGTGCGCTCAGTCAGGTTTATTTCAAAATAAATATATTTGATTGTAATGTGATGTCACGCAATTTATGACTCTCCCTTTCACCCTCTATTCCCCCCACCCACCTTGTGAAATTAGTACGTAGTTTATGGACCAACCCTAAGCTATATAAAACTATATTTCCATGTAGTTTTAATACTTGTGCAGTGTCCAATGCACGCCGAGCTAGGACTATTTTATTGAAGAGATAGAAGCTGTTAAACATGAAAATAGAGGGGAAAAAACTATTGACACTACTTATTGGTAGGATAGAGAGGAGTTTATAAACATATAAAAAAAGGAAAAAAATACTATAAACGTTGCAGTAAAAATTTCAAGGTCAAATAGTAAGTTTTATTTTTCCAACAAAGTAAGATCGATATGAGGTGATTTATCATTCGGAAAAAAATGTAGCGGGCTCAGCAGTCCTTGCCCGTACCAACTACGCCAGCTAGAGAAAATGACTTCCCATAGTAAAATATAAATGGATATCTGAAAAAAATATATATATATATAAAATTGTTATAACATATTATATATATATATATATATATAATTGTTATAACATATTAAGTTACACACCACGCCTCGAGAACATTGCCTGGTGAGCATGGCTCCATGGGAAGATTTGCACGGACAAGCTCTGACCTCCATTCAACTTTGTACATAACAAGACCACCGACTGTACTGAGCGGATTCGATCATGGATCGCTAGAGTGCGTACGTCATTGCCCACCGCCTACGTGTTTCACCAAGTTTCGAGAAGATTCTACAACCTTCCAAAGATTGCTCGTACCCCCCACCCCTCCCAAGCCCCTGGTTCTTCAGTTCAACTTGTATAAAACACCGGGGTCCGCTGGACATAAACGCCCCCACCCACTTGCCTCACAATCCCCTTGGTTCCCCGGACGTCCTTGACTTCGTTGTCTCCATAGGGATCAAAAAGTGGTTAGTGCTTAAGTCTCTAGCTGAGATAGACTTGGATCACAACCCCGTTCTTGTGAACCTGGGACGCGCAGTGTATTTCATAGACCCCCACCCCCACCCCTCACCCCCCAAAAATACTTTAAGCGTACTGGCTGGGACAGGTTCACGAATGTGTTGAGAAAAAGGTTGGGACTCACCCCTACGTTCTAACAGCAATAGAAATTGATCACAGTGCGGAGTTCATAACTTCCGCCATCAAAAGATCGCTTGAAGCTTCGACGCCGAGGAACCGTCCTAAGAGGGCGCCACGGGCTTTTTTGTCCGATTATATCCTCAAGCACATCCGGGAGAAAAATCGACTGAGGAAGGCTTGGAAAATCTCGAGGGACCCGGTATACAGGGCCAACTGGAGCCGCAAAGTCCATGCGGTTCACGAGATGGTCCGAGAATTCCAGAACAGTGTCTGGGAGGACAAGATTGAGAGCTTGTGCGTGTAGGACAGATCCCTGTGACGCATTACGAGGAACTTGATTCAGGTCCCCGCACCAAATCCATCAATTGTGGGTCATAATGGGGTGGCCAACTCAAACCAGGAGAAGGCCGATGCTCTCGCTGAGCACTTAGAGGCCCAATTTGTACTGACTGATGACCTGTCAGACCCGATGTACATTTTGCACGTGACTCAGGTCATCGGGGTGGTCTCGTACATACCCTTAGATGAACCTGAACCCATGGAGGTGACAGAAATATCGTGGGCGTTAGTCGCTCTAAGACTAAACAAGGCCCCCGGACGCGACTGTATCAATAACGCGGTCCTCAGAACGCTACCCTTAGTGGCAATTAACTTCCTCGTGGAGTTATTCAACGCCGCCCTGCTCCTAAGTCACTTCCCCGAGCTCTGGAAGCACGCCAACGTCCTCTGCTTTCATAAACCTGGTAAAGACCTGGCCCTAGCTTTGTCTTACTGACCGATCAGTTTGCTCGACTGTTTGGGAAAGTTGTTCGAGAGACTTCTACTGAAGAGACTGACCCGATATGTTGGCGAGGTGGGCATCTTGGTCGACGAGCAGTTCGACTTTCAGGTGGGACACCTACGTCTCACCATCTCGTCCGGCTTGTGGAGCAGATCACGAGGAACTTCAACATCAACTGGCTGACTGGTGCTGTTCTTCTCGACGTGTCAGAGGACTTCTTCCGTGTTTGGCACGAAGGTCTCCTTTTCAAACTCCTTTCCCTTAACCTGCCTTTCTACCTAGTTAAGGTTGTACAGTCTTATCCATCCCACCGATCCTTCTCCACTACCTTTGGGAACGCTACTTCCCAAGTCAGGAGTATCCGAGCTGGAGTGCCACAGGGCTCCCTCGTGGGCCCGGTGCTCTTCAGTTTGTACGTGAATGACATTTCTAAATCCTCACACACCAAGTTGGCACTGTATGCGGAAGACATGGATCTAGTAGCGGAGTCATGGCGAGGGCAGCTGGTGGAGAGGCAACTCCAGACGAACCTGACGCAGTTGGATGGGTGGCTGACCACCTTGAGGACAAGTATTAACGTGGAGAAGAATACAGCAGTGTTCTTCATATGGAAAATAATGTTCTACAGGCCAGGCCCAACCACGGCTGTTTGGAGAGCAGATCAGATGGGCGAACAGTGTAAAGTACTTGGGATCTACGCTGGACATCAAACTGACCTGGTGACTAAACTGCACTGAGAGACTTAACAAGGCGAGGCAAAGGCTGGGAATCCTAGGCCCACTGCTTAACAGGCGTAGCACCCTGTCTACTAGGAACGGTTTGACACTGTACAAGCAGTTGCTCATACCGAGGGCTTGGGGCCACCTGGCAGACACGTATATGAGGAGGATGCAAGCATTCCAGAGCGGGGGTCTGAGGGTCATTGAGGACGCACTTAGGTATGTCCGGAATGAGACTCTGCATCGTGACCTGGATATACCTACCATCAAAGACCAATTCCGGGGACTGGCGCAGTCCTTCTACGCCAGACTTCCCGGTGCCACCAATCCTATTATCCAGGGTCTTGAGAATTACGTCATCGACCCTGGAGGGTTCCATCGACGTCCCAAAGCCCTGCTAGTATAAGCGAGAAGTGTCAAACAGTGGTTTGGAAGGCTCTCACCCAGCACCC
>CABFOV010000067.1:332651-343869 GCA_902141375.1 Timema poppense
CCCCCCCCCCATAGAGTAGTGTCTGCACACGTGACTCTAAAAACCCTTATTCAGTTTCCCAATATACTCTTTGTTTTCCCCCGCCAATATCAATAATATGTTTTTCTTTGTTTCAAAAACTTCGTGAAACGCGACAACCCGTTTGTTAGTTCCCAAAACCATACGGTGTGACCAATTGGTCGGTACGTGTTGGAATTTGCCTTCGTGCTCCCCTTCAGGGTGCATCAGAGCATGATAATGTGATGTGATGTGATGTGATGTGACACAAACACAGTCCTAATCTTGTATTCAACTAGTGACGTCTGTCGTCTCCGTTCAACAGTACAGCAACCTAGAAAATATTGGGTTCACGATGTTGGTGCCGTCAGACACACCGAACAGACGGAGGAACTTGTCGTAAATTATAAAGTTTTTATTTACATTTACCCACCTCAGTGACGTAGTTGACTAACGCGCTAGTCGTGTTGAGCTCGACTGCTGAGGACGGGGAGATCGAGACTCGAATCTCGGTCGGGTGAACTGGGGGTTATTTTTCCTAAATGGCTTTCCACTCTCCCTCCACGCAATGCGGGTTCACTTCCTCTTATTCAACCTCTCCAATTTTTAATCCATTAGCGTAATTAGTGCTTAAAGCGTATAACCCAAACGGGTAGTAAGACGCGGTGCTAAATAATAAATAATTTATTTACATTGAAAGTAGAGCCTCCGGCTCCTTCAAGAGTCATGTAATTTAGTTAGGATTATTATTTCTAGTTAAGAGTGTTTCTCACTCTAAAGTTTAGCAACTGTATTATGTAAAATTAGGTTAGGTTTTTATAGTCAAAGTTATGTTGACCACGTCATATTTTTTTTACTCTGTCCTTTAGACCGATAATTTCAATGGAGTGTGTCTCATTTCCTGGCCTGTATGACCAAGTTCCGGTATGCAGTGCCGCCTGATAGGAAAGGAGGAATTTAGGTTGTTCAAGGCCAGTTATTGAGACCTACTTGGGTAATTGTTACTTGTTCTTGTGAACCGACGCGCATTGTTGTTCACCTGTTTTGGGGTAAAAAACTTGCGGGTTTGTGCTGCCCTTCTGGCGCGGCCCGCACCCAGTTATGTGTTCATGTTTGACTTCATTCTAGAGCCGCATGAGAGCTCGCTGATTTTTAATAACCTTCATCTGAAGTGTAGTTTGTGCCTATGTTTGGGTGTGTTTAAATTCATGATCCCTCGTGGTAATAATTAGTAACAAGCCGGCCTTTACTGTATATAGGCCTATGACCCTGAATGACCAATATCTTTAAGATAAAAGCCCCATGTTTCTATGATTGGGTCAGATAGACAGTTCTCTGTAACTTATGCAACCTATACTAGATAGTTAACATTTCAATGCTAGATTCACTGGCACATATCGTTCTCACGTCTTAAAATAGTGTTATTTAGTCTTAAATGTTATGTGGGTTCTGGAGTTTTTTTGGTTGTTTGTTTATCGTACACCGAGGCCTTTTCAGTTACCACCCATCCAAGCTAACCGCACATTTACACTAAAATCTAACTTTTTCATCTCTACCTCATTAGTATAAATATGGGGGCCCAGTTGGATAGTAAGACATATTATACATACAAAAAATCTAGAGAATTTGATGACTAATATTTAAGTATAAAATGTATTTGATTTTTTTTTTGCTTCAACGCAGTAACAAATTACTCTTTCCCTCAGTTTTTATTACTTTTTAGTGGAACATCCAGAGTACATATTTTTTCTTACCTAGCACGTTTTCCTTACCGTTAGGAGGATTAGCATCCATACACTAATGATAGGAAGGTAGAATTGCAAAATGTGCATGCATTTTCGTGGAGAGGTAGTGAAAAACCATCTATGGAAAACCTCCCTCACTAATTCTATCAAGATTTGAGCCCCAATTTCCCGGTTATCCAAAATCAAACCTATAGCAAGAGTGATACCTTAAACTTTGCAACTTCTAAGGTGGGTCAAGCTAATTTTCAAAATATAGGACCGATAAAGTTAATTTTGTTTTTATAACACCAACCAAGCAAACACTGAAAACTGCTCCTGTAAATAGTAATCTAGTTTTAAGGGATTCATACAAACGCTATCATGAATCCATATTAGCCATAAAAAACATTGTTGTACGAAAGACATTTTGACACAGGACAGCTGCGTATATGTAATCCACTTTTAAAAAAATAACATGGTACTTTGTTCGATGGTACATTATGAAGCCAATAATAATCAGTACGTTGTTCTACCCTGTTATATTTTGAATATGTCATTTCATAGTTTTGTATGGGGTGATTATGAACAGGCTCAATTCCTTTAATTTGTGTGAAAAGGGGGTGCAATGGTGGTATGGGGGAGAGGGAGAGGGTGGCGGGTATAGCACGAAAACCAACATAAAGGAAAAGGGCAGTAAAATATTTCACCGGCCACTGTTATGAGCTTAGCATTCACAATTACTTCTTGCGTTCGCATTGTGTATCGTGGTTTACGCAACGTGCTCAGAACCATTTAATGACTCACCGTTATGTTCATAAAATTTTTAAATAAAAAAGAAGAAAAAATATGTAATGGTGTAGTTTCGGTAAAGCTACGCAATTTATTTTAAATATCTAATTAACTGTGAACAAAAGGAGATTGTGAATATTAAACTTCAAGGGATGTATTACATAAAATGCTATAACTTACATAGTTAAAAAAAAAGATCTGGTTTCGGTTCATTAACCAGCAATGAACGGATTGTGAGGCCAACGATGAGCCATTTAACTACAAATTACCATATATTGTTGCTTTTTTACCGTTGTTGGTGGTTTTCAATTCATCGTTCGGGTCGGTGTTGTTCTCTTTAATTTAAGTCTTCCTCATTATTTTTTCTGTTAAATCTAAGCTTTAACTACCTCGTGTTGAACGCATTAAAACATTATTTTAAAGTAAATACATAAAATGCTCACATTTTACTTGTATTATCCTGAGTAAATATAGGGCTATATAAAATAGTTTTTTAAACTAGAACAGCACAACACATTAGTTTCTTCACCATGTTATTCTTTATTTAGTACCAAGTCTGACTATCAGATTATGAGAATATATGCTAAATAAGCTTATCTGTTAGAGATTAGCAAGGTTTAATTTATAGTAAGTGTACCAGCATTTGCGTGGTGGTAGATTGGAGAAGCATGTAAGACAAAACACCGTCATGTCAATCCAACCGACCGGGATTATAACATCGATCTCCCAGTCATATGCAGCCCTGTTTATTGCGAGATTAACGCTTTAGACCATTCAACTGTTTTTTATTTTTGAATAAAATGACCAGATTTGAAAAACCTTTTTAATCATCCCTTTTATATTCTAAAACTTATTTGAAATAAAAATCCCTTTGAACATCACTATATGTGGGTAAATACCTTACTTAAAGAAATGTCAAACAATTCTCTACATTTTTGAAACCTAATACAACATACCTTGCATTTGATATAGCTATCTTTCTTCGAATATAGTTGTTGGTCAATCATAAAACAAAGTTTCTTAACTATACATATATTGAGCTACATATATTTTTAAATTTCGTAGGTCTGTAATCTCTTTTTCTTCTTTTTAACATCGCGTCTTTTTATCCGTTCGGATTATACGCTCATGTACTAATTCACGTCAATGATTTTAAAGATTTAGAAGGTTATATTTAGAGTAGGTATACCCATATTTACTTAGAGGAAATGTGGAAAACCATCTTGGAGAACCGCCCTCATTACACCCAACCGAGATTCAAGCCCCGGTCTCCCAGTCATCGGAAGTCTAGTCTACTGCGAGAGTAGCGCCTTAGATCATGTGGCCACCAAAGATTTTATTTTTTTCTCCAACCCATCTTTATATTCGATCAGTTTCTATGCATTTTAGTTACAATATTGGGATAGGGACGAGAAACATAGAATGTAGAGTAAATTTAACCGCATTCGCGTGAAGGGAAAGAGGTTAAATTATTTATGAAAAGTAATCCGAAGTACACCGAGCCAGGATTAGAACCCCAATCTCCCCGTTAGGCTTGATATTTAGTCCCCATACTTCCCCATGAGTGGGGCCTGTATACACGTGTGAATAGAACTCATGACGTTGCCTACTTGGAGATGTCAAGCTATTTGTGAAGCGGGCTGCATCTTCTCATGACGCACGGCCAAGGCCGGTCCTAGATAATTTGGGGCCCCTTGCGAACTGTAGGGTGTGGGACCCAAGGATTTTTTTATAGGATATTATAGCAGTCCAATCACATAACAAATTAGATAGTATGAATCAGAATAAGACATTTATATATATTTGGATCGCAATATATTAATATTTAGCACCGCGTCTTACTACCCGTTCGGGTTATACGCTTTAAGTACTAATTACTATAATGGATTAAGAATTTGGAAGGTTGAATTAGAGGAAGTGAGCCCGCATTTGCGTGGAGGGAGAGTGGAAAACCATTTAGGAAAAACCACCCCCAGTTCACCCGACCGAGATTCGAACCTCGATCTACCCGTCCTCAGCAGTCGAGCTCAACACGACAAGCGCGTTAGCCAACTACGCCACCGCAATATATTATNCCGACCGAGATTCGAACCTCGATCTACCCGTCCTCAGCAGTCGAGCTCAACACGACAAGCGCGTTAGCCAACTACGCCACCGCAATATATTATATTATCTTGAAAATAAAACGAGCATGTGAGCTTGAACTAATTATTTAAAAAGAAACTATTGATTGATGTATTATTTTAGGATTGAATAAATTAAATTAAATTTGCTAATTTAAAATTTAGTCTGAATCTTGAAATTTAAACTTAAGTTGTTGAATAAAAATAAAATTTTAATTAATATGTTCACATAGATATTGTGAAAAAACACTATCAAAGAGAAATTAAAAGACCACGCGTGATTTTAACTGATGGTTGTTTAAATATTTTTCTCTAGAGCTTAGCTTGTATTTCAAAAGGGTAGTTCGCCCTCTTATTTTCATGTATCATATATACCATAATGTAAGCTTGGATTAAGAGGGTAATTAGAGGAAAATATCTCGTGTTCAATATAACCAACACTATTTTGTTCAAAAGAAAAATACCTCTTATTATGTAGCATCATGAACTGACAGTCACTGGTATGAAGCAAATAAAACATTCTACAAAGCTGACTTGTTCTATCCTTGCGCTCATCCTATTTTTAGTCCTTGATTGACTCTATACAGGGGTGGCCCGAGGTAAATTTTGTGCCCGGGTGGGATTGCTTTTTGGCGTCCCTTATGTAAACGGTGGATAATAGTCCATTCGACATAGAAGTGGCTTTAACTGATAGCTCGTAGAAGCTACCAGATCTACTCTCATGTATCCATTCGACAAACCAAATAATCTGCAAGACTATGTATTGATTTGTTGTCACTTTTGGCAGTCAAAACTTTGAGAAAATAATTATTTATAATTTTGTGTTTCTTTTGACCGTTCTTTAAATCTACTGCTGGCTGTCAGCTACCACATTTCTCATGGCGATTAGACTCTGGAAAAATATGAAAATAATTCCCAAACTTAACATTATCTTGTAGACAATGCAATCTTCCATTTTTTATTATAGGTTTAACAAACACTTTGACAATATAATAATCGGTTTACGTTATAATTGCAAAAATAAACCGTTTTAGGGTGCCATTTTTCCAAGGTGGCAAATGTAAAATAACATTCTGAGAAAGGCACTAAATTCTAATTTGCTACCCATAAAATTGTACTAATATGTAAAATTTCATGTTGGTATCAAAAATTGAAAGATTGTAACTCCACTATTACGCCTAGGTTATGATGGGTTTGGGGATTATTTTCATATCACGCCCAGCCTATGTTAGGTTAGGTTTAGCTCTCTTTGGCACCCCTTCGAGCCGGCGCGGCGCCCCGGGAAACCACCCGGTTCGCACGGCCCTTAAGCCACCCCTGCCTCTATAGGTGTACCGATGCGGGTACCAACGATTTGTAACGAAACAATTATGTTGGTATCCGCAATGAATAATAGTCGGTGATTATCATGCTGATTAATCTGTAGGTTTTTTTAATATTAAAATTTTGTAGCACAATTAACACGTACAAATAAAGGTAAACACAGGTAACGCGTGGACCTAATTTCAATAGACGGTCATGCTTACAACATTACACTCTGCAATAATTAAAAGAAAGGGAGAAGCGTGACGTGGCCTCAGGAGGAGAGGAGAGACGATCGGCGTGGTCTCACAAGAGAAGAGACTAGCAACGTGGCCTCAGAAGGGGAGGAGAGACGAAGATAGTGGCTTAGAGAGAAGAGGAGAGACGAGCAACGAGGCTTTAGGAGAGGAAGAGAGACGATCAACGAGGCTTCAGGAGAGTAGGAGAGACGAGCGACGGGGCTTCTGGAGAGGGGAAGAGACGAGCAAAGCGGCCTCAGGAGTGGAGGAGAGACGATCAAATTGGCTTTGGGAAGGGAAGGAAGACTATCAACATGGCCTCAGTAGGGTATGCATATGCCAAGAACAGGCCCTGTGCACCTAGGCAGTCTAAGCACTATCACACTTAGGGACGGTCTTATGACTCTTGGATAAATATTAATCTGGCCGATAAATATTTTTATCTGGTCGATAGGTTAAAAGGCGTCTTACGACCACCAAATAGTATTTATCTGCCATATAAAATGTATTTATCCATCACATTTTTATCAGTAGGTACCTGATAACTTTTATATGAAAGTTGAAATTAGCGTTGCCATAGTTACGCGTTGTTTTTCATGAGGTTTCGCCTATCAAAATATGTTAAAATCTTGGTTCGCGTGTTTAGTTAGCACAGGCCCAGGTTCTGGCTATATATAAAGTTAGAACATTTACTTCACACTTTTACAAAAACAGACAAGCTATTTGTAGAGTTATATATAGCTATATGAGAACAAATTATTTAAATGTGAGTAAAATAAATGAAATTTTGTAACTATTGCCCACATTTTGGCAGACATCGAAATTAGTACTTGCAAGAGAACTTAGCTTCTGCACCCACGTGACGCCATCTGTTTCCTCGCACTCATTTAGCCGCCATTATTTAACAGATGTTGAGCATTGTCACCACTCGCTAGGTCGTTGTGGTATCAGCAGTGCTTATACGCATGCTCGCACAAGTAAAAACAATATCAACCTTGCGTTTTCTACGTAGAAATATATTTATCCTACAGATAGCTATCCGGCATATAGATTCAGTTCATAATACGCGTAAAACATTAAAGTGGCTGATAACCTTTATCTGGTCACTAACCTTAATCTCTCGATAGTAATATATATCCGGTAGTCATAAGACCGACCCGTAGAAGCCAATGTACCAAATAGAAAGAGAAGGAATAAAATAAGAAATTCACACTAAGAGGGAAATTTTCTATATGATAAACCTTTCCCTCTTCCTCTAACGAGTTTATTCACTCACTTTAATATTTGCGTCTTGAAAATATTGTCTTGGTTTTTAGTTTACTTTTGTCTTGTTTTCTATTCTAAATATCCATATTAGGGGAAACGAGGGTGAGTGTGGACATATATTTGAAAATTAATAAAAAAATAACCAAGGGTAGTAAAAAAATATTGAAACCAATAGAATTTCAAGAACATTTATTTATCTTTAATATGCAATGATCATATTTTATATAGTTAAATGTTATAGCTACCAAATAAAATAATTTCTACACTATGACACATGTCCACATTGATCCCATTGTGGGGGTTAGAGTCGACTTGATAGAAAAATACGTGGAGTTAAAGTGAACATATTAAATAAGTTATTATTTATGTAAAAATTTACAACTAAATCAAAAAGAATACTGTAAAATATTAAACTTATGATATAAAAAAATCTAAGCTTTTATTATTCAGCCAATACTGAACATGCTAAAGTCGACTCAGAATATCATATGATCTGCAACACTGGCTGTGTCCTTTATGTAGGAGGCAATTTACTAACAATATATTTTCTGTCAACTGATGATATGCCGTCAATGACAGGATAAACAAATGTATTGCCTTTTATTCTAAGAAATTTTACATCAAAATCACTGTTCCCATATTTAGTATTAACTTGGCTCACATAATAAACTATATTTAATTATGTTGTAAATTTCACCTAAAGATAATCATCTATTTCTATTTTGTCACTTAGATTCATCAATGTTGGTTCCGGAAATTCATATTAACTTTTACTATAACTCAAAGAAATATCTTCCGGTCCAGATTCAGAATATGAATTAAAACCAGTGTCAGAATTTTCACCAACAGTGATTTGATCAAAAATCAAGTATCGCTTTGTCAAATTGATTTTTATTCTTTCTTTAGGTTTCTGTTTATTTTGTTTTACCTTATGTTAATCTTGCAATCTCTTCTTCTCAGTGTGGATCCTACACTTGTCCCTCTCTCTGGTTACCTTTGATCCTTTTCTTATACCAGCCTTGGGTAGCAGCCATACAACTTCAGGGGCGATTGGGATCTCAGCAACAGATACTGTAGGTGACACAGGTTCTGATACACTATGTGTGAAAAGACGGCATGACCAATGTTGTAGGTTATTCTGTTGGGTTGGGTTGGTCAGGAACGTAGCTCCCCAAAAAGTCTTTTTTTATAAAAACCAAGCGGTTAACTGGTCAAATGCCCATATTAACAAAAGATGAAATAATGTTTTTCAGGGTGAATGCGTGCAGGTAAGCTTAAGTTGCAAGTTCTGGAATGTTACATATGGAAATCAATTTTCCTGAATTTAGTAGCATCTAATATATAATATAGATGCCACTCTTAGTGCTGCCTTAAAGGGACCATATACACTAACATCTAGTGGTTGCAAACGGTGGGAGCAGTGTCTAGGAAAATATAGAATGGCCATTCCATTATCCTTTGCATAAGTGAATCAATAGTCGCGTGGCTGATATGATTGTCCATTATTAACAGAATATGATTTCCAGGAAAGCTCTTGAGTGTTCTGTTGAATGTATTATAGTATGTAAATGAACAATTCATCTGACATCCAGCCAGACCTACAAGTTAATCCCAAACTTCCAATTAAAGCACCTTTCATAAAGAGTTCGTGATACCTTACTCGTGGAAACACAAACACTGGCGGGACAGTATTTCCAGTGGCAGTAATTATACCACACATTGTTACTAATTCACCTCTTTCAGCCGATACAATCTACCCTACTTTTTTTTTCAGTTTCAGCAATAACTTTTGGACTTGGACATTTTTTTATGCCAATCTCATCTAAATTTAAAATGCATTATGGCAAAAAGTTATACCAGCTCATGACCGACTCATAGTTGTCAAAGAGCTCTTTCAAATGGGTCTTATTGAAAGCAGTCACCCTAGCCAAGCTTCTATTTTCTGGCTTTCGTAGAGTTACATTGGGATGTATCTTCATAAAGCTATGAATCCAGTCAATTCCAGCAGATTCTTTTTTTTCATCCGAGTAGATATTCTTTCTTAAATTTTATGGCATATTGAAAAGCTAGTTTTCTTGCTTGAACCTAGGTCAGACCATAATGAATTTTGGAAGTTGTGATCAAATACTCACACAGTGATAGCTCTTCTTGATCCGTGAACATTTGACGACCTCTAAATGTACAAGTTGTACTTTAATGCAGCCGACCTTATTGATTTTTTCTCAGAGGAGATTTATTTAAAACTTTGTTTATAGCTTCTCCGGATACATTCAGATATCCTGTTTATCAGTGGTAAGTGCGAAACATTCTAAAACCAAACATTAGCCTTGACCTGGATTAGCTTAGATAACACTTTTGTGGCTGGTGTAAGCAAATCCACAGTGACCCCTACATGTCTTGTCCACACTAACCCCAGCAGTATATTTGCAAAAAAGAGTTAGGTTAAGAGGAATAAATAGTCTAGGTTTATGAAGCACTCTGGACTAAATTTTCTTGGATAATTTAGCTAAACATGACATATTATGATTTAATGAGATAGTAGTTGTTGTTATATTGCGTTACTAACTAATTAATGAAGAGAATACTTACTTTCTTGATACTAAAACACTTCATGAACCATAGTACTCCCAATATTAACTGAAATGGCACCAAACTGATACATATCAGTGATGCTAACCTGTGTAGTGATGTTTACTTTATTTTTGCATTAGTATTGATAGTAAGGATATCATCCACACCAACCCCATGTCCACACTAACCTCCTTCTCGCCTATGCTTCCACGGACATTTTTAATCTACATCCTGGCAGGAAGACTCCTACAGGCTATTGTCGTGACCAAGACAAATAGCCTAAGTTGTAGAGGATTTATAAAAAAAATAAGTTTACCAAAAAAACTTCTTAAAGATAAAAATAATTATTTTGTGACACTGTATGACTATTTTTGAAATATTTAAGAATGTATGGTTTTTGTTTCAACGTTATAAAACTCGCTGAGTAAAACGTAAATACATTAATATGGAGAATCCTATCTTGACCGGCTGTGACGTTGCAGGTAGGCAAACGTCCTTAACGTTCAGTCATTACGTGATACCTGCCACGGTGGTCACATTGTCTAAGGCATCCAGATTGCTATTGAAACTGAATTGTCTTTGAAGGAGGGGTCAATATTTGAATCTTTCTTAGGTGCTTTGGGAGTAGGGCTCTTTATATGACAAATACCCTGCTATTTGTTAGCTTAAACAATTTTTTTAATTCTAAAAAAATCAGATCAATCTGGGCAGTTACTCCGTTAAGAATGTAATTACTTAATCCGGTGTTCGCAATGTAATATCATTTTCTTGTGTATGAAATGTTGACGTACATACCATTATTTAATTGTTATATTATTTGCCCTCCTTCAAGCTGATAACTTAAATAAACGTAGACGTTGGCTATTCAGCCTTGCCTTAAGAGAGTTTGCCACTTTGGTGGCAGCATGGTTTAACGTTCTGTTCTCCCATTAGACTAGACCGCCGATGATGGGGAGATCGAGGTTCGAATCTCAATCGGGTGTACAGAGGGTGGTTTTTCCAAAATGATTTTTCCATTCGCCTTCCATGCATATCGTGGTAAACTTGCTCTGAATATTACCTTGCAATTTCCTAAAACCATTAACATAATCCATGTCGGCAACATGGCGGCCTAGGTGTAAGGTCTCAGACTTCTGTGCTGGCGGCCGGGGTTCAATCCTCGGTCGTGGCAAAGATTTATCTGATTACCAAACCCTTCCTTCACCTC
>CABFOV010000068.1:0-42909 GCA_902141375.1 Timema poppense
TACACTTAAATAAGGTATAATTGAACAAGTTAATGTTGTGGTTGATGTTAAATAAGTAAAAATGATAATCATTTAACATGCAGGACAACAGGAGGTATTAATATTTTTTAGAATTTAGAAAATTTATACAATATAATTAATCATCATTCACACGGTCAGGATTGGAACATTGATATCCCCATGAATGGTAACAAAGGCCAATGTGCCTAACGACTGAGACCACTTGATCAATGCTAAGAGTTGAAAACCTGGTAGTTAAAGAACTCCTAACATTGAACTTCAACTTGAAATGTTTTTACATTTCTGATGGTGGGAACATTGCCACAAGGCTAATGACGAGGCAGACCATTAAAAATAGGACCAGTGGTTTGTACTCTTAAAAACAAAAACATTAGACACTTGTTACAGAAACAAACCCCAGTTCCCCGTAACAGATGAACATATGGTTTGTTTTAAAATTACTATTTTTAGTATCATTGTTGATTTTATTGTAGCTAACCACTACAAAGTGATGAAGTTATTAGCAGGAGGGCGTATAACCCAAATAGGTAATAAATAATACGTGGTGCTGAAAAAAAAACTTTCAGGAGAATGGGTGCTATGTCAAATTTAGATTCAAGTAAATCTCTACATCCTGTGTCTAAAATAATTATTGGTTTAATAATAGCAAGTAAAGTGTCTTAATTATATTTATGAATGGTTAAATGAATTAAGTGTGTGATCTAAGACTACATTAATGACAAATGAAGCGTGAATGTCAAATCATGACAAGAAATATATTATTTATGTTTTTTATCACCCACCTGTGGGACACATGAAAATGGTAGTCAAACTCATCTTGTCTAATATTTTGTTGAAGAGGAGGTTGGGGTTCGAATTCGTGCTGCCTGTGCTAAGTTTTTTTTTTGCTAGTCAATGCGGATATAGTTCCTCTAAATTATTACTCCCTCTCGTCACCAATGTGGTACTAGTAAGGAAGGTAAAATTTAGAGGTAAAACACCCGCATTTGCGTACAGAGATAATGGGACCCAGTTTGGTGAAAAAACACCTTAATACTCATGACTGATAACTGAACCTTGTTCTTCCAATCAGTCACACTTACCGATGCAGAACCAATAAAGGTGAATATATGAAAATGACAGAAAATAATATTTAATTATTCTTATAATACTTGGGGGGTGGGGGAGGGGTTCAGAATAACGCCAACATTACCTATCACCTGAAACTGAAGGGTATTCGTGGAATGTCTTGGATGGAAAAAGCAAATAATCAAACCTTCAATTATGTGGTTTCGCAAGCTCCGTTTCCGTTAGTCAAGGTCAATGACATACTTTTCACTTGTCCTTGGTTAAATATCGAGGACACTCCGTTCCGAAGAATACAATTCATACAACTTACAAGCGGTAAAGGAGTGGAGCACTCTCCCTTTCTCAAACTTCAGATATATGTTTCTTATTAATTCAAAATAAGGCTGGTTAACGCTGACTTGTGTAAAGTGTTTCTGAACTATCAGGGAAATAGAGTGGGAAAACCATAACTATAAATCGTAAATGAGTAATAGCCCCCAGTGTACCTGGCCCGGGATTCAAGCTTCCATCTTCCCGACACCGACAACAACAACAACAACAACACCCCTTATTTACCTAATTAGGTATCCTTACTAGCTTGCCCATCATTATAAGTCCGAGACTTTTGTGATGTAACCACCACCAAAGTGGCCCTGCTGCCGGCAGCCAGCCTGAAATGGCTTGGGAAAACCCCCTGTATACGATTTCACCTGTATCCAGGAGTAGGAGGGCCCCTTGCAGTGGGTGTTCACCACGTGGGGGAGATGGAGTTTAGCCGCGACGGCTGGCCTCAGTGTCCGGGGCCCGTTGCCGCGCCCCGGACACCGCACCGCCGCCACGTTGCCCAGCGGGAACCACGAGGAGGTATCCATCCCGATTTTCATCGCCTCCGTATTACCTTACCTCTATAAATAAATTCTATATATAAATATATTCTACATAAATATTCTCTCTTACTTACAGGGTCTCCTTACAGGATCTTCACCTTGTTTCACCAGGGTTACTTACCATAGTACGGTTCACCACTCACCCGTCTAGTCCCCTTGCTTCTGCTTGCCTCAATTCTTGCTCCAGTTCCCGTTCTCTCATCCTTCTCTCTTCTTCTCTTCGTTTACCTATATCCATTGCTGTTCTTACGAACTTCTTGAATATTTCTTCGCTTCCCGTCATGTCTTCGGGCCTCCATCTCCTACCCGTCATAATCATTTCTCTATACAGTTCTTGTCTTGCCTGCTCGTACTTTTCACAATCGTACATTACATGTCTGGCGCTTTCTTCTACTCTACACCTCTCACACTCCGAGCGTTCTCCAATCCCAAAGGAGTGGAGTTTGGCAGCAAAGTCTCCATGTCCGCTCAGGAACTGAGTCGAGTAGTGGTTTCCAATTCTTTTTCTTCTCTTCAGTCTTCCTTTAACTTCTCTATAGTATTCGTATGTCACTCTTCCTTTTGTGGCGTTAACAATTCAGTTTATTGCAAAACTTACTGTGGGTATATATATTTTTAAAAAAATCCTTCTTGTCTCAAGCCAGCAATCGAGCCATACCGGCCAAGCAGCTGCTGTCTGTTGACGAGGATAGTACCATCATTCCGCGGATAGAAGGTGTAGTGTGGTCAGCACAGCGAGCCCACCGGCCATTAATCTCAGTTTTCTAGACCTTTACATTCAAGTATCTCTTCCTTTTGTCTTCAGGAGACTCAGTTGACCGACCCCATTCCAGATATGCTGCTTCCACAAAAATCTGGAAGCACGGGGGATTGAAACTGGAACCTCTAGATATGTATCCAGGAACTCTGGGTATAGTATAATGATGTTTTAATTATGCTTTATATAATGTTTCAACATGTGTTTAGGTATATGTTTTTTTGAGGATTCACATGAATCTTCAGGCTGAGTCCCATTACCTATGTTTGGTAATAACATAATTTCACTAACCCATATATTCTGTATTAATTTTTAATAAGAATGGTTCTAGTTTCATAATTTAATGGGTTTAATAAGGTGACATGAGTCTTGTCATTTCTGTATGATGCTTACAAGCTGTACTGAATAGAATTTAGGAAGTTAAAATCCTCCTAAATCTTATTAATAATGTATTTTTGAAATATTTCTTATTGATTTTGTTGGTAGTCATTTGAGTGTTATGAAATCCATTGCACCTACAACCCCATTTTTTTAAGGATTCACATGAATCTTCAGGCTGAGTCCCATTACCTATGTTTGGTAATAACATAATTTCACTAACCCATATATTCTCTATTAATTTTTAATAAGATTGGTTCTAGTTTCAAAATTTAATGGGTTTAATAAGGTGACATGAGTCTTGTCATTTCTGTATGATGCTTACAAAATGTACTGAATAGAATTTAGGAAGTTAAAATCCTCCTAAATCTTATTAATAATGTATTTTTGAAATATTTCTTAGTGATTTTGTTGGTAGTCATTTGAGTGTTATGAAATCCATTGCACCTACAACCCCTATTGAGCTAAAATAAGTATCTTTAAACTTTTTTAAAAAGTAATTCGATGTTAAAAACAAATATTTTCATCCCCTGTTAATATAATTTCCCTCATCAACCATCCCCTCACCTAGAAATAATTTTGGTTACGACCTTGTTTGTTTCAAAGTATCCCTATATAGCTATGGTGTAAATATGACTGTAACAGAGTGTACGATACTAAAGTGTTGTATGTTCAGGGTGTTGCACCAAGAGATCCGACAAACCGGCTGAGCAATCGGTACCGTCACCTTGACGCGATGAGGGAACGGAGACTACTGCAAGTCACGCCGTGTGAGATTACAAGAAACAGCATTCAACAGAGAGTAGAGTAGGATTCTGGTTGGAACAAACTTCTAGAAAATACAGACTATTTTTTGTGATAAAATGTTATACTATTTTACTTTATTCATAGGCACGGTATTATCTATGAAAAGTAACGCCCGCAAATTACATGACTTTATGTATTAATATATTAAAATTATGTTTATAACGTCATAATAGTCACATTGGTTCCTTCGTATCGAAGTAAGACTCTCGATGAAAGGGTGATATTGGTTCAATCCCCAGTTGGTGCCTAATATAACATTTTAAATGAACTGGAATGTATTCAGTGGAATATATTAATTGTTTTACTTTGTAAGCCACTTCTTGTTATCCGTCCTTTATAACCGTATAAAAACTCAGTGAAATTGTACCTGTATTTTAGTGAAAGCAGAATTTTAAAAAACACATTTAGAGGGGAAAAACACATCAGAACGCCCAGCCTGGATTCAAACCCAAAAATCTCAATAACCGGAAATCACGTAAGAAGGAACCGAGACATTTTATCAGACGGTGTGGTTGTCAAAAAGGTCCCATAAATGATAGTCGTGTGGCTATAGCTTTTATCAGTGCCAATAAGTTTAATATTAGCGGCCAATATGGTTGAAATACACCAGCGTTCGTTATGAGAGAGAATGTAGAGTTATAGGTGACAATCACAACGTCTCAGTACACATAGCCAATGATTCAAAACAGACCTTGGATTCCCGGATCATAGTAAAGTAGGTCAGTCTAGCACGCTAGACAGCAAATATACCGTTAGATTGCCTATCTAGAAATTAATATAAATAAGTGGTACGACACAATAATATTTGACTTTCTCACGTGTTTTATACCTTAAAGGAAAATTTTCAAAAATTTGTTTTTGGTACACTATCTTTCTGTAAGTTTTCCTCATAAACACAAGTATTATAACAAATCACAAAATTTCATAAATAGATTCTTTTTTAAACTATTCTAAAATTATTTTTAATTTGTTAAAATAAAAATAATTTTTTATATTTGTGATGAAAAACTAATAGCCGGCACCGCTTTAAACCTCAATCTTCAAAGCCAATGTCGAAAACATTTAAATTTTCTATATTTATCATAGGTAAACTATGCTTTAATTGATTTATTTTGGAAAAATAAACATGGAAAAGGGTTCAACAATACAATACTGAACAAAATCAGTAGAGCTATCTAAAAAAATTAATATTACAAAAATCAGCTGTAAGTAAATTACAATATTTTTTAACGCTATAATTTATAGGTTGGCTATTTATAATATAAAAATCTTAGCAAATATTAAATTTTAGACAAATAAGTAGAGCCATTTTTTAAAATATTTTAATTTCTCTATAACATCTGAATATAAAGTTGCACTAAACTTTTTTGGATCCGTGGTCAGGGACATACAGACAAACAAACATACAAACATTGGGAACGATATTCGACATGGAGATTCCTGGGTATCTGAGAATGATGTGAAAAATCCTAAGCCTGAAAAATTAAGAAATGAGGCAGAATTTGTGGACCCAAAAATTCTACATGTTTATCTTCAGGGCCAAGAAATCACGTCTGTCCCATTGCACTAAAGCTCGATTTTCGTGGGATTATAACAATTCTTAACACAACTCCGTTATAATTTCTTTTCAAAATTACAGTCAGCTGATCCTAAATCAAACCTAAATTGTATAAGAAAAAATCTATTTTTTAACCATATATTTGCAATAAATTTTAATTACGAGGTTTTAAAGGCCGATTGGGTCTTTGGTTTTTTGAATTTTTAATCAAATGACCCTCATTGGGATCCTAAATGGAAGATAGGGATGGGAAGGGTAGCCATATAATTAGAAGGAGAAAAAAACTTTAGGGGAGGTAAAACACTAAATTCATCAGGAATGTAGATAATAACAAGATAAGTTTTAGATATTGTATATTTATAAGTGGAGAATGGTGAAATGGGGAGAGAGGGGTATGCAAATTGCCAAAACTAAAATAATTAGCTATTTATCAGTGTGGTAGAATACTGAAACTGGTTGGAAAAATGTATGGGCCACTCAAAATCGTAATGAAGGTCCGAACATTCCTAGATTTAAAAATTAAGGGCCCTACTGGGAGAAGAATTTCCCTTAAAAATTCCCATGGCAAAAAAAAATAACTTCTTGGTAGTTACAGTACCGTAGAAAAATGACTTTTTTTCACTAAATATAAAGTTTCAAACCCAAATAACCAGAAGCGATAGAATATTTAACATTTAAATTAGCGGTATGGAAATTTTCAAAACTAAAAATATCAAACTACTTATCAGTGAGGTAAGAAATTAAAATTTGGAGAAAAGGTAAAGAAACCATACCTAAAGGCAAAAATTTGAAATTACAAAATGGGAGGATTTTGTAAAGGCTGTGAAATGGAAAATGAGAAGAAATTTCTAAAATTATAGAAAAAACACCTTTTAGTATGGTATGAAATAGAAATTTTGCAAATATCTATAGAGGTGTGAACGTTTTTTAAATTTTAAACTAAAATCTGAGTTGAAGAAGAGCTAATAATTTAAAAAAATAATATAAAAATATTTCTATGTGTAGTATAAAATTTAAATACTTACACGCCGTTAGGATGACACCACCAATTGATCAAAAATTTAAAAAATACCTAAAATTTGAAATTTCAAAATTGGTACAAAAATTGATTTTCAAACCAATATAAAAAAATCATCTCTGTGTGGAATCAAATTGAAATTTGACACGTAAGTAAATATACAAGTACCTTCCCGAATAACCGAATGATGTCAGAATAAATGGTATTTAGAAATTTAAAAACGGAAAATGTAAAAGCCTGAAATTGATTCATCTAATGTAGAACATTATTTTCAGTTTGTTTGTGAATTGAAATTAGAAAAGCGTATAGACAAATAGGTCTTAAAATGTATAATGGGAATGTAGGAGAAGTTATTGGTTTGGGGGGAGGCCAGTAGCTTTGTATTTCTACAAATCTTTTTAAAAAATCTAACTTTCAATGAGGAAGAACATTTATTTTTGGATAATTAGTAAAAGGATAACCTTATATAACATATAAATCTAAAGCATTGTAAAACCAAAAATAGGCAACTGGGAAATGGATGAAAAATAGAAAAATCTGCTAAACTAATATAAACAAAAAAGTTTTATATGTTATACAGTTGTAGTTTTGTAAAGGCAGACGAAAAAACATATAAATAAAATACACAAAAAGAAAACATTTATCTTAAAGGGGATCCATAGTGCTGCTATTATGTTGCTAAACATCTAAGGATAAGCGATAACCTATACAGGAGCGATTTATTAATGAAAATAAACCACTTCTGATGGCATAGCTTGGTGAACCATGATACTCTTTAGGAAACCATTAGGGTACAGTCAGAATGAGCGTGCTAGCAACTAAAAAATAAAATAGAATACATCTGTTGTAATGAGAGGTGGTTATACTGGAGCGCGCGAGCGACCCGAGCGACGCGCTTGGAAGATTGAACTGGTTCTATCTTTCAAGCACTATTGTATGTTGGTTCATTGAGTGCTAGGAAAACTTCTCTATTTGACATGATATTTGACTTTTCCTACATTTATCGATAGGTTTAACACACTTGCTACTAACGGCCTAATTTAATTGGTAAAACCATAAACTTTATATATATATATATAAATATATAGATGTAAATCTGATATGTTCATATACTTAAATATTATAAAAAAAAGTGGGCCTTTACTATTAAGAATCACCATTAGCGCGAAGAGAGGAAGGGAAAACCACAACAAGAAATCACTTGTCAAAAACCACCCTCAGTTTACTGAGCCAAGATTCGAACCTTTACATCCTCCTCAACAACTAACGAGAGCTATCAGCTAATCACGCTCTCGCTATCTCGCTCGCCAGTTCGGCCACACATTCGCTCGCTATAATGAAGCTATTTATCATATACTTTTTCTGATTTGGAATTTCAGTAAAAATGTGTTAACTTTTTCCTTTTTAGTGTAACGTCGCGTGATCTTAAAAATGTAGTCAATACAACCGACATAACTTATATGCTTTAAGCTATTTTCAGCAAATATTTTCATCCGCTATTTTCAACCACGTCAAGATTTACTTAAGATGTTTTTCCTAAATAGTCAACAACTCTCCCTTCACAAAATTTTGGATTTATTTCTTACAAATTCTACCGTACTTATCCCTATCCCAATAGTGTAATTAAAGATGTATAGCCCAGATGGATAGTAAGGTGCAAAGCATAATAAATAAAAAATTTTGTTTTGGACAAAGGGGTAAGGGTTTTCCTCCACTTCCACCCCCTCTGGTCTCGTTATTGGATTAATCCTGACTTCTGCATAGTAAATATCTAGTAACTAATGTTGGGTTTATAGCATTATGCACACTTCTCTTTAGTTAGTTTGTGATTGGTGTCGTTGGTTTAGAAAGGGCACGTTTAATATCCCAATAAAAAAATCAAATACTATAAAATGGTATCGAGCGGTGTCGACGTTGTTTCACGAGTGATTACTCTTTATATTTATTCACGCTCACAGCTCACGAATACTCGTTTGGCAAAATATTTCTAACATGAAATATAACCTTATAAAACGCCTCGTTGTTCTTTAAGCTAACGCTTGAGTGAATTTACGTTTCTACATGAAATATTAGCTTTTTGGGAAAATATTTAATAGTTAAGAGAAAGAGCATAAAACAATGCAGTTTGTTTATAAGGTTATGTATGGTAGTTTCCAATTGAAGCTAGCACGGATATTTAACTGAATGGAACTTGCATTGGTGGGCACGTGAAATAAACTTCGGTCTCATATAGTCTGGTTTGCTCGTGACGGGAAGGTTGGAGATCGAATCCTGACTCTGTGTTTTGAGTGAACTTTATTTTACAAATGGTTTCTAACCTTCTCTCCACGTGAATTTAAGAAGTTTTTTTAATAAAAGTCCTACCTTTTTCATCCCTACTCTTTTCGCGTAGTTGAAATACGCCTAGCGCGGATACGTGGTGTTGTGAAAAGAGATTAATAAAATATAGTACACACTAAATTTGATATGGAAACTTGTCAAAAGATAGAAATAATTTGAAAGTTTTAATACGGACTAGAATTTTTAAGTTTCTGAATAATGAAACTTTCCGCTCAAATATACGAGTGGAACTTTTACATCAAGAGAATTTCCTTCCATTTTGCCCCCTTACCTCCTATAACCTACTCTCTCCCTTTCCCAACCTACTCACCACCTCTCATACCTAAGACTAACTTTTAGATTATAGTAATAACTTTCCCTTAATTAGCGCTTAATTTCAACTGCTGATGGGAAGTCCTATAGTCACATGATTTATGTTCTCAAAACACTTACATGATTTTTCTTTAAAATAGTGTATTTAGTGCAGGAGTGTATAGGAGAGGGCATCTGTAAAAAATTTAAGTGTTAATCAGGCATTTTGTTTGAACTGAGTTATTATTTATGATACAACAAAAATAATGGTTCTGCTTATAATGTATCCAAAACTAAGGTGATAATGTTTGGTGAGGACAGATCAGGAAATAATTATTAGTTTAGCATAAATGGAAAACTGTTAGAACAAATGAATAATTTTGTGTATCTGGACAAAATATTCTGTAAAAATGGAAAGATGGATGTAGATATCGAGAGACGGGTGAAGAATGCATGTCAGAGAGTAGTTGGATTTATGTGGCCTATTGCCATGAATGAGGTAGTTTTGAAAGACGCAAAGATTTCAGTATAAAAGTGTATTAAGACCAACTTTATTTTTTGGATGTAAAACGCGAATTTTTCAGGAAAAACACAAGATCAAGGTGAATGCGGTTGGAGTGTGATATCTAATAAATGCATGTGGAGAAATTCTTATGGGTAGATAATAATTAATGGGTACTGAAGGAGTGTGGCTTGGAAGGAAATCCCATGGGTTTATTTGGAGGAATAATCTTACATTAGTTTGGGCATGTCGAGAGGATGAGTGTGGATCGAGCTACGAAGTAAATATATGAAGGTAGAAAGTGTGGCTCAAAAGGAAGGGTTAGGCCATTCTATATGTGGCTAAATGTTGTAGACGAATGTGTAAAAAAAGAAAAAATTAAGAGTTTCAAGAATAAAAGATCATGCATGACTGGGTGTATAGATGTTGTTGAAGCGGAGGGAGTGTGCAAGGATATGGAAGTGTGAAGAAATTTAATGAGAATGGGTTAAGTACGGAGTTGTTTTTTGAGCTATATTCACAGTTTCTTGCTTACCCCATAGGGGAACGGCATGATTAGGTATGTAGATATGTATGTGCATATGTATGTATGTGTGTATGTGTATATTTATGTATTTTTGTGTGCATGAGTGTATGTATGTATGTGTATATGTGTATGTATGTGTATATGTGTGTATGTATGTGTGTATGTGTGTATGTATGTATGTGTGTGTGTGTATGTATGCATGTATGTATATATGCATGTATGTACATATGTGTGTATGTATGGATGTATGTATGTATGTGTGAATGTATGTATGTGTGCATGTATGTATGTATGCTAAGGTAGTTTCAAGTTTATAAGAATACATACAGTTTAAAAGAATCCTAATCAATAATTTCAATTTTGAACTTATTTATTAGGATCTATTTACTGTTTAATGGCTGTGAAAGCATAAGCCACATCACTATGGGTAGATTATCGTTCCAGGCTGGGATTCGAACCATACACACAAAAATTATGGGCTAGCTTCCACCTAGCTAAGTTATACGTATCGCGAACTGTCGCCATCCCTTACTGTACGAGATCGCAATGAACTCTATGGGTTATAAAGAAAGGTGGGGTGTTTTGACTTTCAATCATTAGCTTAAATCAGACATATTAATTTGAATGGCCAAAGTATAAAGTTTTTAATTTTGTGCGTGCTCCACGTCTTACTACCCGTCCGGCTTGTCCGAATATTTACACTACAGCGGTAGGGATTATAAAGGTAGAATTTATAATAAATTTGCCCACATTTGAGTGTAATGGGAGTTGGAAACATATAAAAGGTAAAACGTTTAACTCTTTTCCCCCTTAATTCAGTGTTGTTTCTTTCTGGTCTGCTACAGTGAAGTCTAGTTTTTATGATGTTCTCCAAAATGTCTTGTTTGTTTTCAAGCTATAGTATTGAGAAAGAAAATATGCTGCTGTTAACAGCTGTTATGAAGGATGGAGACAATTTAGGAGGTGGAGGTTTGTCTTGTTCAATTAAAGCTTCCATTTTAATATAAACACACTTATTAAATATAAAACCTAGATATAATATTACTTAAATACGAGCGAAACAAACTTGAAACAAAACTTCAACATTTATTTGATTATTTTCACCAAACCATCACTGCGTCTGTTCAATCCGGAGCCCAAGCTGTTTTATGCGCATGCGCAACGTAATATGGCTCAAGATGGGGGGTGGAAAAATTGCCCAGCCAGCATTAGGAAAAAACATAGCGCGGCGTAGCAAGGCAGGCATAGCTTACTTAGCTTTCTGTGTGAACCAACATATTTAAATACAGGGTCCACTATTTTTCTAAAGAGTTAGCAGAGAAAATCTTAGCTTAGCTTAGCGTTTTGCGTGAATCGGCCCTAAAACAAGAAGATAATGAGTTTTTATTATAAACTTGTAGTTTTAAAGAGTAAGGTTGTTAAAAACTTAAAATATTGACATTTAAAGTCAATCCAAGGTGCTAAACACCCAGAACGATTTCAATATGTCAAGCGGAAGCAAAACATATTTTAAAAGCGTATTCAACGCATTTTACTACCCAAATGGTTTATTTGCATATTTACAATAATGAGTTAAAATGGGGTACTATTTTAAAGGAAATACATCCCCATTTGCGTGGAGGGGAGTGGGAGATAGTTAAATAAAACTCACTATCATTACATCCGACCGGGATTCAAGCCCAAACTCCCTAATCACCGGAAACCAAACTAAACGAGCCTGACGCAACTTTTCACGTGTACACCCATGAGGGTATTTTCATGTTGAACTGTTGAAGAAGAGAACATCAATCATAGAAAGACGAACTATTAAAAACTTACCTAATAATCGCGTTATCAGTGCCCTACTTTATGAGCGTAAGTAGTAAGTGATGTATACTTTATGAAAGCTGAGGGAGGAGTTACATAACATGTCTTTTAAAAATGTTATCTTGTTGATAAAGGGACCTTACATGTATGACTGGATTGTTTCTCGGTAAGCTACTGTTGTATAGCCTGATTTTGGTAGAAAGAACCGTATCTGGTAGTTTATAAAGTTACTCAAACCATTGTAATATATTCAAACATCAAATCATGTTTTATAAAGCTGATAATTTTGATAGATATTATTAATACCTATATAATAACACAATGAATATAGTAAAATATTATCAATGTTTACAGCAAATATATTTAAATTTTTTAAACTGTTCTTTCAACCAAAATCAGGGAATAGTATTAGCTTACAAATGAATATAGTAAAATATTATCAATGTTTACAGCAAATATATTTAAATTTGTTAAACTGTTCTTTCAACCAAAATCAGGGAATAGTATTAGCTTACGTGTCTTTATGAAGAAGACAAAGTTAGCTTCGCACTAATTTAATATTGTGGAGAATTGAGAAGTTCCAGACCTGGAAGTTAGAAAATAAACTTTTAAGAACATTAAAAAATGTAATTCAACTCAAATTATTCAGTATTTTGGCAATTCTGGCCATTTAAATTTCCAATCACCATTCCTCTTTAATAGCTTGTCTTTTTTTTTTTAGTTTATATGTTTATATTCAATGGATATTTAACTGCTTAATCTATGAGAAAGTTATAAGCACGATAGTTAAAGGGAATGCACCCGCATTAGCATGAGTACTCCCTCCTCTCCCTAATTCTTGTGGACAGCTGATATTCGAGCCTCAACCTCATCCATCCCCGGCAATGCAGTCCATTGCAAGCCTGAAGCCTTAGAAAAGTGTATGTTTTAGGGTAGTACTTTACATATTATTAATGACCGCCCTCAGTGGCCACGTGGTCTAACGCACTACTCTTGCAGTAAACCAGATTTCCGATGACGGGGAGATCAAGGTTCGTAACTAGGTCGTTTGTACTAAGGGTGGCTTTTCTAAAATGGTTTTACACTATCTTTCTCTTTCCACGCAAACGCGGGTACACTTCCTCTAATTATAACCTTCCTAATCCCTAAAACCATTAGCCTAATTATAAAAAAGCGTATAAACAAAACGGGTAGTAAAACATGGTGCTAAAGATTTTGTCGTTTTTTTTTATTTTGATAGTACTTCAGTGCACAACCCTACATTTGACCTAGATCTTCTAGGTGTGCTCTATTCCAACTCAGTGCTTATGTACGCCAGTACAATGAGCTTAACTTAACCTAATTATTGTAGAGAGTAAAGGGGTTTAATTGAGTTTAAAAAATTAGTTCTATATCTCCCCACTAGAACTCACTAGTACGATGGCGGGACTGAGGTAGAAAGGGGTCATCATGTATTTTATTCATCCTTTCCTGTAAGGTCACTTGTTGGTTTGGAGGGGAGAAGTAAAAAATATTATTCACAATTATATTTAGATTTTATATGGTGAAGATGTATTCGTTAGTAATTAAAAACCATTGGTGATACTTACGGGGCTGGCGACTTTTTAGTGTGTATAATATATATTTGACGGATTTTTAATGGCGATTTTAACTTTTTAGTGTGTATAATATACATTTGACGGATTTTTAATGGCGATTTTTATGCAGTTTACAGAGTAAGAATAATCCTTTGTAAATCCCTTCTAGTAGTAGATGTAGTTATTTCTAAGAAGGTTTTATAACATTTATTTTACTAGACATGGATCACACTAAAGAGCCAGTAGTCACATTTAACCGCTTTCTTGATAGATCGCAGAGTCAGCAAGAAAGATTTCAAAATACTCCCCCTCCTCCTCTTTTTGCCTGATACCCTATAGAATTCCTATCAGCCATTTCCAGGTTTTTACTACCGGGATTTCCTCCGTGAGAGGTGCACCCCATTTCACCCCATGGACGTTGTGTGTCTGTCTATGGCTTCCTTTCCTTCCAATTCTTTCTTCGGCGATCCCATGCACCTTCCAAACTAGACCCTTTTTACAACCTCTTTAGTTACCTTCATCCGGTCACCGAACGAAGACGCGCTCCTTAATCCACGTATCCCGGAAGATGAACGCGCTATGTGAAGACGGGTCCTCTTCCCTTTCCTTGCAAAAACGAGATCCTCCTCCCCGCCTCCAACTTGCTTCTCTTTTATCCCCCTAATGTCAACAACCTCACTCAACTACTGGAAAACCCGCATTGGTGGTCACATGATTTAAAGCGTCAATTTTGCAATAGACTAGATTTATGAATGAGTTTTTCTAAATTATTTACCACACACACACACACAAACACACTAGTATATATAATATAAACTCTACCGTCCTCATTTCTACTCCATTGGTGTACGAATGCAAATATATCGAATGGGTAGTCAAGCAGTCCCTCGTGGTGAACAACAATTTTAAAACAATACTTCTGGAAAGTCTGGACAGCTTAGTTCTGTCAGTAGTGTGTATATTTAACTAAGAGGCCATGGGTTCGATTCATAGCATGGTCAAAAAATGTATTTTGGTGAAATTGATGCTTCCCCTTTCCAACAAGATAAATAATTAACCGTTGAAAGAATACATATTGTGTTTGTTCTAGAATTTATTTGTAAGTTGTATGCTGATTTAATCAATCTGTTCAGAAAGGGTACATTAATTTTCTTCCTCCTACACACCTTCACAAAACCTGTCCCCATAATATTATACTTTACATCTACATTGGACGTATACGAACATAAATGTCAGCCTCACAACTGACTATATTTCTGGTGACTAGAGTTTGAGGTTTGTATCTCGGATAGATGCACTGTGGAAGATTTTTCAAATGTGATTTATCACCTGGTCTTCCCCATCTCCTATCCAAGCTAACACACGGTGCACTTCCTGTAATATAACTTAACATTAAACCATTAATAATCCGTGTGGTTAGAGTAATTAATAAAGAAAGAAATACCAAAACATCAAGCAGGAGGACCTGCGCCTCCTTTCAGCGACCTTAATAATTACCCTTGAATAGTCGTGTTACATCAAAGTAGAGGTTTACTTGCGTGTCCGTATGCATCGAGTAGCTTTATTATTACGAAACCATAGTAAGCGTATCCAAACATATTAAATAAAACCAGAACTGGCCGCTTAATTCAAGTATTAAATATAGGTTTAATCTCATGGATGGTTGGCTTCGATTTCAAACTAGTGCACTGAAAATGTCAGATTACTTCATTTTACAACCTCCAGGGCTGGCTTGTTTATTTCCTCATATTGAATTTCTCATTTTAACGTTAGTTAAACCTTACATAAACCTTTATAGAGCCCCTCACAGGAAAACATATTCATCCATGAATGACAGAGAGGTAGAAACTCGTGAGTGTATTAAGAACACTCTTAAAATAAATGAAACGGCGCAATCGTATATGCTTTTTCAAATAGTCTATTAAAGTTTAGGATAACATTTTCAAACTTAGTCTAGCAGTAAAATACCTAAAATAAGCCCCCTGCCCCCCAAAAAAACCACCAAAGTTATTTCTTTGCTCATATCAAACACACTACTCAGATAAAGGAAACCAAATTATATAAGATACTTTAAAAAATCAAATTTTCAAGAAAGATAATCTGTAATACGCCTTTAAATATTTTTTTAAAAAGAAAATTAAATACATAACATAATGTATAATGTAAAACACTCTCTATAGACCTATACATAACTTACCCATTTTGAACAAAACCGGGTCCATTTTTAATAGTTTTTAAATTTTCAAAAATAACATTTTTTTTTACTTTGATCACCACATCTTATTACCCATTCGGGTTTTACAGAAATGTCTTATGTACTAATTACACTAACAGGTTAGGGATAAGGAAGGTTCAATTAATAAGAAGTGTACCCACATTTGCGTTGAAAGGGGGTGGGAAGTAATTTAAGAAAAACACCCTCAATATACCCAACCTGGATCGAGCCACGATCTCTCCGTGGTCGGCAACCTAGTCTAGTGTATTGCGAAATTAGCACCTTAGATCATGTGGCCACCGAAGTGAATTCAATAATAACTAATTAGCAAAAAAACCTTTAGAGATTTTTTCTAAAAAAATACAATGTTATTTATCATTCAAAACGCTCTAAGATACCAATTTAATAAAAAAGAAAATCTATTTTTGGAAATTTTTTGAATTAAAAAAAATCAGTTTTAATTAATTAATTCTTATTTCATAACTTGAATTAAAATCTTGTTTTTCCTTGATTTATGATCATATAAGATTTTTAAAATCAAATTTGGAATAATTTCAATAGCACTTTTCAGGTACAGACAAACATGGGGAAGAAAAGAATTGCAAGTGCGGCTATGTTTATTTCGGGGGCACATAAAACGTCAACTATGTATCACGATCACTTTATATTTTCTTAGTGAAAAAGTAAAATATTAAAATCTGCATGGTAACATGACTGTCAGATAGCTCAACGAGATAAAATAATATTATTAGGTTGATTGAAAAAACAATGTATAACACAGTAATATAATTATTAAACGTACAACCTAGTTAATCAACGTAAACACCCACTATAACTCTAATTAATGTTTCACCTTGTTACCTTGTTAAATTACCTTTACAAACAAATTAGCGTCTTCTATTACTAAGTAGGTTATATTTTATACTTCTGTCCACTCAACTAAAAATAAAATAAAAAATAAAGGAATATTTTGAATTACTTTAATTAGGAAGTTACTTAAAATTTAGAAAGAGACGCTAAATATCATCTAAGACTATTACAAATATATAGCTTTTAAATATAAACAGGGAGTTAAATCCTTCGCATTTGGTATTATGTGCCAATGCTATACTTATCATTTATCCATATTCATGGCAGTATAATAGGACAATTCGGAGAGTAACTATGTGATTTAAATCAATGATTCAAGGAGCAGATGTTCAGGGGATTATTCTTTTCTTTAAATATTTAGTTAATGTGCATATTTGGTGAATATAAGTTTAAATATATATTTTATTATTGATTCATTATATTGCAATGCATGTCGTACTATAGTTTTCCCGTTTTACTATACAAAATATACTTACATTTTCCTTGCACTGAAAGTTATGTCTTACCTTGACCGATCACACTATTGCACAATCTCATAGCTCTGTTATCTTTCAGTAGGAACGGAGGATACATGTATTCCAAGAAAAAAGAGTTAATTGGTTCAACTCCCTCCTTCTATCGTTCAGTGAATCCTTAAGAGCTCGTCTCCCCCTACAGATATCGCGTAACTCGGGTAGGTAACACTGCTTTAAACAAGCTTCATTCGCATCGTAGTACGGTAGTCTGAGAGTGTCATCGGAAAATAGTGGAATATTGAGATCAATGAAATAATTTTACCTTATTAAAAAATATAAACTACAGAAAAATATTTGTTATATATATATATATATATATCAGTGATCACAATATTTCTTTTCTCACTTGAATAGTGAATAAAATCACACCCCTATCATATTTATTGTTCTAGCGTAATCATTTATCTAATCTCCCGGTTAGTTGGCCGTGTAATGGGCTCTTAAGACGTTTATCCACGAAGAATTACATAAATACCTATATATTATTTGTACTTTTAGCTTTATTCAAATCCGCTTATATTTTATGTAGTATTTCGTACAGAAGAGATCGTAAAAAATATATAGTATTTTCTGAATTGAGTGGAGTCCCTCAGATTTTAACGTTCATCCCCGAGTGGTAAACTCAAATTATCTTTATTTTCGAACCTCTTTTGTATGACGAGCCTGCCATCTAGTGAGAGGCGTAGTGATCAACGTTACAGAACGAATTAAATAAATGAAGGACTTCTAATAATAAAATAGTTGTCGTGTAAATGCACTGGTCACTAAGATGAATCTAATCAACTGTATTCCCTCTAATCAAAATATATGAAAAGTAAAAAGCCAAATCCAGGCATGGCTAATTGGCCAAGTCAGGCGTCCATCCACTTGCACTCTGTGCATCAGGGCTAACGAGGAGGGCATAGGGAGGGTTGGGTTCAAAAGCGAATCTTGATAGATTACCTTAGCACTTACTTTCTTCAATAAAAGTCACTATCAATCAACCCAATGGGAGTAAAGCCTTAAAATTAGACAAATAATAAAAGGTTATGTTAATTTCACTTTGAGTTTGGTGTGTGCTGACATAACATTCAATTTTAAATACAAAACACCCGAAGCTGGCACTTACTTTAATTTAAATTAGTACTCTCAACACAAAGGTTCTTAACAACTTAATTTAAGGGCTAGGAATTGGGAAAGAATCTTAGAGAACTGCACCCATATTTTCATGCAAATAATATTTAAAAAAAACCACAGTAATACTTAACATGGGTAAAATCACCCAGTCTAGATTCAAATATTGACATATATTTATCAGAAATCAAGTTTATTGTGAGCCTGACACCTTATATTGTATGAGCGCAGACATGAGTTCATATTATATTAAAAGGACTCCCTTATCACTGAGATATTTCAAAATCCTTTTTTTTTTCATTTGTTGTAAGGTATTATTATTATTATTATTATCATTATTATTATTAGTAGTAGTAGTAGTAGTAGTAAAAATCTTCTTGGTGTCCCATAATCCACTATCTTTTTCCTGGTGTTATGTGGTATCAATATAGGGAAAGGGGGTTAGGGGAAGATTGCTTGAACTAAAGATATAAATCTGCTTGAATCGTAAAAAACTCTCTTCATGTCTTAAAATCTGATTTCTTTACCTGTAACGACAGGGAGTAATAATAAAAATACATCTTGATGGGACACTAGCAATTCCCCTTACAGATTCGTTTACCTTTACGGTGCAAGTAAGTGAGCGTTGTAAAGATATATAGAAGCTATAGAAACTGGAAAAAACTTCTTATAGGATTTATTTATTCTGGGGATTGAATGGATACATATAATAAACACACGGATGTGACAGAACATTATTTGGAAAATAGATCAGCCTAGAACAGCACCCTTAATATTGTACACATACATCTAGTGACGAGAACGTCAGATGTGTGTTGTTGGGAAAATTGGTACATAATTAATTGATGTCCAACACCTTAAATCAGTTGGTAGTGTGTTTTTCTAGTGATCTATTGTTGTTGTGGGAATAATTCTGAATAAACCTCTAGCTTACATAGGACTTATTATCGTAAAAGATCTAAATCTAGAATTTATTACTAATAAAAGACGACATTCTTATATATCGAGACCTCTGAGTGTATAGGAAAAATTACTGACCTTACCTTGTTACTAATATACCTTAAGTCAGGCTGAGACTACTTGTCCATGTAATTACTGGATGTAGCTAATAAGGATGGAATATATTCAGATTAAACAGGAAAACATGTAGGAGGAAACATTAAAAATAAACATATTCAAATCATTGTTGAATATAATTTATGTTAAGATTCAAAGTCAATAATTCTGCATAGATACGTCTAAGTAAGTATAATAGCTAAAGTTGCAGTAAGACCATTTAGAGTAATAATAAAAAATAAATATCGCAATCTTTAAAACAAATATTCAATGTAAAGTATTTTTTTTTTAATGTTTAGATAAAATTTGTAATACAAAGACAAAAAAAGTAATTATGTAAAAATATTTATATTTTTACCTTGCAGAATAGATAAAATAATAGATTGCTTTGTATTGTTGAACAAAGTAGCACTAAATCACGCGTTTTGACCTCCAACCAACCATTTAAAATAAATATAATGTTATAATTCTAAAATAAATAATTTAAAAAAGAAGCTATAATAATTTATTTTATAAATTATTTACTGGTTTGAAATAGCGTATAGATGTTGGTGGCCTAGGTGAGGAAAGATATAATTTTAAGAAAATTTTGAAAGATTTTACCAATATATAAAAAAAAGTTATCGAATTCTTATGCAAAGTTTAAACCAATGTTGAGTTGTACTTATAAATGACCATACTGGGAATTCCTTGCCACAAATTTTCCCAGTTAGTCTTAAAATGCTGGTTTTACTTTTGATTGTATTAAATGCCACTCTAATGACCTTTTAAACTATATATCTTGAATGTTAATCTGATCAAACACAGGTTTAGCGTCAACATTACTAGGACGTGTGAAATAATAAAGTGACCATAATATTCGTAAAAATGAATTAATGAAAGAAATAAGATTGACTGATAAAATAGAGGGAACTTGATTGGAAGATGAAATCTTCTTATATTTGCTTCCTGTCAGTTTTTAAACTCCTACTTGTCAAAATCAAAACAACTCCGATTTCTTTCTTTCCTTCTTCCTTTAACATCAGTGCGAAATCTCCGTCTTCTGACCAGCTGATTAGTTACCCAAAGTGACCACACAAAATCGTAGACTCACTAGCGTGGAACCTTGAAATTAATGGTTCACAAACAGAAGGCAGTTAGTAAACAACTCACTTTGAGATAATTCGAAAGTATTACTATTGGTTAATAGAGGTGATAGCTCTAGCCTATTCATATTACTACTAGATAATAAATAACTAATATAAAGCTCATACATTTTTTTTAACTTAAAATAAAATAAAATAGTAAAATATTGAGGTTGGGCTTGGTTACTTGCGAACGGTCATCATGGTGCACAAACAAAATAATCAATAACAATGTTTAAAAGACAAAATTATTAAATTTTATCAAATAGCGTAGGGGGTTTCTAGAATTGTATCAGGGTCTCAGGTTCGACTAGCAGCAAGGCCTAAAAATGTATCAGTGACGAATTAACGGCCAGAGGCTGGCTGCTATGCCTGTTCTAGATTTAAGTTAGCGTATAAGTCGTGTGCTGATACCTCAAATAATAATACAAATGTTTAAGGTCCTCCCCTCCTCAGTTGAAGTAGGATTACCCATAACCGACCTCTCCTGACCCTTCGGTTACGAATACGTGGAAATTGAGCAATTATTTTGTAGAGAGGTGTTTTTACTAAAATTGTATTAGTATTCTCTTTGCGATTCACGAAAGGGTTATTGATCATTTAATATTAGGTTGTAGGTATGAGAATGGTGGCTTAGAGGAGATGCACCCATTTTGTGTGGACGGAGGGTGGGTAGATCACAACTATACTCTCATTAAATAATGTGATTCACCCTAGAGGCTCACCCTTCTTAGGATTCTAACCCCAACCTCCCCTCCAACGGTGACCAAGTGCGATGCGATTCTAACGCACCAGACCACTTAGCCACCTCTGTGAACTTAATCATGGGATATACAAATTAAAATTATATTAGTGGGATATAGATGAGGAAGGTAAAACTTAGAGAAAATGTAACGGAATTTGTGCGGAGGGAAAGTGGTGAGTGATGTAGGGTAAACCAACTTAAACGTAAATACTTTCCTGATCAAATCTGAGGAGCTTAAAAAGAACAGAGTTCGATTCCCGGTATGGATGCCAAACTATGCATGCAATTACTAAGCCTACCAAATTCTAAAATAAAATACCAAATCTTTAATCCTCGAAGAAAGTTTACATTACCCGCATAGTTATACATGGGAATAGAGTCACCTAGCACGTCTAGTTTAATATGCATGTCACGAGTATGTTGAAGTTAGAATCCCGGCTGGCTGCCTTTATGGTATATTTTATAAGGGATTTCCCAATCTCCCTGTCATGCAAGTGTGGTTACATTTCCTCTAAATAATCATATATTCCTTGTATCTACCTTATTAGTGTAATAAAATGCATAGGGGCCCATAGCGCGGACGGATAGTAAGACGTGCTGAAAAATTACATATTATAGGCCTACTCCGTTTATGCTTAAAGCTCAACTTTACTTAGTCCTACTATGTTGTCGTTTATGTGAAATCAGTCAAGGTAATAAGATAGTTACCTTTTATAATATAAACTAAGAGTACATGCATACAAAAACAAGTCAAATACAATTTTCTTTGCGAATAGAAGGCAATTAATGAGCACGTTTTTGCTAAAATAAAGAAATGCTTTCATGTAACAAAAATTTCAGTATGATTAGTACAATCTAGATTTAGAAAGAAAATGAAGCGGCTAAAATAAGCACTTCAGTGAGAAGTAATCGTTGATTGCCTTTATAAATTAAAGTTTCGCAGTCTAGTCAAGTAATTAAAATTTATTTGTGAAGGCTTTTTGTTAGTTTTTCTTCTATAGAGGAGTCAAAGGAGGTAAAGGGGTAAGAGTAGGGAGGGATTTAATCGAAATACATGCAATGTGATGAATACGTCAGATTATCAAAATATGAATATGTATAAAAATCTCTTTTCATGAACGTAATTAATTTCACAACTCACTGTTTTCTAATTATATTGTTTTCATTTTATATACAAATAAATAAATATAAATTTAATTTGTTTTATTTTTAATTGACCACAACATTCAATTAGATATTTGAAATGTTTGAAGCTATTCACCATACCGTGAGAGGCAACCTAAAAATGTAAACGAATTCCACGCTGGTATTCTGAGCGTCCCGTGCTCAATAATAAGTGGCAAATATAATACAGTATAGATGAAATTATTTTCATCATGTGCGTGCAAGGATTCTTTAATCACATTTTAATTGGGTCAGATATTTTTAGTTTTTTCATATTTTTTCGGACCATACACAAATATTAATTACACTAGTGAGGTGAGGATGAAGAAGGTAGAATTTAAAGATATATACCGGCATTTTTGTGGAGATTGAGTGGGAAACAATATGAGAAAAACTCACTTCCAACCAGGATTCCAACCCCGACCTCCCTGTCACTGGGAAACCAGACTAAACGAGCTTGACACCTAGAGCACGTGCTCATATATGCTCATGTTGGGTAACTAGGACATTGGGACGAGCCCTATCATTCATGATTTGAGTGTGTGTGCAACGCGTCTCTTTTCCCGTTAAGAGCTACCCAAATATTTGCATCAATTGTGTCGGGATGAGGGAGGTAAAATTAAGAGGAAATGTAACCGCCTTTATGTGGAGGGAGTGTGGGAAAATGTTTAGGGAAAACAAGTCACATTACACCTGACCATGAGTCAAACTCCAATCTTCCCAATCACTGACTGGTCATCTAGTGACGGCTTAGACCACGCGACCACCGATGTGAAACTGTTATATTTGTGTAAGTAGTGGACCCACATTGATGGAACATGTAAAAAGGCATCAATATCATCTTGTCTAGTTAACCGTTGATGGGGAAGATCGTGGTTCGATTTCTTGCTGGATATATTTGAATAGTGAAATTAATGTACTGATAGACCTAATGGATAGTAATACATGGTATACACACACTTGAAGGGATAGATTTCATCCCACTGTACTAATTAATTGACCAGCTGCATCGGTGAGCACATGGTCTAAATGGTAAGCTCATTTAGTTTGTTTTGCTGGTTATAGGTAGACTATGGACCTAATCTCGGTCTTTTTTTCTCAAGTTAGATTTTCCTTAATTTTTTACCGCTTAACCTCCAAGCAAATGCGAGTATATCGTAACTCTTGATCCTACCTCTGAGAGTAAAGTGTGATGAACAAACGTGTGGGGCTGACATTGTATGAACAATCTTCACTATTTAAATTAGAGGTACAACCATGAATATTACTATCTTATTTTCACTTGTTTTCCACTACCATTAAAATCCGCTGATGTTGAAGTAACATTCAACTTCATTTCTGTCCTAGAGTGTACGTGACCACTTAGAACGTGAATATCAAGGAAAAACAATGACTAGAAAAATAAATACAAACATGCCGAAATCCACACACAAAAACAACTTACGTGACTATAGCACAGACCAAATACCCAACAAAGTCACATTACACCCGGCCATGAGTCAAACTCCAATGAAATTGTTATATTTATGTAAGTAGTGGACCCACATTGATGGAACATGTAAAAAGGCATCAATATCATCTTGTCTAGTTAACCGTTTATGGGGAAGATCGTGGTTCGATTTTTGGCTGGATATATTTCAATAGTGAAAATAAATGTACTAATAGACCTAATGGATAGTAAGACATGGTATACACACACTTGATGGGATAGATTTTATCCCACTGTACTAATTAATTGACTAGCTGCATCGGTGAGCACATGGTCTAAATGATAAGCTCATATAGTTTGTTTTGCTGGTTATATGTAGATTATGGACCTAATCTCGGCCGGGATTTTTTAAGTTAGATTTTCCTTAATGTTTTGCCACTTACCCTCCAAGCAAATGCGAGTATCGTAATTCTTGATCCTACTCCTGAGAGTAAAGTGTGGTGAACAAACGTGTGGGAGCTGACATTGTATGAACAATCTTCACTATTTAAATTAGAGGTACAACCATGAATAGTACTATCTTATTCTCACTTGTTTTCCACTACCATTAAAATCCGCTGGTGTTGAAGTAACATTCAACTTCATTTCTGTCCTAGAGTGGACGTGACCACTTAGAACGTGAATATCAAGGGAAAACAATGACTAGAAAAATAAATACAAACATGCCGAAATCCACACACAAAAACAACTTACGTGACTATTGCACAGACCAAATACCCAACATTATCTAAGCAAATCCTTGTTTTCATGAAAATAACTTTTGAAAGCTTGGTTGAGAAGGTTTAACTTTTATCAAACTCGCTACCGGCTTAAAAGTTAAGTGCCGAATACTGTCTAGCGTTAAAAGGGTCGTCGACCGAACTACTGAGAGGTGTTGCAGACGTCCAGAAATCCCACATTACTTAAGAAGATTGCTATTTCCAAATATGGTTCACACCAAAATTAAAGGTAAGGGAATAAAAATGTCCTTATAGACATAAATCCCTTACAATTTGAATGATCCTAGTTAATAAAGATTGTTGTTTTGTGAACATTAGCCTTCCATGTTTTTATCGTTAATTCAGTTTTTAAAACATATCTTAGGATCCCAATGTGATATTTCCCTTTGGTGAATAATATGAACAGAAAACAAATTGATATTATATTTAATAATACATTATATTTATATAGAATAACTGTGGTTCACACGGCTTAAGATGTCAGTCTCACAATATATGTGATAATTTAAATAAATACACCCTAGGTACTCAAACAGGTCTCAAGATAACATTATAAGGTAATTGTTGTTTTAGTTGAATTTATGTTCCAGAACTGCCATTACCCATAAAAAAAATACCGTGGTTTGAATATATTCAGTGGTGTAGTCGTAAATTTAGTAGTGCCGGAACACAATGCCGTAGCCAACCAAAAGATGAAGGAGGATGGGGGGTAGGGGGGCGGGTTGTTTGTGGGGGCACCGTTGAAGGTGAAAAAAAATTCACAAACATGAATGCCTCTAGAAGATATTTGGAGCACTTTTTTAATAGTTACTAAGGCAGAAACATATTTAGAGCACTTCTTCAAAAACTCTAAGTATTCGCATAGAGCAAAGTAAATTTCATCAGAATTAATTGATTCATATTATGAAAAAAGTTTTAACATAATATTGATATAAATTCAATTAGTTCACTTAGAATTGCACAGTAAAAATCTTTACTAAAAAAATAATTATTCTAAATATTTTTAACACAAGAAAATTTTTATATTCGGCTTGGCATAATAAAATGTAATATTTTTCTATAAATAGTAGTACTGGATCGGCGTTCCCACGCATTCCCGCTCCACTACACCCTTGACTATATTTACCTTCAATAAGGAATTACCCGTTTCAGTATATGGCTGGTTTAACGCGCTATTCTCGCAGTAGATTAGACTGCCACTGACGGGGAGATCAAGGTTCGAATCTCGGGGTTTACTGAGAGTGGTTTATCCAAAATGTCTTTCCACGCAAATTGGGTACACTTCCTCTTAAAATAACCTACCCAATCCCTAAAACCATTAGCGTAATTAGTATATAAGCGCATAATCCGAACTGGTAGTAAGGCGCGGTGATTAAAAACCCAACAACATTGCTCTTAAGGGGGTTGCATAGGGGAGCCAAGACAGTGTAACTCAAGTGTTCAGCTTTATCACGATTTTGATAAAACTATTAGTAGTATCGAGGTTTGGTCTTCACTGGAATGAATACAAAACTTTATTCTATATTTCTATACACAAGAGAGATATGTAAACATAGTTTAAAATATAAAATTTTGCCCTTAAAAAAGTCAAAATAAGGGATATTTGAGTTGATCGTTAAATACCTAAATCCGAAGGAAATTAAAGGGCAATAGTATAGGAACATAGAATGGAGATTTGTGAATCGAATTATATAATTTATTAGGGGGGTCACAACACAAAATTTGTTGGTATCGTTATTAACCTGAGAGGTTGCAACTGGTAGCATTTCCCTGTACGCTAACGCCATCACTCGGCAAAGGACCGGTCAAGCTTTGCTCTGAACGTAGGNTTGAGTGACAAGTCTTTCGCCCTTCCTCTTTCACTAATCTGTTACGAACTCACCGCAAGAAAGGTAGGTAAAGAGAAGAGGTGAATATTTATTTTTACTTCCAAAAGGCGACGAGGTATTTCTACCTGCCCATGTAGCACCCTTAAGGGTAACTACCATCGCACTATTATATTCTATAGGAATGGCAGCTCACTTTAAACCCACAATTCTAAATGGCTTAGTACTTTTAGTTGTGAGTCTGTTAAAAAGTGCATTAAATAATTGTTTGAGGAAGGCTAGGCCTAAGTTTCTTTCCATTTACTTTTATCTCAGAATAGCAAGATTTCCTGTGAATCGAGGTTAAAATGACCTTTTCTTAAACTCTTTATGGTTATACACCTTAAAATTAATATTGATATATTTCACATTCATGTTGGTTTAATAAAACATTTTGAAATATAAAATTTTCTGCACGACATCATTGAAGACAAGGTAGGGGAAAAGAGGAGCTTAGAAATAAGGAAAATTCAATTATTTAATGACTTGAAGAAAAAATAAAATTCTGGGAACTGAAAGGAGGAGGCAGAGGACGGGGCTCATTGGAGGTCTATGTTCACTGAAAGAACGGGCCTCTCGTAAAGGGTGTCTCATACGTTCAATGTTACTGACAGTATTACTGTCATTCCTTCAATAATAAGCTCACGCTATCAATATTACAAACAGTATTTTAGACAGTATATATCTTACCTGGTGATGAATAGTTTAGGAAATGCATGTGTTTTATTTGTTTTAGTTGTAGAACTGAACAGAAAGAAAGACCGGAAGCGATGGGCTTGCAGAGTGTATTAAAAATCATTAAAGATACATCTATCACACTTGAAAGAAATATATATTTTAAACTCCGATGATTTCACTAATTATTTTAGAATGAACCCTGCTAATTTTCAAATGGTTGTTGAGGTTGGTGGTTCCCAGAAGTCACAAAACACGTCTTTATCTTTCGCTTCGGCCATGGTTTATGTTATTTAAACTACATTTTAAATGTTTACTCACTATAACAGATGTACATTCGATGATGGATTATGCAATAATGACGAAAATATTGTCATACCCCTCACATGTTCATTATTACCGGCGATATTACTATCAAACTAGCAAATATTGACGGGAGTTGGCATCGGTCCATCATTATACTGACAAACCGTCAGTTTCTATCTCACACGACCAATAATAGTGACAGTGTACGAATACCGTCAGTAATACTGTCAGTATCATTGAAGGTGTTAGGCTCACTTAAGGCAGAACACCTCCTAATAATATACCACTTCTTAAATAACGTGGGGTTTCTTGAATGTTCAACACGTCTCGACCCTACGATAAGAGGATTCTCCAAGTATTACCTTAATTGCATAGGCATTGAGATGTAAGCATACTTTTTAAAATCTAAGAGGAAGGAGCTCTAATAAAATAAGACGCGTGTGTATTTCTGTCATGTGGGGGCTCTACCACAAGCAAGAAGCCACTATCGTAGACAGCTTCTAAGGGAGTCCCAACACTTGTATAAAAATTCATTTTTATATCTATAGTAAAATTATGATAACTGGACCAGTACAGTTGCTATATATTTTGTCAGTTACGTCTTCATAAAAACAATACAGTTTTAGAGGAAATATATCCGAAATTGTGTATAACGAAAGTAGGAAACCAATTAGTAAAAATACACCTTAGTATAACCGTCTGGGATTTAAATTACAATTTCCTCATCAACGACCAATGAGACTCGATGAAATGGGCATTTAGATTGTGTGGCCATTAATGCGGGTAAATATAAAAACTTAAATATTTGATAGTTGGTATGAAAATTTGCTACCATTTCAAAATATATATGTTACAATATAATGAGTACACTACTACGCTATATTATGGTGACCTGGTGGTCTAGGGATAGGGTATCAGACTTGTGTGCTGGGGGTCCGAGGTTCAATCCACAATTCCGGCACATATTTATATGATTGCCAAACCCTTCCTTCAGCTCTGTCAAGACGTGTATTAATCAAAACTTGTGAATATTGGGAATGCCAGGGCTCCACGATGGTTCTCATGCCAGGTTAAACTGTAGGTCCTCCATTTAATTTCACAATCATCCTACTATTACATACTAGCGTAAGTGCGTACAATCCGAACGGGTAGTAAGACGCGGTGCTAATAATAAATACAGGATGACACCTACCTGGATCAGAATGTAAGGGGCCAGTTTCATGTGTGATACTGGCCCACTCCATTCCATGCATTTAAATAGCACCACACTTAAAGTGTGATATGTCTGAATTTGAAACACGCTCTTTACGTCACTTCCGTGTATTTATTTTATTATTATTTCTAGCACCACGTCTTACTACCCTTTCGGTTTATTCATCTATTTAGGCCTACTAATTATTCTAATGTTTTAAGGATGAGGAAGGATGAATTTCGAGAAAATGCACCTGTATTTAAGTGTAGTAAGAGTGGAAAACCAACTAGAAAAACTAACCTAAGTGCACCCGATCAGGGTTGAACCCCTATCTCCCCGTCATCAGCCACCAGTTTATTGCGAGGTTAGCGCCTTAGACCATCCAGCCACTGAAGCGAATTTTAGCAAATAAAGACGGTCGTGATTTAGGCTCATCTGGTGTGGTTTACCAGTAATGCAGAGGTTTTGGTTTAAATCCCGGTTGGGTGTACTGAGTGTTGTTCTTGCTTAATGGTTTTCCCCTCTTCAGACACACACATTTTGTTACATATGATTTATTCTACCTTTATCTTCAGTTAGTTTTAGAATGTTTTACGCAAACGACGTGAGGATGAGGAAAGTAGAACTTTGATTAACATTATAAGGGATATAGGCAGAGTTATTTACTTAAACCCACCTCAGTGCTCAAAGCTATGACTTGAACCCCAACCTCACAGAGACTGGAAAAATAGACAAAAACAAAACTAACGTTCTTTTTTTTCTCATACCTTTAAATACAAGTTACCAAAAAAATAAGATTTTAGCCTCTCAAGGGACAATAGGGTGTCCATGCTTACCCAAAGCTATCCAAAATAATCAAATAAATACTCAAAATAGTTAACAAACGTTATGCGGGTCTATGTGTTTTTAACACCATTACAATATAATTACATGGTATGCGCTACACAGTTGAATAAACTTTCATTTCCTCCAGTTATAGAGCGAGTCGTCCTTGGAACAGGACGCGGATACCAGATGTGAACACGGACAGGATGGGAAGGTATGTTTGAGCGCGGTGAGTAGACATCGTTATTTAAAACAAATTGTTATATTATGATACCATTTGTAGAGTTCTGAATGTTTCTAATTGTCTGTGTTATCCGAATATTTATACACGCAAGGCCCGTTTCAGTGGCCAAATGGTCTAATGTGTCACTCTCGTGTTTGACTGGCCTGCTGATGATGTGGAAATCGGAGTTAAAATCCCAGCTAGGCTTATTGAGGGTGGTTTTTCCTAAATGGTTTTCCATTCTTCTTCCACGCAAATTCGGGCGTATTATCTCTGAAGTACTTCCTCATCCCGACTCCGTCAGAGTAATCATCATAATTATATGCTTATAACCTGAATAGGCAGTAAGACATGGTGATAGAAAAAATATTTATATTTATAATGTAGGGATGAGGAAGGTAACATTTAGAGGAACTGTACCTACATTTGTGTGAATAGAAGGTGGTAAACTATTCAGAAAAAAAAACTGGGTCTTCCTTCTAGGATTCATACAGAAACCTTCCCATCACCAGGCAAACCAGACTATACGATAGTGACGCCTTTGTCTGCATGCCCACTGATGCAAATTATAACTAGTCTGAGGAGCACCAGGAAGTGTTTTGTCCAGAGAGGAGAAGGAAAAAAAGACGTTATGTACAGGTTAAGTTAATTTGAATAAATATCACGAGGCTATAAGAGTAGAGGGATAAAAATGGCGTAATCTCTAGGTTAGGTTAGGTTAAATTGAGTAAAAACATGAGGTATAGGGGGTTGGGCAAATTACACAATGTACAGATTAAGCTAGCTTAAACAAAACACACAGGGTAGAAAAAATGTAATATATATATATATATATACATAAAAAATTAAGCTATGTTACATTATGTGCACACTACCTAGAGGGCTTAGCATACCAATTTGACCTTTGACCCCGATGTGGAGATAGAGTGTGTATTGTGATGTTTACGCAATGTTGTTGTCGCTCTCTGATTGGTTGTTACGTAATGTTGTTTTCGCTATCTGAATGGTTGCGAGAGGCAGCAGTCAGTATAACTTAGTTCGTTCGTGCCGATGTAAGTAGGGGGGAGAGTGAAGGAAAAGGAAAGGGGCCTAACGGCCGTGATACGCTGTAAGCTGCTCGGTCGTCACACTTTTCGTTAAGCGGCCGGGCGGAGAAAATGCTCCCCGCACTCACTAGCGATACTGTGGGAGGAGCGCCGTGGACTGTACGCTAATAAATATATATAAAAAAACTCAAACGCCCCATCTCAATCCTACGACAATAAACTCCCCACACGAATAAAAAAACTCCAACAGCCCATTCGAATCCCACCCAAACATAAATAACCAATGAGCACAAAATAAAAAAGCAATAAGCATACCTAAATAACCATTGAGAACACATAAAAAGCAATGAACATACATAAATAGCCATTGAGCACACACAAAAAATCAATGAGCATACATAAATAACCAATGAGCACAAATTAAAAAACAAGTTTGGGCAAGAATAAACAAGTTTGGAACATTGGAAAGAGGGTCAGGAGGAGGGGGGAAATCATTCAAAAGAGCGATATAATATTACGTAACAACCAATCAGAGAGCGACAACAACATTGCGTAATCATCACAATACACACTCTCTTCACATCGGGGTCAAAGGTCAAACTGGAATGATACGTCTCGCAAGGTATTGTACATTAAACTGGTTCACACTACATGCAGTCTTCTTCATTTTGCTCTCAATTTTTTCATTTAAACTTCATATACACAACTAATGATTTCTGAGACTTTGAAATCAGTTTTAACACAACCGTAATATCTACAAACAAACTCTCATCGTTTTTACTAAAATAATGGTGTATAAAAACTGAAAACATACAAATAACTATAAACAATTTACGTGACCTCAAAGCAGAAGCTACACATTACACAGATCAAGAAAATGTTATTATTTAACATGGGCACCTTGCATGAACTATAGGTGGAACATTAATCAGTAATTTGTGGAACAAATTTATTTGATTTAAGCTAAGTGGTATAGCAAGAATTTTAATATAAATTGATCTTGTGGTATGTTTCACAATATATCAGAAAGGCGAGTTTGGAATAAAGGACAAGTTTATTCAATCTTGTTCAGTATTATTGGTCAAGAGAATCATATGTAAATTGTTAAAAATAATCCAAGACACCCATCCCCTTTTCCCATCTAATGAAACATGGGTAGGGGCAGTGTACCCATGTTTCCCCCAATTCCGGCGCCTGTATCGTTAATTAAAGGTGACTTACTTCTGCTTGCACTTATGAAAACACGGATAATGTAATATTATTTAGTGTGCTAGCAGAAAGATTTTATTTAATACCAATCTAACATTTTAGCTCGTTCTGTAGCTCATTTTATTACTGGGTGAGTGGTCCCAGGTTCCATACCCGGTATAACAGAAAAATTTACCACTGGTGAAATGGTAGAATTCCAATTCACAGTGATTACCAGAGAACTGAGACGCACTGCAGACGTACAGAAATCGCACGTTATGAAGTTGTTTGTTATATCTAGATAGTTCATACCAAAATATAGGTGAAACACAATATGACTAAAAACATAAAGTTATAATCTGTGTTTATTTTAAATAAAATCATGAAAATGTGAAATTAGTTCGTTTCAGTGACGTAGTGGGCAGATTAAAGTAAATGGTTCGAAAATTAGATTTAGTCTTCCTGAAACAAATAAAGACATATTTTTTAATAAGGTCCAAAATAATATTTTAAGATAATTGAAGATAGTTTTAGTGGGTGGTTTTGAATCTTCAGAATAACCATTCCCATAAGAAATAAGAAAATGAGTGGATAGTTCCATTCAAGCAGGCGCTGCTCTTATCCGCCGGAGTACGTTTGTTACGACTGTTAAATTTGTAAATAGTGTTCTGATATAATCAGTTAATTCTGCAACAGCATTTTAAATACCCATTATATATTTATTTTTTAGCAAAGTGCAATTTATTAAATGTTTGATGAGCATGATTTAATATTTGGTTTCTATTTGGAATTTACAGGTACTTGGAATTTGATTCTTCTGATCATAAAAAAAACAAAGGCCTAAGTTTTTATAGTGCGTCGTGAAAAGAAGTTAATGACCTCTTAAATCTCTTCTTTATGAACTTTTTTTCTTTTCCTTTACCTCTTTGCATAAAATAAGGACTTTTCTTTGTAACCGACATCGTAAATGCGTTCTTGAGCGGTGAGAATGAAGATATTTTTTTATTATGTTTTAAAGAAAGCTTATAAGGACACATTAGCATGCATTAAGCACTAAAATATTCAAGTGTTTGGGATTGAGAGAAAGAGTTTTTAAGGACTTTTTTTCTTTCTTTCTCTCGGTGACTCTAGTTTGTTATTTTCTTCACCTTCACCACAAGAAAAAAATTATTACGTGTGCCAGGATACGCGTTTTAAGGAGAAGGGCGTGTCTTCTAGAATCTAGGGACATGAGGCATGTACCTGAATGATAATACATATTTAGTATATGAGAGACATACATCAAAGATTATATATGTTCTTTTTTCTACTTTGGACATTTAACGTCCACTTTATGGACCGATTGATTTTATCAGTTCTCAAACTACAAACCAACTTTATTTTATAATTGACACAACACCTAGTCTCCCACTAATTAATTCATCATTTTTAAAGGAAAATCTTCAAATGTTATTAATAAAATATTTTTCAGCTATGCCAGGAATCGAACCCGGGATCATTAGAATAGTAAGGGAGCACGCTACTAACTTGGCTACCATAGGGATAGGATATAAACATTATTGTTAGTATTTCCATCACTAGAGCTATGAACTTATAGTCTAAAGAGTGTGATAGTGAGGGCGGTTTGAAAGAAATGCACTAATATTAGCTTGGAGGGATGAAGGCCCTGATAAATCACACGTAAAATATCAACACCAGTGCGCTAGGCCAAAACTATAACGTTGATCTCTCCATCAACTGCAATCCAATACATTGCGACATTAACAGAGTGGGACCACCAATGCGGCTGACAAATATTTATATGTAGGCTACTGTACATTTAATAATTAATACAGATAGTATACTAACAAAAAATAGTAAAAAAATATATATATCGTAAATTAAATTGTACTAAGATATAGACATTTCATTATTGAAAACTTAATCTGTTTGTAAATATGACCAAATTTACAGAACGGTTAGTGTAACTGAAGCACATTTGATAAGCTTGTGTTTTGATCTCAACTACCTGCCATTTGGTTTTCCCATCATATCTACATGGAAGCTACGATTTAGTTCATTATTATAAAGAGTATCACCTTTCACTAATCTCATTGAGCAGTAACTGGTTTGAAGTATCAAATTCACAATAAGTTTATCTGCAGAAACAGGGAGGTTTCACATGAACTCTAGGGTAGTTTTTACACATGCGATTTATTACTGGAATTTTCCAACTATATATTTTTTTATAATGTGAATGCAATATGAGGCGCACATAAAAAAAAGGATACAGCACAATCATATTGTCTGTTAGCTTGAATAAACATATAGTTTAATTCATCATGTAAGACCCCACCACTATTTTTTTTTAATTCCTCTTTTACAAAATTTGTTATATGTAAATTACTCTAAAATTATTTGTGTTTGTAAACATATAAAAACAAATTCTTATTTATACATGAACATTAATTTCAAGGAACCTATTTTGTACTAAATCTTAAGTGCTATTTTTGAAATATTTTATATTTTACCCAATCTGTCAAAAATAAACTAGTCTTAAATTAATTCATTTTAGAAATAATATATATTTATAACGTAAAATAGTACTCAGATATCAATCTTGAACAAATTCACTAGGGCTATCTTCAAAACATTCGCATTATAAAAAATGAATCATTAGCTATCTATTATTAAATTATCTTGTTAAGGAAAAACCAATATATAGAATTGTTTATATTGCTAAAATATTACAGGATAGCTATTTTTCACCAAATAATTGGAGAAGTTTTAGAAATATTTCAAGTTTTTTTTTAAATGTCGGTCATAAGTAAACTACCCTTAAGCGAACGGTTTCACAAAACAAGTATACAGTTGTATATTTTAATGTCAAACACTCCTCAGATATGCATGTTAAACAAAATCGTTGAGCCATTTTCAAAATATTACAAATTATCAAAAATTTCTCAACAGGAAACTTTCCTTTAAAGATTTTTTAACCAAAAATAGAGTATACATTGTTATTTGGGATGTCAAACACTCCATATATATCTATTTTAAGCAAAATCGTTAGAGCTATTTTCGAAAAATACGAAATTATAAAAAAATCCCCCATCAGTAAACATCCCTTAAATTAAGGGCTATAGTAAAAAAAAAAGTTCCTAGGTATTTCCCTATAGAATCGAGATAACAAAATTTAACAAAACCCATCAAACGTTTTCCAATCTGTGATCAGGTACAGACAGATATGGGGACACATAAATGCAAAATCAACCTTTTTTTTGTTTCAAACGCACATAAAACTTAAGATTGATCAAAATCTCGAGATAAAAATTCTCTACGATTACATTACTTTAAATTTAGATTAGAAAGTAAAAAATACTCCACCGAAAGTATTTTCGTTTAAAACATATACTTATAAAAGGGTATTGAATAAACAAAGTCACAACCACCAAACCTTTTACTAGAAAAATTAACCGAGGGGTCAAACTTGTAGCAACCCAAGTCGTGCAAATCACAGAGAAAGGGTTTTCCCGAATGTGAGTAAAGTCTGCGAGCAATCCCTGGTTCGCAAATATTACACCCTACTTAACGATCTGAAAAGCCAACATTTGGCATGGGTTAACGATCCGTGCCAAAGTAACGAATGGGAACACTCCCTCCCTCCTTCAACCCCCTTAACCCCCCTCCCCCTTTAAGTACTGTACCGAACCCCGAAGGAACACTCCCTCCCTCAACCCCCTTACCCCTCCCCCTTTAAGTACTGTACCGAACCCTGAAGGCGAGGCTCAGTTTACATTAATTCCAGCAGAACAGCTCTCATGATTTCCAAAATAGTTGGAAGTTTGGGGTACGCTAAGGGATGGCGAAGAGGGTAAGTTTGAGAACATACTCCCTTCTCCACGCAATGCTTGCCGGGTAGAGAGAGAGTTTTAGGAAGAAAGAGACAGGATTTGGGTATGAGGTCTCTCAAATAAGAGAAATGTGTTTGAGAGACGTTACAGTGTCAATATTATATACAGCTACATGCTATGAGATAAATGTGGCTGGGAAGGAGGGAGATATACTGAGAGGAAATTAGAGGAGACGTTGGTTAGAGGCGTCGGAGGGGTGGGAGGAGAGTTCTGATACAAAGATAACATATTTGCAATTAATATTGAATCGATTGCACGCCTTAAGCAAGCCCTAAATAAAAATTTAAGATTTTTTTCCAACACGTCTTACTACAAGCCTATATTAATTACGCTAATGTGGTGGCATTTCCATGGTAAGAGAGTGGGAAAATATCTATGAAAGAACACCATCAATACGCCCAGATGGCTTTCGAGCCTCAGCCTCTACGTCCCTAGCAAAACAGAATAAAATGAGCTTTACACTTGAACCACGTGACCACGGCACTTGTTTTTTGTTAATAATTTGAGTACACAAATTGTCTAAATCATTTACGAAAGCTATTAAATTTTGTGATTTTTTCTGAAATTCTGAGATATTAATTACACTGAAGTGTTAATGTTGAGTAAAGTAGAATTTATAATAAATGTACCCGGATTTGCTTGGAAAGAGAGGTGCTATTTAAAAATACAATGCTAAGTACACCCAACCGGGGTTTGAGCCCCAAACCTTATCACTAGAAAACTCGACTAAATGAGCTCAACGTTGGGTCCACGTGTTCACCACGTAAAAATTGTCCAAGGAAGTCTGTTAAATTTTAGACAATCCCATATCAACAACTCTCTTTATCGATGGATGTCCATGTGATAATTAGATCGTGTAGCCATGTCCGACCATTTTCTGCCAGATGTTTAAAACCACAGCCCCTCTCCTGCATGTGACCCCGATACGGTATTTCCTATTACCTGAGCTACGTGATCATGACTTAGCATTTTCTTCCAATAGATTACTTCCAAGGACAACTGGATCGCATCGGTGTACAGACAGATCGAAACAAAGTATAAACTGGATTCAATTTAGCAAAATAAGATATCTACTATTATGTGATGTAATTACATTGTATAGTATTTATTAATGATTAGTCGACCTAGGTGGTCTTGATGTAAAGTACTTTCCTTGGGACTCGATGTTAGTGGGTTCAAATCCAGCCGAGATCAATTGATTTTTATTGATCTATAAAAATACGCAGAACAATTTCCTTCGTTCGGAGGCGAAGTAAAGCAGTTGGTCCCCTTTTGATTGTGGCAAGATAGCCTAGGAAGGTATGTGGAAATACCTTACTAGCAAAACTAGTAGGCAATTTCACGATCTTTCATAGAAATGTAATGTGGAAGATTAGGGGGAATCACCTCTTAACTCCTTTATAACGTGGAATTTCTACCAGATGGTGCAGGTAACATTAACCAGCCAAAGGATTGAGTGCATGCACAGCGCCAAATGGATATAATAACATCAAACAAACCTTCTGTTTGTTGATTTAAAATGAATAGTAACTAAAAAATGTGTATTATTTATCATTGCCTATTTTTTTATTTTAGCACTGCATCGGGTAGTTCAAGTTATAAGATAATTGCTTAATTGAGTCATCAACAACTTTGTATATGGCCTAAGGCAGGAATGTTAAACCTGTGGACCACGAGACGCATGTGGCCCAATTCATGATTCAGTGCGTGGTACTTTTAATGAACCAACATACAAAGCTGCCCGTTTCATCTTATTATAAACAGGTGCAAATGCACCATTTAAGATTATAACGTTTAGTAATTGGTCATTATTTATGGAAATACAAAAAGTGAGGTTCGTGTACCCAATTTTTTCTATTTATTTATCCCAGATAAATTCCCAGAACCTGTTAAATCTGCAAACCAAATATGTGCAATGTTTAGCAGCACATCAGTGTGTGAACGGTTGTTTTATCTTGGAACAAACAACCGAAAGATCAAGGCTTACGAACATGAATGTATAATCGATTATGAAAGTGACTTCAACACAAGATTTTAAGCCTAACACCCTTGATACGAAAATAAATTACTTCGAATTTCTGTAAGAAACAATTGAAAGTGGATATAAGTCTTAAATATATTTTCTTTGTCATAACAAGGGTTTTAAATTGAGTTTGTTGAATTAAGTTGGTGACAATGTTGAATTTTCTGAAATGTGGCTTTTTCATTGTCTTAAATTTTCAATGTGGCCCTGTTGAACAAAAGAGTTTGACACGTCTAATCTAAGGTGCAATGAATAAGACTGCCCATGCAAGAAGATCAGGGCTAGAATCCCGGTCAGATGTACTCAGGCTGGTATTTCTTAAATTGTTTTCCATTCTCCCTACACACAAATGCAGATATACTTCCTCTAAATGTAACATTACTCGTCCTAACACATTAGCATAACAAGTACATATGCTTATACACTGAACGGGTAGAAAGACGTGATGATTGTTTTTAATCAAGTATAATAGAATATGACGTAGAGGGTGAAATCTAATAAACTACATTATTAAACATTGGAGTGTCTCGTGAATTCCAAAATTCCAGTAACGGTAGTGGTAACGAAAAAGATTCTGGTTCTAGCCCTGGTTATGTCAACTAATAGGTGTTGCTTATTTCCTAACATCTAGTATTTTCTTTCCGCGCAAATGTGGAAACATTCCCCATAAATTCTACCTTCCCTATGCCTACACCTTTAGATAAATAGCGGAGAGCTCGATACTCCAGCAGTGAATACATAATAAACCACTGGAAATCATCTTAGGAGAAAATAAGAACTTAATTAATGGAGACACTGATTCGGTTCCAGACGAAGGTGTATACTTTGTGTATAGAGGTTCGTCCTGACATTAAATTATTAAATCTATATGCATCAGGGCTGAGTGTGTGCTATTAGGAGAGAGGTATTGGGTTATTTTAATTTATAAATGGTGTCCTAATCACCTCCACTGTAATAATAGTCAGTTCTTCTGTTCAACCAGAAAAATATCGAAACCTAGAAGACCTAAGAAGCTGATAGTTTGTGGGCAAGTAGCCCCTGGACCAAAAGAGTACAGAAATAGATGGTGACTGAAAATATCTATAGGTGCCTCCAAAATGGGGTGTTTCAAAAGAACAAAGATGAAAAATATTTCATTTTAAATTGTTAAGGCAGGTATCCCCAAATCTAAAAGGATGCAAAAATGCTTTGGTCCTAAAAATTCCCATAGGGCTCAAAATGGGGTATTTTCTAAAAAAGAAAAGTAGAAAAATTCTTGAAGACCAAAAAAAAGCTAGGAAGCTGACATTTTTCAGATAAGTACCTCCTAACGCAAAAGCATGCAGGAATATTTTGTAACAGAAAATTCACGGGGAGGCCCTCAAAAAGGGGAGGGATCTCCAGAAAAACAAATTCAAAATACTCTCAAAGCCCAGTAGACTTAGGAAACTGACATTTTTCAGGAAAGTTGACCCTGACCCTAAAGGATACATAAATACTTGGTGGCCAAATTTTCTAATAGGGCCAAAATTTTTGTTTATAATGAAATCTTCAATTAGGAACAGTTTCAAACTTCCATTGGAATAAATATTTGATTTACTACAAAGTATTTAATTTAAATGCGCTTCCCAGATTTTAAGGGTCAATAAAAATTATTATTATTGACTATCACTGGCCAACAAATGACAATGGGACAAAATACACGACCAGAAATGAGGCAATTTATTTTTAAACGTGTATAATTCTTGTTTATAATAATAATTCTTTAAAGGGCATGCTGATGAATGTACTATTACTGATAAATTTAAAGTTTTACTAGTCAACCCTTTACAGGAATCGAACCATTTTATTACTCAAAACTACATGTGGACTCTACCACTCAGCCCCGGGGTCAGGTCTTTACAAAATTAGGCTATCATGTCTCATTAATCGAGTAGGGTAGCCCTCCTACCAACTAATTCTCTCTCCGTCAGCGGTATTTCAAATGTAATTTAGACCAAGTTGTAGTTGGTAAACATGACAGAAACCTAAACCAGCCCTCTCCCCTCATAGACCAATTCGGCGTCGAAAGGTTGGTTGGTTACGAACTGTCAGTTCCAAAACATCCCCCACCCCCTAAACATTTCAAACTGGTGACGTCATTTTGGTATACAGGGTAACAGGAGTCCTTACCTTCGGACTCAAGGGTCCACCAATCCTGGCTAGGATTAACTGTGTTAGAATCCTTCGTGCAGTACATGGCACAAACAATTGGATCGCATACTATGATGTATCTTATCTTAGGTGACAGGAAAAAAAGGATGAATAATAGCGATTACCCACCTAGCTATACAAATGGTTTTAGGCTTTTATACTGGACTGCCTACGACGGTGATGCCAGGTTTCTAATCCCAGTTGTGTGTATTGAAGATGATTTTTTTTTTCTAAATTGCTTTCCACTCTCCCAAAAAACTAATGCTGTACATTTCTTCTAATATTAAAAATTACTCATCTTTATTCTTTTGGGTTAATTGGTATATGCGTATATTCCAAATGGGTAGTAATACTTGGTGAAAATTTAGATAGGAGGGCCAATTGTTCCAGATTTTTTGAATATTTACCAAATTTTCCTATCCTTTATAGACGAGTGGAAGTGAATTATGGATCTTACCTATGCAGACAGGATAAGTAGAGTGTATAGAATCAGTACCTAAAAAATTTGGGATTGGATTAAAACACATGTTTTCAGGATTGAACTGTCATTGAATAAAACTATCATCATGAATGAATGTCCATCCGAGATTATGAATGTGACAACTTTATATGCAACTTTAGAAGTTATTGCTCAAGCCAGAAGATATTGGTTTTATCAAACAAAAGCCGCAAAAGCATTCAAACCAAAGTTGAAAGTGGCCTACAACATTTGGAACCTCGACAATATATATATATAATATATATATATGATATATACGAAATATGTTCGATATATAAAATATATCTTATATATGTATAATATAATATATTACATCATATAGTATAATTATAATAGGTATAGCTATATATACCATTGATTTATTATACATTATATAATATATATTAAATTATTGTAATATTTACGACATAAATACAGTAGTATTTGGATAATTCAACATGGGCTATTTCGAACAAATTGGATAGTTCGAACTCACCTTGATTCCCCATGAATTTACTATTCATATAAGTGATAAAAACATTTAATTCTAGTCTTCAAAATAAATATTTGGATAATTATAAGCCTATACATTGTTAATTTTTTCAATTTTCTTCTCATTTCAAATTTAACTTAACGATGGTGGAACGCTGACAGAGGAGGAGATTCTTGAAGAAGTAAAGAATAAAAATATCCAATAATCCTTTAATGAAGAAGACAGCACAGACATCCAAGCAAAAGAACCATTACCATCCGTTTCAGAATCACAATAATTGAAAACCTGAGAAGATTAACTGAATCCCAACCAGACATAAAGAGACAACATTTTCAATGCAATCAGTTAAATTGAAGATTTTACTTACTGTGATAAGAAAATTACAACAAACCTAGAACACTAATTTTTTAAAACGTTATGGCAAAAACTGATATAACTCTGCAATTTTTTATCCTATATTTTTAATCAATTTTTATATTCTGTTTTAAATGATTTCTGTTAATTCAGCTAGGCATAGATTGTGTATATAGGCTATAGTACATAAATTATAAAATGCGTGTGTTTATATGTAGTATAGTTTAAGATTATTGATTTATAACGTACCAGTTGCCTAAATATTAATAAAAAATGGTTAATTCGAATTTTGATTAAATATATAAAGTATATTGCATCAATTATATATATATATATATATATATAACTAAGGCAAAACCCTCTCATTGACTCATCGCTGTATCTTCCAAACCCTGCGCCTGGAAACTTGAAATTTAGCGTTAAGATTCCTCTTAGGTCCTAGATAAGAGATAAGACGGGGTTTTACTTTATTTAACCTCTAAGGATTGAAGGGGGATTGAATGTTTTCAAAATTCACTAACATATCTTTTGAATTAGTGGATGTAGAGACTTGAAATTTAAAATTAAGTATCCTTTCTAGAATAATTGAGCTAGATATTTTGAAGGTTTTTAAAATGTCATCCCCTAAGAGGACGGGGAGGGGAAAAAGCTTTGAAACCTTTTAATATTTTTTTTTGAACCAGTATACTTAGGAGTGAATTTACTTTTAAAATTTTTAACCGGTTTAATAAGGAGTGATTTTTGAAAAATCTAATTGTTTTGAAATTGGCTATAATAATTTTGCTTAAAATGTATATCTGGGAAGTATCTTACATAAACATGAAAAATAAAGCTTTATACTAGTTTTGGAGGAAAAATTTTGCTATGAGTAATTTGCTTATTACTTTTATTTGATTTGAATATTTTAAAAAAAGGTTTTAGTGATTTGGTTCAAAATTGGTATCGGGAGACTATTATGTATCAATAATTATATATCTTTATTTAGATAAAATAAATTAATTTAAAGGTAGTTTTTTTCAAACAAATTACTCATTATTAAACTACCCTTAATTGAGGGGATAGTGTGAAAAAAATTATGGTATAACCATATACTACAAGTTTGAACAAAATTTACTAAGACCGTGTTTGTATCCTTGGCGGAGGACAGACTAACAGAGAGACGAATAGACAGACAAGTATGGGGACAAACCAAATTGTAAAATCCATCCTTATGGTCCGTGCTCACATAAAACGTAAACATTTTGTCACTATCTCAAGATCAAATTTGTTCACAATCACAATACTTTCTCTTTATATAAAAGTAAAAATACTATTTGGCGGGTTATAATATAGAAGTTTGACATGTAAGTCAATAGACATTCTCAGAGAGTAGAATTATGTCTGAAGAAATAGAATTTTAAAATTTAAGCCCAGCAAATGGAAGAGCTCGAAATTAATACAGCTATTATAGACCACGACTTTTCTGTGTGGTTTTTACCTCTTTTTTAACTTCTATTCCCTTTTTATTTACAGGCCCACTATATTTTCTTTCTTAATTCTTAACATTATTTCCCTTCTTTCCTTATAACCCATTTGCCTTAATAATTACCTTTGTTTTCATATTTTATTTAATTGTCATCCTTTTTTTTTAACTTTTTAACATTTTCGCCCTAGT
>CABFOV010000068.1:43722-64681 GCA_902141375.1 Timema poppense
AGGATAGGGCTGCAACAGGGACAGCAAATATTCATGTAGCCTTCCGCGAGGACAAATACAACAAACCTCTGCTGCTTAAAGCTATCCACACCCGCGTGGGTGGGAACGCTGACTAAACGTCAAACTAGTCCAGTCTAGTTATTATTATTATTATTATTATTATTATTATTATTAGCACCGCGTCTTACTACCCGTTCGGGTTATACGCAATTAAGCTAATGTGTAATGGTAGGGTGATTGTGAGATGAAATGAAGGACCTACAGTTTAACGTGGAATCCGAACCACGGTGGAGGCTTGGCATTCCTCACATTCACAAGATGTCTTGTCAGAGGTGAAGGAAGGGTTTGGTAAATTTTATAATCAACAAAGAAGTGTAAATTGTAAAACAAGATACCAAAACAAAACGTCTATCTTTGATCAATGAAAGATAACTCGAATATCAAGGTCAAGTTGAGTACATGTACAATAATGGACATGATGAGAAGATTTTCCAATTCCAAAATTAATTTTTGTCGATTTTTAAACTTTCATTTATTGGCCTTTGAGAGTTGATAATCGAGGTGTAGAGAATCGTATTGATGGATTCTTGATTCTTACGATACTAATGCGAATGAAAAGTTTCAAGTTTTCTACGAATAATGTTTGGCATCCCTAATACATAATTATAATTGAAATGTTCTAATTGTTGTGAGTGAGTCTTCCTTTCCTCATTTATCCGTGGCCCAGGTCGTCTCACATAACCAAGAAGCCAGAGCCGCGGTAAAGGTAAGCTGCTGCCAACTTAGAACCGCGAACGAAACGAAAACAGATTAGTCCTGTCTTATGCACGCTGATCTTTCCCTGTAAACGGTCGTCAAGTTTCGTGACGTGGTGCAATGGGTCAGTTCCCACGGTGGCCTAGTGTCGAGTTAGTCATCATATTTTAATAACGGGGATATAGATTTGGCTCAGTGGTGAGAGTATCCTGACATACTTAGGAAATATTTCAGTTCAATCATATGTGAGCCCCATAATAGTAAGTTATACAGAATTTTTCAGTGAAAGCGTGCGAAAATTAAACAGGACATAGGGGATACTCTAACGTACATTTTGAGACAGGGAACGTGTTGTCTGCGAAGCCATCTAAGGGGGATATGGGCCTAAACATGTGGGGGAGAGCGTGAAGGCTATTTCATATGGGGATCTCTCAAATCACTTGTGTATGAGACCCCAGTGGACACAATCTTGGAATTGGTTGCCAGGATTGTCGTCGCCCGTGATGTGATTCGCAACACGCATGGGATATATGAAGGGTTGCGTCAGAATCTCTGACGCCGATGTCATACTTGCATTGGTGGCCGTCATTTTGAGCAATTGTTGTGCGGTACGAAATAGTAGCTTTCTTCCGGTTTATCATTGATATGCTATACTGTACAATACTACCTGTACGTAATGTTACAACTAAATGTAAATAAATTACATGTAGTGATTAGCTGTAAATAAACCAGACGTCAGCAACAGTGTTAGACATGTTTAGGCCCATATCCCGCTTAGTTGGCTTCACAGACCACACGTTTTATATCTCAAATGTTGGGTATAGCATCCCCTATTTCCTGTTTAATGTTTGAATGCTTTTAATGAAACATCCTGTATACTCACACTAGGGTTCATACGATATAAGACGCGAGTCTTGCAATACACTGGAATGCCATATTGCCGGTGATGGAGAGGTCCAGATTCAAATCTAAGCTGGGTGTCCTCGGGACAATTTCCAAAATGTAATTTTCCCATCCTTTCTTTACACTCACAAGGGTGCAAAATAATATTTCTCATTCGTACCCCTTGGATTAATACTTTAATAACCCTTGTGTTAAAGGCAATCATTTAAAAAAAATCTAACACCCAACAAATATTTGTTCACGCATCAAGATGCCAAGTTTTAGGTAGTGGTTAACTTTGACCGAGGGGGCTTGAGTGTAATCTTGACCAGATTGTTTCTACAATTTCTGGCTTCTAATTTTCATTCTTAGCGCCCTTTCTGGTGCATGTGTATGGCTCGAACGGTTAATAAGACAATGTAGTAATAGAAAAAAGAGTATAATGCCTTTTCCTTACTTTCTTTATTGTTCCTTATTATCAAATTAAGTAACTAATAACCCAAATAATAGTACTAGAGCATATTTAGAGGCTTTATTTCTTTAGCACTAATGTGTCAAGGAAGAGAAAGGTAAAATGTAGTTTAAGTGTACTACCAATTTAGGAAAACTGGTCTTCAGAACAACCAGCTGGAATTCAAACTCTGGCATCCTATCACCAATAAACTAAACCAACTTGACGTTTAAGCCGTGAGTCTATCAATGCGAGTATTCCTTTTTCCAATACTAATTTGAGGCCAGTACATATAAGCAGCATATCCTAAATTAACTCTAAAACGCGCCATTGGGTAAAACAATGTGTGCGACACTGAGATAAATAACGTGCATTTCTTTAAACCGGATTATATTATTCGCCCTACAAACTAGCTTGACCTAGACATTTGCACTCGACACAACACAACCAACTTTGTCACTAAGATCTGTATGTATCTGGAATTGAATCAGGGTTAAATATTTCTTTTATTCGTGTTGCTGTCATAGGTCAAGTTAAATTTAAAGTTGTTTGTTTGATTAGGCGTGTGTTTATAAATAACCAGACAGCTACTAGTATCGTATTTAGTTAATTAAATACTATCATGAACAGTTAATTGTTTGTCCATTTAATAAAAAAATATAAGGGAGAATATTTAGTAGAGATTGTTGAAAAATCTCTTGATATTATTTAATAAAATGAAATATATCATAGCCCTTTTGAATAATTTATAGGGATCTTTAAGTATGTTTGTCAGAAGAGATGTTTTCTCAAACAGATGAATCCCTTAACGAGCATCAACCAACCGCCCTGTAACTGAGAGGTAATAAAACAAAAATATACAAAACAAAAACCTAGGAAATTACTAAGACTAATGTACACTCACAAAAAAAAAACACGCAAATGAACCGGTTGAGTTTATCTGTTTGTGTTTCTCATTAAGACTCATAGCAAAGAACTATCCTTGCATGTGACAGTTGCAATGACTCTGGCGGTGGACTTGTTCATTTGCATAACATTACCCCGAAAGGGGAGGGGTGCTCTAGGGAATAAGGGGAAGGGGAGATCCACATTCCACATAACTAGTCAGGCTTCATATTATGAAAATCGAAAAATGACACCTGGATACGGGAATCGAACCCAGGACTTTTGACTTAGTACGCCAAAGCTCTAAACACTGAGCTATCTAGGATTCCTCCCGTGTTCAGGGTCATTCTTCACTCATATTTTAAGTCAGAGTCTATGATGGACGTGCGGAAATCGTTGGCTATAAATGTGTGATTTTATTAAACTCGTGAGCTGTCAGATAACGCAACCATCACAGACTCTGCCTTAAAATATGAGTAAAGAATGACCCTGGCCACGGGACGATTCCTGGATAGCTCAGTGGTAAGAGCATTGACGTACTAAGCCAAAGATCCCAGGTTCGATTCCCGTGTACAGGAGTCATTTTTCAAATTTCAGAAAATGATATCTAAATGGAGTAATCCTCACTAAAAGTCGTTAATAATAGCTTTGACTATTTGAATCTTAGTCCGGCTTCATTTAATTCATCTACGGTCGAATATCCGGCTTCAAGTCCCGGGGAGATAAGTTCCTTCAAATTGTGATAAGTATGGTGAGATATATTTTGATGTTATAGAAAGAACCTGATAATAGGATAATAATAATAATAATAATAATAATAATAATATTTAGCACCACGTCTTTCTACCCGTTCGGGTTATATGCTTTAAGTACTAATTACTATAATGGATTAGGGATTGGGAAGGTTGAATTAGAGTAGGTGCACCCGCATTTGCGTGGAGGGAGAGTGGAAAACCATTTAGGAAAAACCACCCCCAGTTCACCCGACCGAGATTCCAACCTCGATCTCCCCGTCCTCAGCAGTTGAGCCCAACACGACAAGCGCGTTAGCCAACTACGCCACCGAGGCGGGTGATAATAGGATAGATTGTTGTTTATTTATTCCCGCGTCACGTCTTACTACCCATATGAACTATTTGCATATTTAAGTAGGGAATATGAAGGTAGGATGTAGAGGAAATGTACACTTATTTGTGTGACGGAAGAGAGCAAGAAAATTGATTTCAGTACACCAATCACCGGTAAACCTGACCAAACAAGTTTCACGCCCTAGATCACGTATCCCCCTATATTTTTTTTACCATAAGAGCTTGTTAATCTACGTGGTAGGAATAATAAGGGTAGCTAGTAGTATTTCCCCCAAATTTTCATGAAAATAGTATGAGTAAACCATAGGTAAAAATAAGTTTCGGGCTGAAAAAATAAATGTGATTCACTGGATTGTAATTATAACGCTATAGACCACGTAACCCTCCTCTACTAGACCATTGATGGGTTATATGGTAGATAAAAGTATTCAAATCTAATTTCATACATTCATATAGCCACCCATTTTAATCTCAAGCACTGTAAGAAGGATTTACTAATATTATTTCAATATTGACTGTTGTTTTTCTATTTATTTTTTAAAAGTTCTTTATTTTAGTGAATTTCTATACAGAATTTTCGGAGATTGATATACATCTCTTTCCAGACGCCTTAAGTTGTGTTTACCTTACTAATTTTTTGGAGCTAAGTATCAATCTAATTTCAGACGCCTTAAGTTGTGTTTACCTTAATAATTTTTCGGAGCTAACTATCAATCTATTTCCAAACGCCTTAAGTTGTGTTAAGGGCTTAAAACAACGTAGATTGTATAAACATTACAATTAAATTGAGTACAAACATGCTCAGACGTAGAAGTACATTCGACTTTTGCTATACAAGACGTCATCATGTGAGTATACTTGTCTAAACACAGAAAGGGCCTCACTCCAAATCCTCGTGTTATTTAAGATGCTGAGATAAATGGCAACCAGAATGCAAATCTATCGCAAACAAACCGACTGAGCGTTTAAATTGACATCACTGTCACCATTCTCATGCTTGTAATAATACCACCACTCTCTTCCAAACTACCCCTCAATAAGCTCTTTCCAAAACACTTTTGACTTGAAAGGAACATTGATTAACACTTAGTTGACATTACGGGAGGAAAGCGTTCGATGTTGCCACTATACATGCGAAGTGAAAATTATCTTGGTTCTTTCTATTGATTTACGGCAGCGGTAGCTCTAGTGTATTGTTCCCAGTCCTTTACCAATTGTTCCCACTCCTGTCCCCCCCCCCATAATATATAGGTGCATGTATATAAATATAAAAATATATAAAAAAGATAAATAGAATATTAATATGTAAATTGATTAGGTTTTAAAACAGGTAATATTGTTCTGGGATGTTCATATTTTTAAAGTGTTATTGGTTATATTTTTATTTTATTTTTGAATTTAAAATATACATTACCACAATATTAAAACATGTATGTGTATTTAGCAAGTTAATTATTTTTATTGTGTTTTAATATTCAGTGCAAACCTTGAATTGAAATATTTTCTCACAATAAATAATCAAAAAATTTTTTTTTATTAATTTGACAACAAATAGTTTTATACACTAGAATAATTTCAATAATTAAAATTGTCAGTAATAAGTACCATGAGTAATTGTATAATTAAAAATTGTGTCATGTACTAAGTGTATTTTTTTTACCTGTTTAAAGCATAATATAATATAAATGTTTGAAATATACTCTTTTAATTTAGAAAAAGCAAAAGTTTATATATACACATGATATTAACATTGATGTTTTACCAACAATAAAAATCGGCTCCATTGTGTAGTGGTCAGTGCACCTGGTTACGAGCCTTGGAGTTCCGAGTTCCACTCCCGACTGGCATCTTGGGTATTTTTCTCTAAGGGGAATTACCCCAACGGTCACCATGTTTTTGTTAATTAAGCGGTTACACTCCTTAATACTCACTATCACCCTAATCTCATCGGGCCAAGGAAGGGATGTAATATTAGTACATTCGGGCGTCTTCTGGGCAACGGTACATTAGTACTGGCTAATCTCTCCACAAAAACTGAGCTACGATTTATGTAGCCCAGACGAGTATAATATATAAATATATATACGAATAGTAAAAATATAATTGTATATTTAAAATTTTGTTTTATTTCATACTTGTCCAGTAACATGAAAACGATGTTGGTAGAAATAATAATTTATATTTTAACACGAAATAATAAAAATTATCTTCGCGTTGTAGCCTACGTTTAAATAAAAATCTTGGAAAGCCCAATATAATGTTAAATAAATAGATGACTCAAACAGTTTTACAAAAAATATACAGTGACAACATTATATTAGGTGTTACAAAGTGAACGTAGAAGATCAAATAAAATATTTAACGTTTTGTCTAATAAACTTAATAGTTAGCATTAAAGATCAAAACTTCAGTCAAAGGGGACAACAGGTACTTTTTTTGTAAAATTACAAATAAATATTTTCTTCAATTTTAAGAATCGTGCCAAAAAAACATTTAATCATACGTGGCTTATAAATAGCGAAATGTTATATAGAGGTTTGAGTTTTATCCATTGTAATATAATAATCTAATAAGTTATAACACTATTATAATAAATATTTTACGTGATTTATGATTTTATACTCACTAAACAAGTTTTGTGAAACACACTAAATAAAATACTAACAAATAATAGTAGCGATATATTAAAACAGTTTTGGACTTTAATAAAATAAGTAGCTCTTAAAACCAAAATGTAAAAAACAAAACATTTTTAAAAGAGTCTTGTTTGTCATAGTAGAATAATTAATGATTTAACTTATCGTATGGTCAAACCTCCCTTTAATAAGCCAAGGGGATTATAAAATAATTCCAAGCTAAATTTACGACTAATTACAGCCAAGTAAACAATGGTGACGTCATATATGTATAAATAATTCACCGTGGGTAACCAAGGGTTGTTTTATGACTGGAGTGGGACCAAGGGGTTTGAGAATGTTGCAAAGGGCTATTCACCACCGGTAAAAGAAGGTAGATACCATGGAGAAACAAAAAATAGAGAATTGGTCTCCACCATAGAGTAAAAAGTAGTGGATTATTGCTAGCTGCCATGAAAGAACAAATATTATAGCATTGGTCTCCACCATAGAGGAGAGAATAGCACAACATTGCAAGCTGCCAAGGAGGAACCAAAAATATAACATAATTATCTGCTAAAGAGGAACGAAATAAATAATATTAAACGGAACCATAAAAAATTTAAGATTTATCTTACCATGGAGGAACGAAACGCTATACTGGAAAGTAAAGAGGAACTGGAAATAGAACTTTTGTCTCTGCCATGAAGGGTAAACAAATAAAATTTTGGAACTTTCCATGGAGGAACATAAGCTAGAACATTGGTGTGTGCGATAAACGAATGAAAAACAGAGAATGGGTCTCTGCCATGGAAGAATAAAATAATAGAAATTGGTATCTGTCAAAGAGTAATAAAAACTATAATACTGCTTTACTATAGATACACTAAAAATATAATATTACTCCATGCTATGGAAAAACAAAAAATAAAATATAAACTGCTTTTTGTCAAAATGGAACGAAAACATATAATGTGGCTCTCCGCACGGAGGAAGAGAAAATAAAAGGTTTAAATCTGCTAAGGAGAAACCAAAATAAGGTATTGGTCAACGCAAAGAAGGAACGAAGGGAAAACCCACTTCTGTGGCCACATGGTCTAAGCCCCTACTCTCGCGATAGTCTAAACTACCGATGATGGGGAGATTGTGGTTCGATCTCAGTCGAGTGTACTGAGGGTGTTTTATCTTAAATTGTTTACGTATTTATCACCACGTAAGTGTGGGTACGCTTCCTATAAATGCAACCTTCCTCATCCCTAGTTCATTAGAGTAATTAGTACATAAGCATATAACCCGATTGGGTGGTAAGACGCGGTGCTAAAAAAAGAGAAAAATACAATTTTCTGACATGGAAAAAGTAAAACTCTCTTAAAGATTCATCTTTTAAATAAGTCTAATTCACGCGTCAGCGTGTTATTTCTTAAAACAGCAGCTAGTGAACCGACAGAATTTAGCCTCACCGGTCCTCTTTATGTGGCACGGGTACTGCGAAGTATGAACAGACATATCCTATTTCTCTACTCCTTAATCCTTATCCAAGCCATAAAGAGAACACCTTACCCTAAGGTCAGACACACGGTGGTCTGTCTTTTATTCTCCATGGGGTACGTAAGGGATTTCAGTTTACGTACTTTATGAAAAATACTGCTATTACATATGAATTGTACCTTCAGTAGGCATACACCTGCCCGGGGCTATAACCTCGACCTTTCTGTGACAAAAAAAAAAGTATAGCTGAGCTTGACGATTACTCTGCGTGCCCATCAGTGCGGATGGTAGTGACATTGAATATTTCTTATTGAATGTAATAAGGACAATCTAGAAACTCTACCCAATTGATTTTCCCGAAAATATGAGTTATTAATTTAACTTTAATTACTATATATCACTTTAGAAAGTACATTTATTTTACATGACTTTAAATATGGATTTTAAAATTAATGATTTATACAAAAAAGTCAATGTTTTACTATCTATTTTCTCACGTTAAAATAAATACACTGTTACATGAAAAATTAAATAATATGATGCAAGCATGCATACTTTTTTAAATAGTTTATAAAAGTTGGGAATAAAATTTTTTTTAAACTTGTTATCAGTAAGCTCAATTTATATAAAATTTCATACGAAAATTAAGCACATTATTTTGATAATCATACGAAACACTCTTAAGAGAAACATTTTAAACCAAATTGATATGATTAAATAAAAAAAAGTCAATTTTCAAAAATCAGTTGACTTTAAACAAAATTTTCTCCGAAAAATAAGTAGTATAAGTATTATTTATCATGGAGAGCACTTTTTGTATATCTAGTTTAAGAAACACCATTAACACCATGATAGAGACATTATGAATATTCAAAAATAATCCATCGTTAAACTGCCCCGAGGAGGTAGAAAAATGTCATGATTACGTAACTTTATCTAATAGAAAATAAAATATAAGAGTATATTATATGGAAAATATATCTAGCTTTACTAATTGTAAGGTTCTAAATGTTCAAAATTATAGGTTGAAAATATCAAATTCATTTATTTGGCGTTCATAGATAGTTTATCTAATTAATAGTTTTACTGCACTTTATAATCACATGATTCGACCAGCACATGACTCGTGGATAGCTTTGGAATAGAAGAACCAGACACTCACTCTACATTAAAGCCAATGATCGTAATTACTGACAGGACAAAATAAAAAATTTCCATACCCAAATTGTAATTTATCTATAGCATATTTGTCCGAAAAGGAACCATGGTGTCCTAGATTGGTTGTTGGGTGTTCTAACCATACGGCCATAGGACCTGGCGGTCTAGGGGTAAGGTGTTGGACTTCTGTGTTGGGGGTCCGGGGTTCAATCCTCGGTCACGTCCTACCGTTGCACATTAGTGTAAGTGCGTATAACTCGAACGAGTAGTAAGACGCGGTGCTAATAATAGTAATAATAATAATAATAATGATAATAGGGCTGATTTACAGGAAAAAATGTGTTATGGTCAACATTTTCCTCTTCCACGACCTAAAGCTAGGAGGACTTACCAAAAAGTTTAGATTTTGTACTATAGTAAATTTTGTCTGGAAAATGTAAGTTAAAAAAAACAGTTTTCCTTGCATATTTTATGTGTTTTTTTATAATCTGGCCTAAATGTGTCCACATGAACCGATGTTAAAATTAGCTTATTTGATTTAGTTTGAATTTTTGAATTTTTATCTGACATGTATGGTTTAATTTTTAAATAATGAGTAATATTTAACTACTTCCCTTCTAGTTCTATCCCATTTGAGCGTAGAGTTAGGTATTAGCAAATTAAAATACTTTTCATGAAGCATGTGTGTTTATAAAGGTCTAGAAAGTTAATATTCTTAATAAACTTAAAACCTTAAGAAGCCTAACCCTTTCCTAAAGAACCATCCCCCCCGTAATCTTTTTCTTCCACTAAATAATTAGCTTTCCCATTAAATATATAATGGTACGTTAAAACTATGGCTACTAATAACTTATTCAAAAGGGTAAATATCAGGAGGGCAAGCTCTAGATTCTAGAGGATGTGATTCCTTATCAACGTGAAGAGAAGAGGATAAAAAACTAATAGCACATCCAGCCGAGATTCTAACCTCGACCATACCCATCACCAGCAATCCAGTCTATTACAAGCCTGACGCACTACCCCACTTGACCCTCGCTACAGCTGTATAAAAAAAACTATGAGCCTCCAATAAAATTGGTTGATCCTTATAAGTTTTTTATATCCATATTTAAACAAGTTCTTCCAATGACTAGCCGACTAGAGTTTGCGGACCAATGTTTGGGAACCTAGCTTTCACACACACACACACACACACACACACGGCCAGTAATCTCACAGATGTGCACAGAGATCGTTCAATATTTACATGAAGTGATATCAGGAGTTTGAACAATGATAAGAAAAAAACACGTTACGCTTCAAACTTTAGTTTTAAAGGGTTTCGAAGAAAACCTATCCTTATCAGTTTTGTATAAAATGATAACAAAAGTTCAAACACGTGGTATTTATTAGAGTCTTAAGAGGCCGGTCAACACGTGTTTACCCATCAAAACATGGTATTACTAAATAAAATATTGTGTCAAAACAGTTTTATGGATTTTAAATCGGTTTTCACCAATGAAAAGGTATTTATATTATCTAGAAAGAAGACACTGTTAAACATTTACTAATCATACTAATTAAATTATACAATGAAAACTATCACATTTTCAGCCTCACACTATTTTGCTTATAATGACTTCATTAAGTGANGGGGGGGGTATTCCAGATTAGACAATATACCATATTTTTGTTTAAAATATACCAGTAGTAAAATGTTTGGAGATATGTTTGAAAATATCACTGCCCCTAAAAGTGAGATAGAAGGCGTGCGAGTTAAATTATCTTCACAATTTTTTTATTTTTAAAATTTTGGCCAGGATAGATCAAATATTTATTTAGTAGCTACATCAAGTATAATTTTTCAGTGCATTTGAGTCTAAATAATTTTTAAATATTGGTCGTGGCCGTAGGGGCTTTTAAACATAAACAATTTTAATAAAGATATAAAGTATGTTTGAATTCCGTAACGAGTTTTCAAAATTTGTTGAGAAAATTTAACTAAACCTATCTATTGTAGCAATCTTTTATTTATTTTGCCCAAAAATAATTTTTGCTAAAAATAAATTCGCAAAATATTTATAATCTAGCTTACGTTACTTTCCATTTGGCCTCAACCAATAAGAGCTACGTTATTTGACAAACGGTTAATTTCTATGTTGTCAAAAAAGAGAATATTTGGAAACATAGACGAAATAATACCCAGTAGGCTATGCCTATATATATATATATATATGTAAATATATATATGTACATATATATAATTATATATATATATACACAATTATTTTTTCCCACTGAGGTTGAGTACCATATTGCGATATATACATACTAATTACGCCAGTGAAATAGGGATAAGGAAGGTAGAATTGTAGGTTAAATGTACCCGCAGTTTTATGAAGGAAGAGTGGGGAATCTTTTCTGAAAACCACCCTCAGTACTACCAACTGGGATTCGAATCCCTATCTTCCCATCACCAGCAATTCAGTCTAACAGAAGAGTGACGAGTTATAGCGTGTAGCCATCGATGCGGGTTGCACCCAATATTAAATAATTTATGGTGCAACAAACTTGGATAAACCAAGGGTACCATATCGGCTTGCATGACCATTCAACCACGAAAACCTGATCTAAAAAAATATTTTGAATAAAAAACCTCATAATTAATACTTTTTAACTGTAAAAAATAAACTTTTTTAATTTCATATTCACAAGTTTAATTAAAAATATGTTGATACAGTAAGATATTAAAATAATATTAATATTCGTAGCAGCTATATCCAGAGTTTTCATCATAACCGTAACGTATATACAATTTTTTTTTATTTACATTTTTTTATTTTGCTTTTTACTGGACAGCAAATGAAGGAATTTTCTGATTATACTAAAATAATACAAACCTCATGTTTCAATGAGCTAATGAGTGATACATTGAGTTTTTCATAACTAGTTAATAATGAAAAACAAAGAAATGAGAATTATAATGAATTTCTTTTTCTCTAGGAAAGAATAGTTAAAACAATAATAATAGTAACATTAAAAATATAATAATGACGTTAATATAGCCTGTTATAATAATGAGGCCGTATCTGGAAAGTAAATCTAGGAGGAACCTGCCTCTGGTGATTCATAGGGAAGTCCTCCCTTCCCCCCTTACAGGAAACCGCAAGGAACTTGTTTTGGTATTAAATTTATTTTAAAGCAATTTAAAGTGTTTTAAAACATAATTAGGATTTTTAGCGTTATAAATTTTATGAGACTCCAAGAATCTATTTGCTTACGCATTGAGTTTTGGAAAACCAAAATACGTTGCTAATAAATATATTTACATACTTGTTCAAATACGTTGCAATATGTTATATTTATTTCAGTAGAATATGAACATCAATATCTCTATATATTTTACCGTTGAGTTATTTAGCGCGAAACTAAGTGTACCAATGTGAAAAATGCCTTGATTAACTTTCTTAAATGTTCAAATCACAGGGTTTGTAAGTTAAGTCCATCAACAGTTAAGACATTTGACTTTTAGGCAAATCTACATCTCAATACCTTTTTTTAAAAGACAACCACATTTTTTAAGACATGGGAATAGTGTCATAATAGCATCCATACATTCACTGACTAACGTAAATTATAAATATAGCAGAGCGTATATATATATATGAGTCTACTAAGAACAAATTAACTTAACCTAAAATAGCTCCATAAATTTGAAACGACAATTCAAAGGGCGAGGATTTAGGTACAGTATTTGAATAATTTGATAAACTTAAACGCTCGTAATTAATTATTTTTGATACCGAATGGCATCAATCAGTTCACTTGGAAGCCTAGGTAGTCTTTCAAACCTTATATAGGTGTGGACTGGGCCGCCGGGATACCATAAGATATCCCAGTGGGCCAGTTTGATTTGGGCTGTCGCAACTACTTTAAACTAAAATAAATTTAATTCGATTAAAAATTATTATTGTAACTAAATGTTAATCAAATGGTCCAGTGAGTACGTCTGAGGTGCCCAAAATGCATCATTTGTGAAGATATGCGGTGACATTAAATGTGGTTTCTTGATGTTTGTAAACGATTTCTTAAGACAAACGTAAAATCTAATGTTTAATGAGATACACAAGTAAAGAGTGAAAGATACCATAATTTTACAAACTTAAATAATTATAACAGTAATTATCTAAGAATAATTTTTTCTCATGCTAGCAAAAAGTAGAAACTGATGATGATGATAATAACAATAATAATAATAGTAACTGATGCTAGATAAATATTTCATCTCAGAGAGTTAACTTAAATTTAAACATAGCTTTAATGGTATAAAATAATATATGCTAAGGACCATCATATTTGTAGTCCCGGGCCGCTTGGAATCTGCCAGTCCGACCTTCCCTTTCAATCACCTTTAAATAAAATATTAATATTAATTCCTTAACTATAATTTGATAACGATAATAATATCGGGCGTAATTCAAAGCCCTGACTTTCCTGAGAAAGGTGACCAAATACAAAGCAAGTATAAGGCCTTGGACCACTTAGCCATCACCACGAGTAAAATGTATCCTACATCTATACCTACCCCCCGTTCCCCCACCACCAGGACTCTGGGTAGGTGTGGTTTTCAAACCCCCTGTATAATATATATTATACAAGGTGTGAGTTTGCTGAATTTGTTATTTGAAAATAGCCAGTGGATGTATAAAATCACCGAAATCAATGGTTTATTTAACAAAGAATAGAATTTATCTAAATTTACCAGTGATTTTAAAAATTTAACAAAGCAGTTTGGTGAAAGTATGATTTAAAAAAATATATGGTGTATGTGGATAAAAATATAGAACAGTAATCCAAACTAACCTAGTCCAACTTAACTTAAGCTAAAATAAACTAGTAAAAGCTTGTCTAAACTAACATACAGTAGCCCCATGGCTTCTTTGGTGCTGACTGACAGCTCACAGCTGACAGTTGACAGCTTTGAACAGTTACCAGAACAAATTATGTATCCCTACGCCATTCCATATGATCTGCAAAATCGTGTGTTTCGCATCTGTCAGTCAGCACCAAAGAAGCCATGGGGTTACTGTAACTTGGCTAAACTAACCTAACCAAACTTAATCTTGACGTAACTTATTAATATTCACTGGTGGTTGATGGTAATTTTATAATCTCACCGGCGATTTTGTAAAATGTATGGCGAGTATGTGAAATAGTAAATACATTTTTTTACGTTCTCCAAGTGAACCACAGTGGCTTTGTAGAATCACCGGTGACTTTACAGACTTATTACATTCATCACATTCACAGTAGCATGGGCAAATTTAAATAAATTAATATATATATATATATATTTAAATTCGCCTTACCGGGATTCAATCTGATACCATAACACACTCAAACAATGAAATACAAAATTTTAAAATTTTTGAGATATATACAAATAAAAATTAGGCTTTCTTTTATTTGCCCTGCAAAATTTCCGCATATTTACATTAAAGGAGTAGTGATAATAAAGATCAAACTTAAAAGAAATGAGTTGAAATATGCGTGGAGGGAAAGCGGAAGACCATTTGGGAGGGAAAAAAACCTCTGTCCACACGGCAGGGACTAAAGCGCCAACCTTCCCGTCACAAGAAATCCAGTCTAAGAATGATCTCGGAAGTTATCGACGCTTGCCACAAATCTTGAAGTGAACGCCGTTTTCACTCATGTGTATACATACCTGCCACTGGGGAGAGTTTTCTCATAACGCACCACCTGGACTTCCACTGAAAAAAAAAGAGGAGTAGGAAAAAAAATAATTAAAAAAACAAATATCGAAGGACAAAAGTAAACAATTTTAATAATTTTATCTCTTTATATACTTTTTTTTCCAAAGTCTTAACATATAATCAAACTGTCCTATTTTAATTACTGTAACTGGGTAGTAATGAAGCAGGAGAGGAAATCTACCCACATTTGGAGAAGGAGAGTAGTAAAATATTAAGGAAAATACACCCTTAGTACACCCAACCGAGATTCAAACACCGACAAACGAGACTAGACGATTTTAAAAAATGTATTGCATGTGCACAGTGGTGTAAAATACAATCTAAGAGATAACTGAATTATTATTGAATCACATCATTCCTATTTTGGACTACTTATAGTCAATTAAGTTTAATAATATATATATATATGAATATATTTAATAATTAAGTAATGGTAATATATTTTTTCCTGTTAAATAAGTAAAGCTATTAACGTAACTAAAATATGTCAATGTCTTTATCTACGTACCTATCAGCCCTAATGTATAGTCAAGATAACTGTACCGTTGTTATATGCTTAATGTTTCGTGTTCAGGTCATTAAACCTTTGAATATAATGATAATCACTCAATTATAGATTCGTTTATCAAGAATCCCGCTACGTTCACGAGCAATGACCTGACTGGAACTAAGCCTACTCCGAGTCTGCGCACATAACAAGGGAGCGACATAATTGTATACACATTCATGGACAAATTTAGGTTATGTAAATAAAGAAAATGAAGAATATCTGGTTATAAGAAACTCTATTTTTTTAAACATGTATTGGATAAGAATCGACCATATTATTTTCTATTATATTTACATTACATCTTACTAACAATACGTCTGAGCTGAACGCATTTTAATTACGCCAATTGGGTACGAATGAGGAAGGTATATATTTTGAGGAAATATACCTGCATTCGCATGGAGGGAGAGAAGGAAACAAGTTAAGGATATCAAACCATAGTACACCCAGCCTAGATTTGAACCATGACCTGTCACCGGCAAGCCACACTTAAATTTAGTGAGGGCCGAAGCTTTGATTTATGACGTTAATATTTTCTGACTAATCTCTGGAATAATTTACAATTATATGAGATTTTTGAATGGTGCAGTAAAATATTAATGTTAATTTCAGATTAATTTTTTTTTAGCACAGCCATATTTAGTACCTATACGGGCTTTATGTATATGTATTAATAATCATGATGATCACGTTTAATACCTCAAATAAATGTATGCTAATAAGCTAGGGATGAGGAAGGTTAAATTTAGATAAGGTGTGCCCGCATTTGCTTTGAGGGAGAGTGGAAAATATTTTGGGAATAACTAACCTCAGTCCTCAGTAAACCCAACCGGGATTCGAGCCCTGACCTCCCCGTCATCGGCAGACTAATCAACTGCGAGAGTGAACCCTTTAACCATGATACTACCGATGCGGGTTACATTTAAATTTAAATATTTATTACATACGCAATAATACTTGGTTTACAATTGACTCTTATAACTATGTATCTTATAAAATAAATGTGTAGGCAATATTTACCTTTTTTCCATCTCGGAATTTAACAGTTCCTTCAATGATCGAATTGTTATCCATCACAGTTAATCGTTTTCACTTTTAAACTTTAAAAATGACACCGCTTTAATATTATTAATAATTAATTCACACTTTGGTCGTAGTTTAAATTATCTAATGTAGATTAATTTAACCACTTGTCAGGATAATTATTCGGAACTTCGCACCGGCACATTAATAAACGTCACACGGATAAGCCCCCTATGTAACAATTAACACAACACCCACACGCAACACCCCCCACGTCATACAGAACAGCGGCGTGCATCCAAACTGACGTGACTGCTTTCATCTTGCCTTCAAACGAACCGGCATTACCCTCCATCTGGCCACGACCTTCACATGTAGAGCGCTCTAGCGGTGTTTAATATAACTAGGACGGCTGAGACCGTTCGGTCACGGTGGATTGATTAAGAATTTCATCACTTGAGACGTATCTTAAATATATGTAGTAAATTATATATATTCAAAATAAGTATCGAAATAACTATATAGTAATTATTTCTAGAACTGAAAAGCATAGCTAAATTTATTATAAGATATTGTCATAGTGATTTCTTTTTTTTTTTTTAATGGTGAGCTACAACCATATTAAAATCAACTCTAGGTTGAACAGGATGTTGCATTTTTAAGATTAACCTTTTAACCAGTAGACAATTCAGAATGTACAAAATACTATACATTTTCATGATCATTCATTTAATCTCTCTACAAATTATAAAAACATAAACATCTATCTTAATCTTTGTTTAAAATGTTTTAATACATTTAATTTTATGGTTTTGAATAATGTATTTTAAACAAATACTTTTCACTGTATAAGATACTAATAGCTTATAATCTACAAATAGTACTTGAATATTTATATACAAATATAATCTCTTGAATTAGATAATTTGATTTCCAACAGAAAATTCCATTAATCACAGAGATCATTAATTTATTTTTTCCAATAAAAACTTGTGTTATCCTCAAAACTATGGTATGCTAGAACACTGTTCCGCAAATCGTGTTACTTGGTGGTAAATCAGGTATGCGGTGACAGCTCAGAGCGCCACGCATCATTGTTAAATAATAACCCGAATTAAGTTGGTATGAGGGCAGCCATACTTTGACCACATTTCAAACTTACTTAAAACTTACTATTATTAACTTAAATATTCTGAGAATAAAAAGCCTTAAAGCGAGGGATTAGTAAAATTACTAATGGCTTAAACCAAATTTGTACAAATTTTAAAGAAGTGGACACATAAAAATAACTTTAACCTTTAATCTTTGAACAATAATTGAAGTTACTAATAGGAAAATAATAAATCTATACTCTCCTCATTTTGATTTACCGTACAGCTGTTGGATTGGGTGAATAGTTAATTTTCTGCTACTGTGGTGAATACCCAATACAAAATAGTGTACAAAAAAAAGGCTTATCAAGTGTACCGTAATCTTAAAAAGTTTGCGTAGCAATGTGCTAGAATAAGGTTTGGTCATTGTAAGCCCATAATTTTTTACACATGATAAATGGATTTTAGCAAATATTTTACTGTTGTATCGTAATCAAAATATGTTACGTAGTCACAATTTACTAAAAATTTGAGTATATATAAAACGAGAAAAAAGAGAATAGTTTAAAAAATAGTACTCCGCTAAATTTATCTAGGATACGCCTATTTTAAATAAACAAATTGACTGTTTACATGATTATGACAATTTTTAAGAGAACTAATCCTATATATATTTTTGGTTGAGTTTATTTAACAACTTACATAACATAAATGACCATATAGTTGCTCTTATCATTAATTTAAAGTAGAAATAATGGTAACAAGTTGGAGTTTATTGTAATACCAAGATACAAATTGAATTTCATACCTTAATTATTTCAGAGTTATTATTCTACATATTAATGGTACATACTAAAATAATTTCAGTGGAAAGAGAGATCAACCAGACCGCAGCACTTTAACTTATCACTGTGAATTCATGTTTTTCAAATTTTCAGCATTGAAAATGGGGAAATTGTATTCGCGATTTAGGATTCGTAGGAATTATTAAGATTTGGACTATAAATAATTGTAGCATTAAATTGCAACTATAAAATTATAAAAACGTCAACAGTTGTTAAATGAGTTTACTTCGATTAATTATATGTAATTAAATAATAATAAAATAATAATAATTAAAATAACTATAGTAAGTATATAATAAATTGCTAAAATAGCTGTCTTGAACTTGGTTGAATCTTTTTGATTGAATTTTGAAAGTCAATATATATGTATTATTTCAGTTGAGAGAAAATATACAAACTTTGTTTGAACTCCATATATTGAACCAATACCTTATATTTAAAAAAAATGTCGACAAAATTTAATCTATTATAAAATTTCAGTAAACTCACCACTAAATTCTCGTAACATTTCCAGTACCCTTAAAAGATAACATATATTATGAATGCATAATATAATATTCAAAACTCTTTATGGGCTTATTGGTGTTTGTTGTTTTAACCTTGAAGATTGATAACATTCTCTTGTGTTTATTTAATATTTTATCACCTCATAGAGAGTTTTATTTATTTAAACGATCGTTCAAATTAACACCAACGTTAAAAACAAAATGGTCCCATCCATACAAAATAAAACCACACGATGATGTATAGTAAACAGCCAATATATTTAGCGTCATTGAAAAGCAAACCATAGAACCATGAGGTAAATATTTCATGGATACGTATTTCCCCACACCCTTAAGCCGTTTCACAGCACGTAGCAAATGGGGTGTTTCCCATGCCTAACTCCTTTATATGACAGCAACGTTATAACATGGGGCAGTATTAGGGTATTAGGTTTACAGGTTAACGAGTATATTCTAGATACAGAAATGAGCTATGTCAAAAATTTTATTTTGCAATCTCAACAAAATAACAATAATATATATTTTATATATTATTGTGAAAACTCAATATTTTGTCTGAGTGTATTCCATAATTTTCCCCTCCCACATTAAAGTTAATTAAAAAAAATTGGTCTGAGCCATTTTTTTAAATACAAATTGAGATGAATTCACCTTGAAAATATATACATAGAAAGACATCATCTTAACCTTTTCATCCTATAGCATTATAAACCTAATGCTTTGCTGTTAATAAAATAAACTTTAGAATTTTAACATTTTAAAATAATAATTACCTTACATTTATTCTAAGATTATGAAGTTTATTACAGTACGCAAAAACTAATATTTAAAAGATCCATATTACTAAATAACTTTAGCCTTTTACAGCGCAATAAATATAGTAAGAGCGATAGAAAACGTATTTTATAATTGATGCCTACACAAACGTATTTTAGGGTAGTAGTTTTTCTATGTAGCTATATTTTCCTTTATCATGGATAAAATATATAATAATACAGTTTAATTTTTCTAATAAAATTATACTCCATTAAAATTTGTATGAGGAGGCATAGCTATTGAAACGTACAGCTGCATAATTATCATATGGATTAACGTATGAATATATATTTTATAACTAACAAGTACAGGACTTAATCCAGGGAAAGGATGTGAGGGATGAGTTCCCCCTCCTCCATTCTCTAGAGACTTTTTAAATCAATTTAAAAAACTTAAAAGTAGTTTGGGCGTGAAAACTATCAACAATTAAAACACATAAAAACAAATGAACTAGAGAGAGAGAATTTCTTATTTCACAAACCTAAGGTATTTTCACATTTTTTCCTTACCTTAATTATTTATGTAGTTTCATCTGTGTATAAAACTCTAATTCGAACACGTTTCCTCCCACCCCTTCTACCTAAAAGAAAATTACCGATCAACCAATGATCATAAAACGTATTTATACCATACTTTTAGAATCCAGCGTAGGAGTGGATGTAACTGACAGCTGACAGAAGATTTTTATTGCAAACATTGATTGAAAGTCACTTATGTCAACTTATGTTGAAAAATAGTTATTCATTTAGTTACAGTATAATGTAAATACTTTTTTTTATACTGTTATTATTAATATTATTATTATTATTATTATTAGCACCGCTTCTTACTACCCGTTCGGGTTATACGCACTTACGCTAATGTGTAATGGTAGGGTGATTGCGAGATGGAATGGAAGACCTAGAGTTTAACGTGGAATCCGAACCACTGTGGAGGCCTGGCATTCCCCACATTCACAAGATGTCTTGTCAGAGGTGAAGGAGGAGTTTGGTAATCAGATAAATCTGTGCCGGGACCGAGGATTGAACCCCGGCCGCCAGCACAGAAGTCCG